>JBBMOC010000015.1:3413631-3708648 GCA_037975185.1 Centropyge bicolor | reverse complement strand
GTTTTTTACTGGTCCACATGCATGTGAAGGCTTAATATCTCTGAAAGTAGGGGAGATATTGGCCTGAAATTTTGCACAGCAGCTATTAGTAACAAGGACATTAAAACAGAAAATTATGAAGCAAATCTGAGATGGTGCAAAAAATTCATGTGCAGGCTTAATATCGGCTTAATATCGCTGAAAGTAGTGGAGATATTGGCCTGAAATTGTGCACAGCTGCTATTAGTAACAAGGAAATTGAAATAGAAAATTATGAAGCAAATCTGAGATGGTGCAAAAAATTCACCAAAAAAAATCACATTCATCAACGTTTTTTACTGGTCCACATGCATGTGAAGGCTTAATATCTCTGAAAGTAGTGGAGATATTGGTCTGAAATTTTGCATAACAGTTATTAGTAACAAGGACCTTAAAATAAAAAAATATGAAGCAAATCTGAGATGGTGGAAAAATTGCCCCCCCCGACCCCCCCGATACCAAGTATCGGATTGATACTTGGTATCAATCCGATACCAAGTAAATACAGGGCCAGTATTGCCGATTTTGATACCAATACCAACACCGATACTCTTAATATTTAAGGTTGATGTACCATCACACTGCTGATCCTTAGCTGTTTTTGTGGTTTCCTTGGGACTATTTTGTTAAAACCAAGGACAGAATTTGGGCAAAGTTTAAAGGCGACTGCAAAATACTTTATCAAAAACAGAAGCAATAGAGCAGTAAGTAAAAAATTTCCCCCCAAACATTGTTATGTGTGCATTTTTTTCTTAAAAAAACAAGAGAGAGAGAGAGAGAGAGAGAGAGAGAGCTGAGTGGCCTGCTGCCACTGAGTTATGTGACGGTACAACATCAGAGCACGAGAGGGGGAGGAGGAGCAAAGTGCGAGAGTGAAACAGAAAAAGTGGCAAGTCCAGCGACCTTGCTGTCACCTCTTTGACAAGACTGCACAAGCACATACAAGAGCGAAACTGACATTAAAGTATCGATCTCACCACGCTAGTATCGATCCGATAGCGATACCAATTTGGTATTGATACTATCGATATTTAGATTGATCCGCCCACCTCTAATATAAAGTCAGTTGGAAAACTTTGCTTGTACTGAACACGGTGCTTTTGAAAAGAATACAGTGAACAAGGCTGACATTATTTCCCTGTTTGCCATCACTGGATGTTTGCATGAATCAAGTTCACACAGATCATTAAAAATAAGCAGTCTTACAGACCACTTACACACATACACAAATAAAGCTGAACACACAAACTAGTCTATATTAATATTGTTATTGTATATGGCTGCATGCAATATCTGACACTTTCTCACTGGACTTCATAAAAAGTAATATTATAAATATTCCAATTAAGATATACTGTATATAGGCTTTGAATACAGTAGATTAGCAACTTCTGATCAATCCATATCAATTTCAGACTTAAAATAATGTATCGTTTTAAGCCACACCCATTTCTGCGCCCAGTTCTGGTTTAAGCCCCGCCCACTCCGAGTACAGATACAGATACGGATAATATAGATGGTTGAACAGATACAGATACAGATAGTGGTGTACTCGCTCATGCCTCGTTTTAATCTTAAAAGTAACAAAAACATAGGTTCAAGTTTAAATAATAAATTCATGCTAGCAGTCCAAGGACTGAATTTTAGCAGAAAGTATAATTAAAAATCATTCATATAGTTAACACAATCAATAAAATTATTAAAAACTCAGCCTTTCAAGTCCTGATTATACAGCCTGACTGCTGCGGTTGATAAGCATAATCAAGTATATAAATAATTAAATAAAATAATAAAGTAATAAAAAGTACCTCAAAATTGCACCTAAATAAATAACTACAGAGCAGATTTTCTGCATTGAAGGAGCTAAAGTAACTCTTCCTCAGATAATTGTACTTATAACCTGCATAACATACAACTTAGAACCATTCAGACAAAATAATTTTTTTTTAATTAAAAATACCGATATAAAAGTACACTTGTAGCTTTACAGTTTTGTGAGACTTTCTAAAAGGATTGCAAGAAACACCATGATTCACCACAAATAATAACCATATACATTCTTACTAAGCACCTTCATTAGCAATGTAAATATAAAAACCTCTTAACCTTTCGATAGATACTTAGATGTACTTTATTTGTCCCAAGCTGGGAAATAGATATAAAAGTATTTGAATGTGAGTTAAAGTAACTATCACCCTGCTTTAGTAACAAATAATCAGTGCCCTCAGTTCCATTGCCCAATATCACAGTATAAAACAAATACAAAAGTGAGTTATGAGTGCATGTACAGTGTTTTTGTTTCCCTGTGACTTGCTGGCAGATGAGGATGAACTTCATATCACTGAAGCAACAGTTAATATGAGACTATCATATGTCCTGTTTGCGTACAGTATGTTCTTCCAGGATAAGTGACAACACACTTAATAGATTAGAAGTTACACATTTCTGGTATTCTCCCTCTCTGATGCTTCGGAAGCTCTGCTGTACACTATAGTACCAACAATGAATGCAAGTAAGATACTTTTGTTCTCGCTCATTTATCACAATGCTCCTGTAGTACTGTAAACCATTTTGCATTCGTGAATGAAACAGGACAAAATCAGGAGAGAATTGTCTTGTTGACACTATTAGAGTTGTACATGTGGTAAACAATGAAAGCCACCAGAGTAAGGCAGATGGTCCCGAAGATGCCTGCTACGACCGACACAGCCAGCATGCTGCTGTTCATATGAGACTGCTGAGCACCTGGGAAGGAAACAGAGACCAACGATTAGACTATACACAGCAATGTACAGTTTTTATAGTGATGAGCATGATGTACAACATATTTATGTACAACATCTATGTATTTAACTTTCCAGCCCTCCACCCAACAACCACGTCTAACCACGGCCAATGTGAGGAAAACGGAAGGCTGCGGGACCAGACAATATTCCTGGCAGAGTGCTGCTTCAGGGGACGTGTTCTCACCAACATCTTCAACACCTCCCTGAACAGTGCCGTCGTTCATCTCAATGACTACTGTCCTGTTGCACTCACCTATCATCATGAGGTGCGTGGAGACCCTGTTGCCCCCCCCCCTCACTGGACCCCCTGCAGTCAACGTATTGCCCCAATCACTCAACAGACATTGCCCCAACCCTCCACCTGGGTCAAATACATTACAGTGCTGTGCATAGACTTCAGCTCAGCATTCAACACAATCATCTCTTAGCACCTGATTGGAAAGCTGAGCCTTCTGGGCCTGAGCGCCTCTTTCTGCAAATGGATCCTGGACCTAATCCTAATAAAGTACTCTGTCTGTCTGTCTGTCTGGACTTCCTCAGAGCAGCATCTCACTTCATCCCACTTCATGCAGTGATTGGCCAGCAATGCCAAGGTGAGAAAGGAGCCAGGGTTCGAACGTCCCTCTCAAGCTCTATTTTTTCATTTGGTAAACAACTATATCTGTCACTCACTTTGTCCCACCCTCCTTCTGGACAAAGTCATTCATACTACACTCATTATTCCCTGGAAGCCTTAATAATTGCCTTAATAACATTTGTGCCTATATGATCAGGGTAACCACATAACATTGTTGACCATTCCTCTTGTCATCTGTGTTGTCGATAAAAACACAGTAGTAGAGGGAATTGACTCATGTTGGCAGTCTGCATACCTCCAGATGTCATCGGATATCCTGCAAGAGAACAAGAGTGACCTTTCATTCAAGACCAACATAAACCTCAATTCATGCAGACTGATATGTAACAGGTATGATTCAGCAAATATATAACTGTAGCGAGGTGTCAGCCCATGAAGGCCATCCTTGTTCTCACCGTTGTCTTGGCGGGTAGTGATGGGGCCCGAGCTGATGGTGGCCATGTCGCTCACTGTGGTGCCCTGGTCGTCACTGGTGCTGCGACGCTTCCTTAAGTTGGTGCCAGTGGTGCAGTTCTGCAGATGAATGGAGTGACTGTCATTTTGGTTTATTGCAGTTTTCTACCAACAATAAAGGGCAATAAAGTGTAATAGAGCATTTGAGAAGTAGCAGCCGCTCTGATTTCCATGACAGCTCTCCATGAAAAGACAACAACTACTCTACATTAAAACTTCACATTTGGATCCACAGCATGATATAATTTGTCTGCACCATTATTTACATCCAAAACATCCAGTGGATGTCTGGTGAAAGGTGAGTGTTTTTGAAGTGTGCTGCAGTTGGAGGCAGAATCTGACCTGAATGAGGCTCGGGCAGAAGGAGCTCACACAAAGCCTGGTGGCACAGTGGACGTAGTAGGTGGAGTGAGTTGAGTCTGTGTGTTTGATGAAGCGGAAAGTCTCGAAGGAGAAGCGGGCTTTCTGCTGCTCTCCGTTCACTCCCATTACTGTCTGGACGTCCCGGTTACACCTTGAAGAGGACAGACAGTGACAGTGATAGTTTTCTACCAGGGTTCAGATCAACAGATGGGAAAGGGTCTGGTTCAGCATGGGCCTAGGTCACAGGTGCTTTTGGCAGACTGATAACAGACTGATATGGTGAGGTGTCACAAAAAGCTAATTAGTGCACCTTTATTTCTAAACATTATCTCACTTTTCACTTCTGTAAGCTGATAACTCACCCAACGAAGAGGTCATGATAGGAGGTGTTGACGGGAAAAGGCGATTCCGTGGCATAACATCGGTCCAGGAGCACATTGAATCTGGAAGAAGGAGTTTTGGTTTTGACCAGTCATATTTTCCCATTTTCTGATGAGACTCTATCTATTGGGACTTTCAATCAAAATGTCAGGATGTTCTTTATGAATGTTTAACCCTTTATCAGGCAAGTGACTATTTTTTGGTAATTTCCACACCCTTTACAAAAGTGAAAAATTATGAACAATTTTACAACAGAAATAAAGTTTTGTTATATCTTCCAATAACACTCTAAGGTTGAATTTTTGAATTTCAAAGTATTTCAATGAGTGCCCTATAAAGGGTTAAGAATGAAAAAGCAGTATAGTTAAGCTGCTGAAACTTGTGTGAAGTACCTGTTAGTGAGGTTTGACGCCTTCACTTGTACAAAGATCCTGGTCTTCAGCTCCAGTCCTCCTGGAGGGATCTGCAGCATGGAGGAGTAGCTGTTGTCCTTTAGGCCCAATAACAGAAGAGAGGGAGGGATGTTGATTAGATTGATTTGAGCTCCACTTTAAATCACCCCATACCAGAGGAGGGGTCTTGATGCTAAAGTTGTTGTCTGGGCAGCATGATGCATTGCCATAAGATTAGCATTTCTATATAACAGCATTATCAACATTAGCCAGGTCAAAAAGAGACAGAGGAGATGAAATATAACAAGAAGCAAAGATCCCACAAAGTCATCTTTAGTCAAATCAACTAAACACATTTTGATTGTCAGTTAGAGGAGCACAGCTCAGTTTATCTTTTTTTTTTTTTTTTTTTTTAAACCTTTTGGCTTCCTTGATTGAAAAAAATGTGTTGTAATTGCAAAACATTTGAAAGGCAAGAATGTGCTCATATGATCCAAAATACAGCTGAATTTTAAAATCAATAGTCTATTGTTAAAATAATAATAAGAAAAAATATTGCCTGTGAAAGAATTTCCCAGTTTTGGACAATTAAAGTACATCTATCTATCTGTCTCGTGTCACTCCTTCCATAACATTGTGCAACACTTTCTTTCTGACAGTTGACTTAAAGCAGCTTTCTTTGGACACTCTTCTTACCGAGTACAGTTGCATGCTGAGTGTGCTGATGAAACTCCCATTATTGTCTTTGACTGCCAGGCTGACTGCAGACCTATCGGACAAAAAAATAATTCTGTCAGCAGCTGGAAATCATTTTGGGGAAATAACCCAGCCTGTCAACAAACAGGTTATCCTGCATTGATACATGGGTGAAAAACACACCGAGGTGAGATTCGAGCCCTACTGAAACGAGACACAAGCGTAACAGACACCTCTGAGAACACTGGCTGTTCCATCAAGCATAACCACATATGGTAACATGACACTTTCTTTTTTTAAGCTTTTTTTTTTTTAATCTAACTGTAACAAGTTTGATTGTGACAGAAAAGGCTGAAGAACATGACAAGATAAACATGAGACCAAAGGGGTAAAAAAAAAATAAGAGGGAGAAAAGACAAAAATAAAAACAAAACATATTGATATCAAGAGAAAAATGATTGAAATGAAAAACCGGGGATAAGTGTCTTCTGATATGTCTATATGTCAGGCATGTTGTACCCAGTGTATAGATATGCCTGGAGGTGTGAGGAGGGCAGTGTATGACCATAATGTGATACTTCCTGACATATAGTCAAGCTGAGCTAAGGTTCATTCATGTATAGTCAACTTCTCTTCACACGAAGTGGTTTTGATATAAGAAATCAGAAACATGACTCAACCTTTACTATCCACAGCTAAATACAATTCCCATTATTTCGACTGATTTGACTTACATTTTTTTATTTTAATACTCTCATTATATGGCTACAGTGATTTCTAGAAATCATTTTGTCCCCATCATGGGACGCTTGTGAGGAATTTACAATTCAAACTGTCATCAGTGATCATTTCAGTTAGCACTCTTCAACTTTAACTTCAACCTTATCGTCCCAAAGAGGACACTTCAATTGCAGAACAAACACAGACTTGAACATAAAACACTTAACACAATGCATCCTCTGCCTGTGAATAGGGAATGAGGGAATGAGAGACCGATTAGTTTAAATTCTGGCCATGTAATCAATGCAATGTATCACCCGTTGAAATATTACCAGACCAACTGATAATAACAAAGACAATGGCCGACTCAACCATGGAGCTGAGACATGGAGGTTTACACTGCTCAGGTTAAGTAGCCAGTTCCTCTTCTAATTACTCAACTAGACTTGAAATTTTAATTACTTAACTAGAAGGGTAAAACACATCACTTTCTATATGATAAAACACTTTTTGGTTGGACAAACAGGAGGGTTTAGAGCAGCACTAAATAAGGCCTTGGCCACAAACTAAAGCATAATTCACCTGATCAGCAAAGCACGAGGACAGTTTCAGAGTGGACAACCCTGATTCCAAAAAAGGTGTGAAACATAAATAAAACGTGATTTAATAGTTTGCTATACTAATACTTTTTGACCTACACTCGGTTAAAACAGTACAAAGACAATATATTTAATGTTTTACTTCATGAACTTCATTGATTTTTAGGAATATCTGCTTCTTCTGAATTTGATGCAGCAACATGTTTCAAACAAGTTGTGACAGGAGCAACAAAAGACTGTGAAAGTTGTGGACTGATCCAAGACTCAGTCGCTCACAATCAATGATGGAGCGAGGTTTAACACTTTGTCAGACACATGGTTGTATTAAGGATGTTACTACATGGGCTCAGGAGCATTTCTTAAAAGTGTTTTACTGTCAGTAATCACAGTTTATTTGCAAATAATATATGATTTTAAATTAATAATGTTATTATTTACATTTTACACCAAGTCTCAAAACAGAAAAAAGTAATTAAACGTGTGCTTTGAAAATGCCACCTACACGCTCATGTGTGTATTGTTGACCAGGTACTGCAGTGGGTAGCGGCAGGAGAACCTGTACATCACCTCTTGGTGATAGGTGATTGCACCTGTGCTGGGGTCGTCAGAACAAACCATGCCTGAGATGGTGACGTACTGGACATTGGAGAAGTCTGCAAACAGTCCAGTTCCCACCTCCTGAGTGACCTTTGAGGAAAAAGTGTGAATTTGTTGAGTAAGAATCTGTTGTGTGACTGGCATCTGCTGGGTGTTTTCAGGTTTAGATAACCTACTGTCAGATCACTGGAGCAGTCGGAGATGGCCTGCTCTGTGATGGAGAAGTTGAACTTGACGACAGGCGGGTTGGCTGTCCAGTCAGGAGTCCCTTTACACTGTTGTTTTGAGTGCTGTGAGTTGAGGGACAGCAGTGACTCGTTGTATCCATTGAAATAGATGGGACACAGGAGGATCTGGAGGTCCACTGTCTGAGAGCCACAGAGGACCTGGATGTCAGAGTTAGCTGAAGAGGGCGAGGACGAGACTAGAATCAATTTTCAAGATATTGAACATGACTCAGTCTGTCGCTGAAGGACAGATTACTCCAGAACTAAAGGGGCACTACAATGATTTTACACAGGTTGAGTTTATTTGTGATGAGGAGAACTCAGCTTGTGACAATGGCTGTAGGATGCCTTCTGTTGCTCATGCAGGGGAAAATAAGAAAAACATTTTGGATTGGGCATGAGGCTTCACGGAAAGCCCGTGTTCCAAACTGGAGGTGAGACGTTCAAAGGAAGTTGCAATTTAGAAGCTAGAGAGTCTAATTGAGTTTCAAAGGGTGTAGGGAAGATGAGCTCAGTCTGGGGAAATATGTTGATAATCTTAAGTATTAAGCACAGCCACTTTAATTATTCATCCAAGGATATTATTTCGTTAGTCAGCCTAATAATACCAGTATACCGAGTCTTGATGACAAGAGGGTTTATATGTCCAAAAAATGATGTTATGTGACTGACAGATAACTGCTTCAGGAACCCTGCTTCTTGAATGATCAGTATATTAAGAGCATTACAAAATATCAGGTTCTTGAAATTAAAATATTACACAGTTTAACAAGCTGACAATAAATCTGAAGCTTACAACACAAAACAAACATCATTGACCGAAACAGAAACAGTTGTGTAGGAAGCTTAAAACTGGGTGAGGAACAGCCAATTACACCTTAAATTACAGGCTAAAATCTGTTAGTGTTACAAAAGACGTATTTCCCATAATGCAACATGAGAAATGCAGAATCCAGTGTTTTTGTCTTTTTCTACTCTCATATCGGAGACTAAAATTTGGGATATCTCTGCCTGTTGCTTTGATTTTGACCAACTTAAAATATAAGTGCAGTACTATATTATTGGAGAACCTGTTTAATGACATTTGTACCAATTTTCAACTGTTTTGTTTACTTTACATGTGACTGTGTGCTCCAAAATCAGGTCATTCATATATTGTCAGATAATGCCATGTTTTTTTTAGGGTTCTCCCATCTTGTTGCCATTATTATTTAACTTTTTATTTATACACTTCATCAATGCCAAACAGCAAGAAACCATCCAGCAGTTGAGAATATCAATTCCATTTGCATTCTTCTGTACCTGTACTGGACTGTACCTGCAGGACCTTCATTCAGTTTCTTTTACCCTCTACTGCTAAATATAACTTCAGCAGTTAACAAGAAGCTCCATTAAAGCTCTGTCATCCCCAAACCTGTCACACACCTCACCTCACAGACAAAAGCAAACTCCTCAGAGAGACAGGCTGCCAATGGGCTGGTGCTTACTGGGTGCAGGAGAAAGAGAGGTGAAAAAGGAGATGGGAGGAGAGATGAAAAGGATGACAGAGCGAGGCACTGACAGGTTCACTGACCTGGACTTCTGAATGTGGAGTCTCCGATGCAGGCATTTTGACCTTGGGCGAGAAGGAGGGTGGCAAATTGATACGTAAGAAGGGCCAACCACATTGTCTTCAAACTGCTGGAAAAAAACGGATGACAGAAATCAGAGGTGAACATGATCTCCTCTCTGGTGGATCAAGTTAAAGAGCTTTAAAAGGCAATGAAATGTACATGACCTCCAACCTGTACACAAGTCCATTACTAGAGTTCTTAAGGTATTAATACAATGATGTAAAAATACTCAACAATATCAACGTATGTACTTACACCTATATAGTACCAAAAGTAAAAATACTCATTCAGCAGTAAAATGTTCCCTGTGATATATGACATAATATATTACTGATGCATTAATGTGTAAGCAGCATTTTACTGTTGAAACTCTTGAGGATGCAAACAGTTATTTAAATGAAGACACATAAGAAGTTTAGACTTATTTTCATGGAACTGCTAACAACTCAGAAATCTGTCTTTTACCAAAAATGGTGGCAAGGACAGTTTTAATGTTTAACAATGCACTGTACTGTATTTTTATTTTACTGTATAATCTTATTATATATGTTTTTAAAATCAAAATCTTAATCAGAAAACTATCTGGCAGAAATATTTCTCTCAGAAATGTAGTGAAGTATAAAGTGGAATAAAATGGAAATATTCTAGCAAAGTACAAAATCATGTATTTGAGTGATGTACATTTCATTGCAGAAAAGCAAAAACATTCTATTACAGACATGAGTAATACTGAACCGTTATAATGCCTCAGAAAACACCTTTTTAAAATAAAGAAAACAGATTCAAATTGTGAGCTCCATTTCAAATCCTACATTAGCAACTCAAACAGAGGAGGGTGACGAAAGCATCAGCCAGAACAACAAATATAATGCTGAGCAGTAATCAGTGGGAGCTGCAATTACATCCATCAAGTGATTTAAAAAGACAGTCTCAAAAACCTGAAGCAAACATTCCTTATGTATAGATTTATGATGATTTTCTCTGTTTAATGCAAATTAAAGTCTGCATCTTTTCTAGTCTTGCTGACCTCTCAAAGCGTTTTACATTGCAAACCAGCATTCACCCATTTATACACACATTCTTCCACTGGTGGCAGATTGGTAGGAGCAGGCACACTCACACAATTTCAGTAATTCAGCATAAGGACACACCACCAATCTTCTAATTAGTGAAGGACTGCTCTACCTCTGCAGCCACCCCCTAGACCCCCCCACTTTACAGCAGCTGCGGTTGGACATACACTGAGGCTAATCCATTCATGCCTATCCTCGAGGAGAACCTGATGCGTCAGTGGAATCAGAATTATTCCTTGGAAGCCTTGCAGCAAGATGAGATGTTTAAGAAAGGAATAGAAACTATAATTGAGTGAAAACAGTAGGGAGCAGTACAGACTTCCTTGGGATTGCTGTGTAATGTATCGTGTTCAAACTGGAGTTAAAACTGGCAGATAAAACAATAGAATTCATTGATCTTATAACCAATGAAAAACAAAAACAATACTGCACGTTATGAGATTTCTCTGAGCCAAAAGCTTCAAAAAGTTCTTTCTTACCTTGTGTTGATGGCCACAGAGTGTTGCCCCACCTCAGTGTGTCTCTTCTGTGTCAGCTCTTACCTTCACAACTTTGGTATTTATACTGGCCTTCTTTCCAGCTCACAGGAAGTCCACTGAGAAGAAAAGGAAAGGTACGAGAGCAACACAAGCTGGATGGATCCAACAGCCGGTTCATTTGTCAGGCATGGAACAATAGGCGAGCCTATATGGAGTGTTCCTGGTCTGGTGGAACATTATGTCAAGTAGCTATAAATTTAACTGGTTATTTGAGCAATGGTGTAAACTGCCAATGGTTTTGTAAGGCAAGAGCTGTAATGTATCCTTAAATCATATTTCTATAGATGGATTCTGAAATAAGGACATTAAGGGTATCTGTCAGAAAACAATTACTAGTTCAGGTATAGTGATTATTACTTTATATTGATTAGAAATAAAGCTATTTGAAGATGACCACAAACATAATAAGACAGACTTTTAGGCAATCCAGTACATACAATCAAAGTACAAACACATCCATATAAGGATGTCCAAGAACCTAAGGCAACCTATTCTGAGGACATTACATAACCAAAGCCACAATACATGCTGAATTGTTTCAGCCATACTACTGCAAGAGCACCCAAAAAGAGGCCATGTTATGAATTCTGCTCTGCTAAACTGCTGGTCGTCGTCACATCCCCCATTTCTGCCAGGGGCTACCACCCTTTGTTAAGAAATTAGGTCTCTTGCGCACCATCTCACACCTGGAGAGAAAGACACGCCCTGCCAAACAAAACCTCAGAAAACTGTCACCTGAACCATGAATCCCCCAGATCCCCTCCAGGAACCCCGAGACCTGCTCCGAACAATAGAGTGGAGATGATCTTACATGAGGCTTTGCATTAAGTACTTGTCCCGTCTGTCCTTTTTCCTATTCAACAGTCGTAAGTGTATCTGAGTGGGTTATGGTCCTGGTAACATCAGAGATCTACTTTTTCTTAATCCTGAGTAGCTTGAGGGGGGGCACAATGTTTGCACAGACATCATCATGAATCATGTTTGGTTCAGATCTGGAGCAACTGTTACATTCATCTTAGTATCTGTGGTCTCAATGTGAAGAACTTCCTCATTAACAAATTCATATGTTTGTGTTACAACATCTGATCCTTCTTTTTTTTTTTTTTTTTTTCTTAAAGTTATAATATTTCCGCAGAGTAGGAAAAGGTAAGGTGCTAACTTCTTCAACACAGACTTTGAACTTGAACCTGTCTCAGTATTAATGCAGTAAATTAATGTTACATCCCTTGTCCAACATTCTCTCTGTGTAGTCTCTGTTCCCATACCTTAAGGGCAAAACAACCTTAATATCCTATTAATTCCTCATTGAAGCTGCTCGTTTCATTTACACTGAAGTAACAAGATCTACATGACATCACAAAGATCCTGCTCTTCTTTTGTTGAATATTTGCTTTCAATTAATGTTGTCCATGTCCAATCAAATAACAGTACTTAAAATTGAATTCCATCATATTCAGTTTCTTTACTGGCCAAGTATGGACAATAAGGATATAAGATAACATTTGGCTGAGGAGAATGATTTGGATTTTTCTTTTGGTCAGTCAGCTGTTTAATTGTGTCTCTTGCCAGTTTAATCTGGAAATGAACAAGTGCTTAAAAACAAACAAACAATTGACTAAACATAACTCACTAAACTCGCTTGTGCTGTATAGAATTAGATTTGTGTCAATATGATAAAATGCCATGTTTTAAATATCAAACTAGAGATAGAATAAACTCAATGAAGCAAAAAGGATATCAAGTAAAACTTTCAAACAATTTATTTGTGTAATTGTGTAAAGTATAGGTCTTTCTCCCGGTCAGACTCTTGCCCTCACTGTTGGCTCTGTGGGGACGCTGCCAGCTCTCTTGTTTGCATTGCTTCAAATTTTGTTTGCAGTTCTGATACAAACATCTCTTGTGGATGTTTTTTTTTCTGGGGTAAAAACCTGATGACCCATGTTATTCCAGTATCATTTGACATTGTTCCAAAAGGCTTCTTGTGATGTCAAAGATTACCTGTCTTTCTAAGTCTTCAAGTGCCAAAAAATGTTCAATGGGGTTGAAGTCCGGTGACTGTGGAGGTAAGTCCATGACAGTCAGGACTCCTTGGTCATTCTTAGTTTTCAAGTAGTTCTTGCAAAGCTTTGATGTGTGTTTGAGGGCCTGATCCTGCTGCAGTATGAATCCTTCTCTATAAAGATGCAAACCAGAGGATACAGCATGTCTCTGAATAAGGGAGTGGTACTTCTTTTGTTTGGTGCAGGTGTCCAACTCCAGAGCACACAAAACACCCCAGACTTAAATTTTCTCACTGCCATGTTTCACTGTTGGTTTGATACACTGCAGTATCATTCTCTCTCCTGTTTGTTTCCTGACATACAGCCTTCTGTTACTAAATTACACTATGTTTTATACAGTCTATGGTTTTGGCAAACACTGAGCAACCAGCAGATGAAACCTCTTGAAGTTTTAAGGCTTCTTTTCTATTCATACTGAAAGAGAGTTGAAGCTTTGAGCTTCAAAAACAGTGACATCTGGTGTCAGATTGAAATTAATGCAGCCAACAGAAGTGGGGTGGAAGCACAGGCACAAAAGTCCATAAAAGGCTGCATGCTCATTTAATCTACTGGTGTTAGTAAATGTATAACTTATCATTGTTTCAATATGCTTCAAAAAATAAATCACACATGTATTTACATAGTCTCCATATCAATTTGTTTGTTGACTTAATTAATGGCACTTGAAGACTGAGAGCTAAGAATTCTGTGACATCCCAAGAATTTGGTAGGTAGGTAGGTAGGCAGATATATTATTCATCCCCATGGGGAAATTCGCATTTCTTTGGGCCATCAGGTTTTGCACAAACTTAGGAGTCAATGGCAGCTGCTGTAATTACATTTAAAAAAGGGGACATTTGCTTAAATTTGATTGCTTACATAAAATAGTGCAGGATCTTTAATATCTCATTTTAATGTCACAACTTCTTGTGTGGTTAAATGTTTCTGAATTCTCAAACTTACTATTTCCAGGTTTACATTAAAATATTAGAGTTTCAAGGTGTTCTCAGAGTTTTTTACCCCACTGTATATGACAAGATTTCATATGAATGACAGCTTAATTCATCAGTCAATTCGGAAATGATAGTGACATGAAAAGGAAATGCTTGTGTACAGGGCCAAAATTAAAATGGCAGTATATATTAGCGGCCATACCATACCTAAAAATAATGAACTTCAGCTCATCCAGCGTCGAGAGGGTCAATGCTGTTGGCTTGGTGTGCATGATAACCACCATGCCTGGCACGAAGATGTCTCAGCATGGATGAGGTGTTGCTGAAGGACAACTAAACATTACTGTATCCTTAAGACATTTTACTAAGACCATAGCTCTATTAATGACACGAAAACGTTGTACATCAGAAGTGAGTCTGTACTCTACCTTACTTGGTGGTTTCAGACAGAAATGCTGCCAGACTTTCGAACGTACAATAACAGTTAGACTACAGCCTTTGGCTATTTAGCTAGTAATAATTAAAAGAGCAAGTGATTTAGCGTTAATTAGATAAAAGCTAACTCACATAGCAAAACTTAGTTTCACTTCTAGCTTAACACAACAAAACAACTAAATGTCCTTCTCCTCCTTCTTTTTCTTCATATTATGACTACATTGTGGAACTTTATTGCGGCTGGACATCCATTTGAGCTGCATTACCGCCATCTAATGGATTGAAACCACTTCACAGTTCTACAACCCAGACCTAGTTGTCTGAGCCGATAAATATTCTCCTCAGTTTAACAGTGTAACGTCCAGCACCACCTTAAACCTTTCTGACTTCCTGTACAATTTATACCAAACATAATCTCTTGTCCGTGGAGAGATACTCTTCTCTGCTCTTATCGTATTCACTTTTTTGCTCATGATCAAGGTACATTTTCTCCAGCCCCCCTTCAAAAGCCCCAGCCTCTACTAATAGTGGCCACTTACCACTCTTCACCCCTTCTTACTTTCTTTTGATCCAAGGATGCACCATTTGATTTTCACACTCCTGTTGGAGAAAGGCTACTAAATGGCAAGCGTGTAAACACCATCACAAGGGAGAGTGCTTTATTTCAATACATCCAGTTCACATTTCTTTCTTTTATTTCAAAGGGACAAATTGTACTTTTCAGTCCACTACATTGATCTGACAACTAAAGCTACATTGCAGGTTAGGATTTTACATAGATGATCAAGTCTCTGCAATATGACAATATTTCATTTACACAAAGCTATACAGAGTACTTTATTAGTCTTTCCTGGAACAGGTAGATCATTAAATGCTGTTTATATATTAATTTATAAAGAGCCTAATACTACTACTTCAAATAACG
The DNA here is from genome assembly GCA_037975185.1 of Centropyge bicolor. Lineage (NCBI taxonomy): Eukaryota > Metazoa > Chordata > Actinopteri > Pomacanthidae > Centropyge > Centropyge bicolor. The sequence goes on along the minus strand of JBBMOC010000015.1, from coordinate 3,693,202 downwards.
TGATAATGGGAAAGTACATTCCCTTATGAGTAGGCTACTTTCCTTGGGACTCATTATGTACACCTTAGTAATAACTTTTCCATACGATTTTGAAGGCAGTATTTTACACTGTCATGTAGCTACATTAAAAATCCTAGCAAATGAGTGTATGAAGTAAAGGGAAGACAAATATTTATCACTCCCCTCCTCATATTATAAGTTTCCAAGAGTCTTTTGAAGGCTAATGAACCACACTGACTAATGTTTTTAAGTTTGACAAACTTGTTTAGGAGTACTTGCCCCACAATAACCCCCAGTGTGCACCTGCAACCTTTATCTGCATTATCACCAGCTACCATCGGGGGGCGCTCTATTCCAACACTTCCAGTCATAGTTCAGCACGTCCTCCAAACTGTCTCACTAGTTGATGAAAGAAAATGAATTTCACTAGACTACAGGTAGAAGCATAACTACTCATTGGTAGTAAGTCACAACTTTAATCTCATTTCAACTGTGCCTTCACATACAGTTGGAGTCTGTTGGTCGTTTTCTAAGGTGCATGTATACAAATCAGTATTACAGTGGTGCAAAGCAAAACAGACTTCCACAGTTTAAGAGCACCACCTTACATTCGTTCTAAATGTATTAAATTATTTGATTAAAAACGTTACACAGCTCTGAAAAAAAAATAAAAACGAAACGAAACACTGAGTTAAAACAAAATGGCAGCCTGACGTTCCAGTTCCAATGAATCTCAAGACATTCAACGTAAGGCCTGGGTTCAGTTGGCATTCGAAAATCGGAAATGGTGCAAAATCACAAACGCAGTTTTGTCCAGGTAGACAGCCGACACAGGGAAGGGGGGTGACACGTCGTCTGGGCGTGGGGGGGTTGGTGCTTGTTGTCCCCCTCGTGTCGAACCTCTGTCCGCCTCTACTTGGAGCTGGTGTACTTGGTCACGGCCTTGGTGCCCTCGGACACGGCGTGCTTGGCCAGCTCGCCAGGCAGCAGCAGGCGGACGGCGGTCTGGATCTCCCTGGAGGTGATGGTGGAGCGCTTGTTGTAGTGCGCCAGGCGCGACGCTTCCCCGGCGATGCGCTCGAAGATGTCGTTGACAAACGAGTTCATGATGCCCATGGCCTTGGATGAGATGCCCGTGTCTGGGTGCACCTGCTTCAGCACCTTGTACACGTAAATAGCGTAGCTCTCTTTCCTGCTCTTGCGACGCTTTTTGTCCCCCTTCTTCTGGGTTTTGGTCACGGCCTTTTTAGAGCCCTTTTTGGGCGCAGGGGCTGATTTTGCAGGATCAGGCATTTTCTCTTTTCAACAAACGTCAGTGTTACGGCAGCTGGAGAGGGACACAGCTCATAATACCGCCCCGTCCGCGCTCCCTACTTATAACATGGCTGTGCAAATAACGGTGTGCTGTTCCCTCTCTACGATTGGAGCACATCTGACCAGAGGACAGCGATTACCGGAGGACGGACTGCGCCATTGGTTCGTGAGTTTCAGTTTCAGTCGACCAATCGGAAAAGCCGTCGAGGTTTATATTCCTCCGCTCGCGTATCCATTACGTAAAGGTCCGAGCGCCACCGTTACACAGCTACACAAGCAGTCACAGTCTAATCATCATGTCTGGTAGAGGGAAAACCGGAGGCAAAGCCCGAGCGAAGGCCAAGTCCCGCTCCTCCCGGGCTGGACTCCAGTTCCCCGTGGGTCGTGTCCACAGGTTACTGCGCAAGGGCAACTACGCGGAGCGCGTCGGCGCCGGAGCTCCGGTGTATCTGGCGGCCGTGCTGGAGTACCTGACCGCTGAGATCCTGGAGCTGGCGGGCAACGCGGCCAGGGACAACAAGAAGACCAGGATCATCCCCCGGCACCTGCAGCTGGCCGTCCGCAACGACGAGGAGCTCAACAAGCTGCTGGGAGGAGTGACCATCGCTCAGGGAGGAGTGCTGCCCAACATCCAGGCCGTCCTCCTGCCCAAGAAGACGGAGAAGCCGGCCAAGAGCAAGTGAGAGACTGCCCCGCAGGCCCGGGCCGAGCCGAGCCGGGACAAAGGGCTCACCTCGGAGCCAGCCACTTTTCATATCGGTGTTCGTTCTTTTGGATAAACAACCTTTGAAAATGAGTGTTTGGTGTTTCTACAATGAAAACATGGACTCGCTTCTCATCGGGACTCTTCATGAACTGCTCACTGTTTGTGCGTCTGGAAAATGGAGGCGCTCTCTGAAGGCTGGGGATGAAGGCCGTGGAAGGAAAAAAAAAATCACTTCATGTGGACCAATTCGGAAGGGGAGGGGGGTTGTTTTTAGTTTTGCAATGCTGCTACAAAACGTGCAAAAATTTGTTGTGTTGTTTATGTCATGTTGTTTCAATAAATGTCCCGCAGCCTTTTGGCACAGGGCAAATCCACTCAGTCTTTCTGTTTGTTGTTTTCATCCGGGGACTCGGCAGTGGGTCTTTGTGAGAGGACGAATGGCCCTGAATTAGCTGCATGTCTGGGATGTGAGGTGGTGCAGTCAATGCATCTTTTGCATATTTTTTTTATAAGCTACAGATTAGCGTTTATGAATTTCATTTTTGAGACCAAGGTTCAGCTCTTCCACAGCAGGAGGCTTCACTCAAGCACCTCCTTTCATAGATTTTATCTTTTCAAGGAAGCTATGATACAGTTTTAGTTTGTGATGGTTGTTGCTCATTCAGTCTTTTTATTCACTGCTGCACTCGATGTGGAAATGTTAAAGCTACTTCTCACAGAATGTAATTGGCGCATCCTGTACTTGAAGAAAAAATTATCATATTTCTCTTTCACAATCGGGCAATTATGAATGACTGGCATCATGGTTGTCAAACTAGGAGCTGACTAAACTTTAAAAAATAGCTTGGTTGAAAAAGGAAATAAAGTGTTAAACATGCGGTTAAGCATGTGAATGTTTTCTTCTCCTGAGACAGCTCTTCTTTATTTCTCCTCTGCCTGAAGATGATGTCTGGGGGCTGCTGTGGAAAGTCTGTGTTACTTCGAAAATATTTAGCCTCTCTGCTCTGCCTCAGAAGTATTTTGAAACAAATCCATAGATGGGAAAATGACATTCAGATGCTCAGGCTTTAGTGAGCTTTACAACTTTTTTTTTAACAATAGAAGCAATTTCAGAATATTAAGAGTCAGTAAAATAATTTGAAAGTTAATGACCTCTGTACTTCACTGTCCTCCTATTTGGCTGTAGGGGGGGTCAGAGTGAGAGGTCAGGGACAGTGAGAGCACACTGCCCCCGTAGCTGTTTGGAAACTCATTTCTCTCCACGTAGTTATTCTCTGCTGACTCTGGCAGTAAAGAACATTCACTTTTACATCCAGTAGTTTATCCAGATAAAAGTAACCTTGATTTCAAATATTATAGACAACACATATAAGCAACTTAAATACTGCAGCTACAAAAAAATTCTTTATAACAAACATACAATTTCTATTATTTTTTGGAGGTGCAGTTTTAACATGATTTCTATATTAATATAGGATACAATAAATATTGATAACTGTACTTGTGCTGATAGAGTGATGCAGTTTGCTCTTATTTAACAGTACAGTATGTTGTGCTGCCTGGAATCACACACTCTTTTAATGCAGTCATATTTAATCTTTGATCTCAGTCATGTTCATTATACATACTGTACATTACATCAATAACGATGTAAAATATTCCAGTCATCTTCACAGTAAACCTAAGTCCACTGGATAACTATTTCTCTTAGATTCATTAGTACGAAGCATCATGAAACTTTTGATCACAATCTTCATTTGTTCACACAGCAAACATCATAAGTGTGACTTTATTTATTCAGTCTCTGGGAATGTTCATGCTTGTTTAGTATTCAGGGATATGAAGGAGCAAGACACGCTGATTAATCAACTTCCTCGATGGTTGGTCCAGAGGATCCTCCGCCGGTAGGAGCACCACCAGCTCCAGGGAATCCACCCGGCATCCCACCTGCCATGCCACCAGCACTCTGGTACAGCTTGGTGATGATGGGGTTACACACCTTCTCCAGCTCCTGTTGCTGGTGTTCATATTCATCCTTCTCTGCAGTCTAGCACAAAGGAATCAAACCACATACTATCATATTCAGCAGGGATTATGTCACAGCTAAAATGTTCAGTTTAAACTCTGTTATTGGTGATAAGGATAATGTAGGCCTACAAAACACTACATATGAAATCATTCTCTGATTAAATGAATTAAAGGTCTATATGGCTTAGCAGATGTGTCGACCTGCTTAATCCTAGATCCATTGAAATTTGGAATTAAAATACAATCTCTACTATTTACGCCCTACTAAATTTTCTACTCACATGTTGAAAACATGAGTAAATCATCACTCATGGCATCAACCCACCTACTCACTTATTAAGCAATATTCATTTATACTGAGATAATAGGAATTATTTTTAATTAATTTATTAGTATGTATAGACCTCGCCCTACCAAGGATGTATTATCTCTAAATTTGATTAGCAGATAACAATAGACATGTTGATAAGTCAGTGGAGTCACAGGAAAGTGGGAGGAAAAATAATCAGCAGATTCATGTTGTTCATATTCCTAAACTTATGACGCTTTAATTAATTAACTCCAACTCTCACCTGGTTCTTGTCCAGCCAACTGATGACCTCGTTGCACTTGTCCAAAATCTTCTGCTTTTCCTCATCACTGATCTTGCCAGCAAGCTTCTCATCCTCCACAGTCGACTTCATATTAAAAGCATAGGACTCCAGGCCGTTCTTAGCAGACACCTTGTCACGCTGGACGTCATCTTCAGCCTTGTACTTCTCAGCTTCCTGCACCATGCGCTCAATGTCCTCCTTACTGAGACGACCTGGGAGGAAAAGGCAAAGTCAAAAACTGTGGTACAGCACATTTACAACTGTTCTCAAATTCAAATCAAAATTTACCCTTGTCATTGGTGATGGTGATCTTGTTCTCCTTGCCAGTGCTCTTGTCCACAGCAGAGACATTCATGATACCGTTGGCATCAATATCGAATGTCACCTCGATCTGGGGAACACCACGAGGAGCAGGAGGGATGCCTGTCAGCTCAAACTTGCCCAGTAGGTTGTTGTCCCTGGTCATGGCACGTTCACCTTCATAAACCTGTTAGAAGTATGAAGGGTTAGGGTCATTTTGACATGGTGTGTCTACAGTTTACCAAATGTATTTATTTCGCTCAGACATCCAAGGAAGGTCAGGGCCATCTTTGGTCTTGCAACCTCTGGTGGAAACTACGAATGGCAGGAATAAACGTCATCACTGCAAAATTGACAGACGGGTATAACCTGATGTTGTATTTACCTGGATGAGCACACCAGGCTGGTTGTCAGAGTAGGTGGTGAAGGTCTGGGTCTGCTTGGTAGGAATAGTGGTGTTACGTTTGATCAGGACAGTCATGACACCTCCAGCTGTCTCAATACCCAGGGACAGAGGGGTGACGTCCAGAAGCAGCAAGTCCTGCACATTCTCAGACTTGTCACCAGACAGGATGGCTGCCTGGACAGCTGGAAATAAGGGGGACTGGTTAGATTTTCAAAGACAATGACAACACATTTTTCATGCTGCATACTCAAAAAAAAAAAATCTTCTCATTTGAGTTCTTTGAGTCTTTGAGAGTATTAATCGCGTGGATGTATTTTGTTCAGAGGCTCGACCCTTACCGGCTCCATAGGCCACAGCTTCATCTGGATTGATGCTCTTGTTCAGCTCCTTTCCGTTGAAGAAATCCTGGAGCAGCTTCTGGATCTTGGGGATACGGGTGGAACCGCCAACCAACACGATGTCGTGAATCTGCCCTTTGTCCATCTTGGTGTCACGGAGAGACTTTTCCACGGGGTCCAAGGTGCCGCGGAACAGGTCAGCGTTGAGCTCCTCAAAGCGAGCCCTGGTGATTGAGGTGTAGAAGTCAACTCCCTCATACAGAGAGTCGATTTCAATGCTGGCCTGGGTGCTGGAAGACAGGGTGCGCTTTGCCCTCTCGCAAGCGGTGCGCAGACGACGGACGGCTCTCTTGTTGTCGCTGATGTCCTTCTTGTACTTGCGCTTGAACTCTGCAATAAAGTGGTTGACCATGCGGTTGTCAAAATCTTCTCCACCAAGATGAGTGTCTCCAGCAGTGGACTTGACCTCAAAGATGCCATCCTCGATGGTCAAGATGGACACATCGAAGGTGCCACCACCAAGATCAAAGATGAGAACGTTCCTTTCAGACCCAACCTGCCATATAAGAAACACTTGAGCACAGTTTTACAGGTGTGGGTTGACATAAATAATGAACAACATGAATCTAGTATGACCTAATCTCACCTTCTTGTCCAAGCCATAAGCAATAGCTGCTGCAGTGGGCTCATTAATTATTCTTAGCACATTTAGACCAGAGATAGTTCCAGCATCCTTGGTTGCTTGACGTTGAGAGTCATTAAAATATGCAGGTACTGTGATAACAGCATTCGACACAGACTGAAAAAATGAAGAAAGGAGTTTGCAGTATACTGTGGTAGAACTGTAGATAGCTGATCGATGCACTCTTATTTTGTAAACTCACCTTTCCGAGGTAGGCTTCAGCAATCTCTTTCATCTTTGTCAGCACCATGGAGGAGATCTCTTCTGGGTAGAAGGTTTTGGTTTCACCTTTGTATTCAACCTCCACTTTGGGGCGTCCACTATCACTGATTATATTAAATGGCCAGTGCTTCATGTCAGACTGAACTACTGGGTCCTCAAATCGTCTACCGATTAAACGTTTAGCATCTGCAATCCCCAGGAAACATTGAAAGAAAGAAAGACTTGTTTTTGCTTTTCCTTGATATTTTCACATCATATTAGCACATGACAATAGTTAATGTGTTGTTTGTCACTCTGACAGTCACAGTACAAGATCATTGGGAGAAATGAATATGCATAAATATGTAACATATATCACTTCAAACGGCTGTAATCTTACCGAAGACTGTGTTGGTGGGGTTCATGGCAACCTGATTCTTGGCTGCATCTCCAATCAGCCTCTCACTGTCTGTGAAGGCCACATAACTAGGTGTGGTCCTGTTGCCCTGGTCGTTGGCAATGATTTCAACTTTGCCATGCTGGAACACACCAACACAGGAGTAGGTGGTCCCAAGATCGATACCAACTGCTGCCCCTTTTGACATGATTATTCTGAGAAAGCAAAACATTTTATAGTTAATTTTAGTCCAGCAGGGGGCGATGACACTCAATGATCAGGGTGGTGAAGTTAATATGTAAATCAAGTAGGTTTAAGTTTAATCTTTTCATACAAAATCTCTCATGCATTCTACACTTGTTTGCACATTAGTCAGAGGGTAATTTGTTTATTTTTTACAGAGCTGGGGTTCGGCAACCGCAAGGGAAGAACTACATATGTAGTCATGTCTACCCCAAAATATTTTGTCAGAGGTGGCTTCATCTGGGAGTGTATTGCCAGCACATTCACAGACACAACTAAATGATGGTAGAAATATTACAATAATACTGTAGGAATACTACAAGCAGCAGTATGTCTCTATGATCCTCTCACTCATCTGCAGCCACACATTGCTGCTTGTCACTTTGATCATGATATAGTATAAAAGTGAGTAGTTATAGTATACAGTTTACAGATTATTATGGATCCAAGACGAAACAGACGGGGGTGGGACTGAGAGAAAGAGGCACAACTACAAATCTGTCTGCCCCTTCAGCACTATGGACGGCACCATGGATTTATCAATACACAGCACAATTAAGCTACTGAAATTTCAGGGCCATGGTCAGGACAATAGATCCTAGCAAACATCAGTGAATCAGGCAGAATAGATTAACATATTCAACTAATCAACCCCCCTGTCCCGGCAGTCTGTCTTCTACTAGGTGACGAGAGGAGAGATGATGGCAGAGCAGGATCGTGCAGCTGAGAGCGTGTGCCCCGACATCAGAGAACATTCTGCAGCATCACACCGGAGTGTTATTCAAACTGCTGAACTCTGGACCATCTGGGAGAGACAGACGATCATAGCACCTGCACCGGCCGTGACTGCAGCACAAAGTTGCCCTGCTGCAGCGTGCAGTCAGTCTCACATCTCTGTGTTCAGCTGCGTGGTTTGGTGAGACTGAAACCCTGAGCCAAGTATTCAAAAAGTAACTGCAGTTTGTTAACACCTTAAATACAAATGATCAAATCTTATCAGACAACGAGATCACAGGAGTAAAGTGGATAAATGAAGATGTTATGAATGAGGATATTTTTTTAAATTAATAAACAAACACCAACAGTTTGATATTCCATTGAGTGCACAATAAAAAATGTGATTTAAGAAACACTGTATTTCAAAGCATGTTAACTCTTACAAATACCTGTTTTTACAATTGAACCTTTTCTATATATAACCACATATTACAGGAATAGAATTTGTAATAGAAAAGGAAGAAATTAATAATGTCACTATAAACTCACCATGTAGTGGGTGAATGTGTTGTCAGTGTTATGTGGCAGCAAGAAGCAGAACTGCACATATAAGGGCTGGAAACAACCATGCAGAATCCTACTGAGAGATCATCCTACCTGGATGATGTGGTGGCTCTGGGCAGCTGCAGTCTGACTCTCTCCTCCACCAGATAAACACAGGCAGAGGATGCCGGCCTCGCTGCTTCTGCACAAGCATTCAGAAGGCAGCGGTGAGCCAATCAGCTCGCAGAACAGCAGTGAGCTTCCAGCACATTCTGGATCAGTCTTCCCGGTCCTTTCGAGCCGCCGTCCTCTGATTGGCTAATTCCCAGAGAGCTGTTAAAACTCTCAGAATAAAGACAGATTAGAAGAACAGAACAGAAATAGCTGTAGAAGGTTCCAGGGCTTTCCTCAGTGTATCAGGTTTTGGTAAGAGGTACAAGCAAGTTCAGAGAGTAAATCACCTCCTTCACAAGTCAAGCTGCAGCTGCACAGTGCTGCGGCATTAGCATCATTACATAATATGTTGCAAGCCTTTTCATCTATTACAAACATGAACCATACCAATGTAATTATATGATGTAATTTAATAACAAGCATTAAACTAATCTTCTGTCAGACATATATTGAGCCTAAAATCAAACAGCAATGACTCTAGTTTCTGAGGTTTATGTCTGTGTTATTTAGCCCATCCATCCATAAGAGCAACTTAAATGTACAGGGAGAGCAAAGAGAGGTCATGCTGCTATTCCCCATAGTCCAACTGAAACACTTGGAAACATGGAAGAAAATGTGTAAGTCATATAGCTTAATATAACTTGTTCCCCTCAGTTAATAATAGTTAATTGAGTAAAAAAAAAAATAATACAACCCCAATTCCAAAAAAGTTGGGATGCTGTTGGTCAGGTTGCTGGCCTGTTGCATTAGATGGGACATGTTCCTCCAGGTGTGTCATAACTTTTACAGTGTTTTGTCATGCCTGTCCCAACTTTTTTTTAAATTAAATGTGTTGCTGACATCAAATTTAAAACGAGCATGTGATGGCAGAGGCCACACAGGACAGTTTTGGGTAACAGGGTGCACACACTCACCTTACTTTCAGCACACATGCTATTTTAATTTGCAGTCAACCACACTACACAGGTTCATTTGATTTGCAATCACCAGACCCCAAACAATTCATGACCACACCACAGTTTATTTGATTTATAATTTCTTTATTTTCGTTTGGCTTTAAATGGAGTGCACACATTTTCACATTGTAAGGTCAGAATGAGTATTTTGTTTTGCTGTTATATTAATCTCTTTTTTTTTCTTTCTTTGAGTTACCTGCTGCATGTGGGAGGCGTCATCTGGGAGAGGCAAAAGGTGTGGTCAAGGGGTTGGATCAGTTAAACCCTGTGGCAAGGTCAGGCCAGACCATCAGACCATGTCAGAGGGGGTTTGGGTTTAGTTAGGTTTTTCGTTGTATTAGTTTTAGCTGACGTCCATTTTGTTTCCCCCTTTTGTGTTAATTGGATTGGCCAGACAAGTATATATGTATATGTAGTTATTTTGAGTAGAGTTATTTTTTTGTTGACCTCTTTTATAGGCCTTGATTTTGAATTCTTGGTTTATATTGTTTGCTTCTTTTTGGCGTAATAAAAACCCTTTCTTTTTCAACACCTGTGTTCCTCATCACCTTACTGCTGGGTCCCTGACAGAGCATATATTTTACAACATTTGATATGTTGTCTTTGCAACTATTTTCAAAAATAAATAAAGTGTTTAAATGATTTGCAAACAATCAAAATCTGATTTTAATAAGATTTTACACAGTGTCCCAACTTTTTTCTCTAAACACTTGGGAACCAAGGAGACCAGTTTCCTGTGTCTTGAAAGTGAAATGTGGTCCCATTCTTACAAATAAAGGTTTATCTTATCTTATAGATCCTGCCTGGGGCATGTGTTGCAGCCGATGGTTGCAGCTAGTGGCACAGGGAATGAAGTTTGAAAAAAAAAAAAAAAAAAAAGCTCAAGGATTCCTTCTATATGACAAAGATTCTTAAAGGACCACTAAATCCACAACAGACTACATCAAGACAGCCTGTGAATCTCACAGAACTAGAAGCCTTTTGCAAAGAAGAATGGGTGAAAAAAGTGACTGAAAGAAAAACTGAAAGAGTCTTAACTGCTACAAAAGAAAATTTGTGGTACTTGCCACTGGGTGCGGTACTGATATGCAAGGTACCTGAATTTTTTTTTCGGGCCTTTTTCCTTTTACTGTTGTTTTGAAACTGTAAAAAATGGAAATAAAAATGTAATCTCCCCAAACAAGAACTGAAAGACTCTCAGTGGCCTCAGTGTTTCCAAGTTATGATGTTTGTTATACTGAATGCCCAAACTTTTGCTTCAACCCTTTTCCTGTTTTCTTATTTTTTAACTGTAAAAGACTTTCTGTCTTTTGAAATTCAGATCATCTTTTCCGCACTTGGCTATTCACAGTAACAAAAAGTTTTGACTACCGGTGCTCGAACTTTTGCATGCCACACAACTCTGCTTTGAAGACTTTTTAGCTCACACAGAGTGTTTTGCTCAGTACACCTCCTCTCAGGAAACCGACCTGTGCAAGGCAGTTTCGGTCAGTGACATGGTGGTGGGTTTGGTGGTTTGAATTACAGCCCCTCCACCTGAAGTTCAGGAGGAGTTAATTTAATCAAGAGCTTCAGGCTTTTTGATGTACATTGAGGCATCATATTTGAGCAAAACCAAGCATGCTAGGAATGTTCTGAACATTTAGCTTTCATCAGCTTTACTATATCTCTATGGTGACTGAACAGACCTGCCTCACAGAGAACATGTTGACAGCAAAAAAAACCCAAATGCTACTGATCCCACTGTGGGACGAATAAAGGTTTATCTTATCTTATATGATCTTAATAACAATGGTGATGTCACTCCTCAATTTAGTTGTCAAATACAATCTACATGTAGATTATGTTGTCTTAACTAAAGATACTGAAAAAGTTTTAGTCGCTTTAAATAAATAACATTCAGTTTCACAGAAAGGAGCAAATATGTACAAGTCCTGAACTATTAACCTTGTACTTTTTCTGTAGAGAAAGTATCACATGAGAGTCTCTTGAATCAGAATGTGTGTGGTTTCCACTGGGCTGTGACGTCGTGGAAGGTCCCTCGCTGGAGTACAAATAGATCAAGTGATGAGGAAATGTGGCAGAGTCGAAGTGTGATTGCTAGTGAGAGACAGAGATGGAAAAGAACCTGCAGCTCTGCATCTTTGTGATACTCATTCAGGGTGAGTCCTTCTGTAGTTTTCTTACTTTGTTTTGAAACGTCGTTAATAATGAAACGAGATGACAAACTGAATCTGATCATTAACCTACTGCGAGTTTTCTTGCAGTAACTTTCTATGGTAATGTTGCTGATGTTTACTGGGGAAAACTAGGGTAAAATTGCAAACTCTGATTCTTCTGACAAATCAAATATTTGTATTTGACCTCAGTAAAAAGCATTGTTGTCTGAGTTAATGCTTTTTAAGACATCAGATTTGTATTTTGACATGTAAAGCTTTTGATTACCTATCAGTACCTACGATGAACTGCATCCTCATTTGGATTCTTACCCAACCTTCCCAGGCTTTATTTCTTTTTATTGTAGTCTATTATCTATTGATTATTATTTTACACATTTAATTCTGCCATTCTAGTGCAATATGAATGTTTATGTATACCTTTTTAAATATGTGCATGTACTGTATACATGTATTTGCTTTTGTGTGACACATACATTTTCTATGCTATGATGCATATAGTATTTCCTGCGGAATTAAATGTATTCCAAATCAAGCATTAAAAATCAAAAGAAATGTCCAGTGACAAAAGTTTTTAAGAGAGAAAACTCTTTAAAATGTGTTGCTGTAACAGTAATCAGTTATGCAGGCTTATTTAAGTAATTTGCTCTGGTTTTAATGCATGTATTCCAAATGTATGTAATGTACTATCTTCTATCTGTAGTAGCAAAACCCACGCGTGTGAAAAATTCTTGATGACCTATGAGCCCACTGCCCTTATTATGCCCACACAATTGTTTTCCAAACAGTTAGTCATTCTCACCCTATAGGAAGGAAAAAACACCCGAAGCCCCCGTAAACAACCCACAACACATTTAAATTTTCTCTTACACCCACCGTTACTTTCTCTTTCGCCGTGAGAGGACTGACCACATTATTTCCTGTCACATCAGAACTGCATTAGATGTGTGACAGGGGGGCTGCTTCTATGTAGCTGCAGTACAGCGAACAACAGGTTTCCCCCCATCACACCACCTCTGCATTGCCCTACACACACACATTCCCAGGTCAGTGGCACAAACAGATAGATGAGAGAATAAATGAGTCAAACTGTGAGAAACAGGGTTTCAACTTCGGACACTGCTTTTGTGCGAGGGAGGGGAACTAACATAAAGTGTTCTTGACATGACTTTGTACCAGAAAAAAACAGTCACTTATTGTTTTGTGAAGAGTAGTAGGGTAACTGCCTGGAATTGTTGTCATTTTGTGAAATGTTATTTGTATTATCAAACTGTGTCACATAGAAATGTCAGTGTGCCTCAGTATGAATTTTCACAGAAATTGATGTTCCCATTTATTTGATTCCAGTTTCATTTGCGGTGTGGCAGCGTGTGACTGTGAAAAAAGGTCAGACGCTCAACTTAAGCTGTCCAATTAGTAATGCTCACCTGGCCAATGTGGACTGGAAGAACCCTGAAGGATATATTATGTTCTTCAAGCACGATACAGGTGAGGATGACAAATCTTGTGCTTCAGTCACACCATTGTATAAGCCGCGACGCAAATTGTCTGTTTTGACCAAAATTGTAAAAATCTCTCATACTTTTGTATAAGAATATTAAAGGTCTTTTTATTTTCTCTCACTCTTCTGTTGTAGTGATCGCAGGTGTGAAGGACAATCGCTACAGCCTCACCAAACTGTCGGAGTCAGAATTCACCATCAGTATTTCCGATGTCACCTTCAAAGATGGAGGCAACTACACATGCACTCAGTATGACCATCACACAACGGAGAAGATAGTGGAGGTGACAGTGTTAGGTGAGTTTTATTGTTGCAGCTGATATTACATTATTGTTGAAGCCACCAAAGATCTGATGTTGACAATGATTTTGTAACTTTACTGCCCAAGCTATAACCTTCACCATGACTGTCATTTAGTCGGATGAACATATCATAATATTGTAATAACATTTGCTCTGGTGTTGATTATTTTAAAGATCGTCCCAAAATGGTAAAAGAAAAGCATGAAGGAAGGTTTGACATAAAATGTACTGCTGAGGGGAACCACTATCCTCCCAAGATCTTCTGGAAATTGGGTCATGGGCCTGAAATTCTTGGTAAGTTCGAAACTAAAGTTGTTAGCTCAGAATAAATGCCAAAAGCTAATGAAGACGTTAAAAAAAAAGTGAGCAATGAAGGCTACCATAACTAGAATTAGACTCTAGAAAGCTGCCATCTGCTATATTTGGCTGAATGTTTGTGGTGCTGTATGTTACAAAAATATCACCACTCAGAGAAGCCAGTCTGCACTCAGCTCTCAGCCTTCTGATTCACATTACAATCGACCAAATAGTTTTGCACGTAGTATAATGACCATATATAGTCAAAAATACCAGGTATGCTTGGAGGCTTGTCATGTTGGCTTTTGAACGCCAAGCACAAACCACAGAGTGGGCTCATCTCTTCATGACACTGCCTCCCACAGTTACAGTAATTGTGGCCCACATTTAGTGGGCTGTTAGTTTGATCTTGTTTCAAGCTCTGATACCAACCATAGCCTTTAAAATTCCTTTTTGTCATTGCTTTTAATGATGGAAATTAGTAGTTTAAACTCTCTTTGATTGTTCTTTGACTACTGATGTAAGCTGCCACACGTGCTTAGACATTGATACTAATGACATCTGTCCCATTCCACAGCCTATTCCCAAGTCCTGCATGAAGGTAACAAATATGTCACAGAGGCTATATTACATGTTCAGTCAGTGGGGACCAGAGTCGCTGTGAAATGCCTAGTTCGTCATCCAGCGCTGCACTCACAACCTCTGATGAACTTCGTCAAAATTGGACAGGACTGTGAGTACATTTCATTTAATGTGAAAATAATTCTCTCTGCCTTTCTCTCTCTCTCTCCCTCTCCCCCATTCAGAATTTTATTCACTACAACTTTAGAAAAGCCTGTACCAAATATTCACCAGCAAAGAGACGAAATAAAGCTGACCTGTGCATTAATCAACACTTGTTTATTTTAATCTACTTCTGCACTGAGAGTGATATTTGAGGAACAGTGAAGAATACGTAGTTGTGTCGTCACTACCAGGGAAAGCACTGGGATGATTTTTTCTGTAACTCAGTCTCGTGTAATTTCCTCTTTTCTGTGTGTTGTAAATAGTCTAGTTTCCTGTATTCTAATTGAAAAAAACAGATGTGTGATTTGCACATTGGTCAAATGACAGCATGAATTTTCCCTTTGATTGACTCCATCTATGAAAGTGCTGTTTCTGCTTATTAATGATATAAACCCCCTCTCTGCTACAGTTACAAAGTCCCGTCACACAACCACAACCAAGTCACCGACATCTTGGCCTCAAGGGTCAACAGAGGTGCAGAGAGAAACAACCAGCTGGCTCAGACATGGGAGAACAACAGCATACCAACGTCCCTCCAATGAGCCAAAGACAGTTACAGCACCAACTGAATTTACTTTGAACTCTGATACAGCCACAGACTCTCATCTTAGCAATAGTGGTAAGTGAAAATGTTTTTATTTGTATATGAGGAACCTCTGTAGCACAGCAAGTGTGACATCCAGTGTACTGTTAATATACAAAGCCATTAATGACAAATATCTGTCTGGTGCCATCTAGTGGTAAATCTGAACAACTACAATTGAGTTGTTCCATTTAGAACAGGGTTGAGTTAGAAAAATGTGTTATGTGTATGTATATTTTATCTTCCTTCTTCATGATTGCTTACAGGATGGACAGCTGCCTCTGAGACAACAGAGACCACATCTAATAACCGTACAGAAGGAAACAGAACAGGTAAATTCACACTATTAAAAGTACTAAAACACTGACTAAAATGCAGTTCCTCTGAAATGAAAATGATAAGGAGATAATCATCTTGTCTTCTGCACAAGGTGAAATGTGTAATAGATTTAAAAGGGATTAGGGTTTTACTGAACTTACTAACAGCATGCTGTCCATTCCAAGGGAGCTTTGGTGACTCGAAGATGCAGACAGGAGGTGAAGGAAGCTCAGTTCTACTGGTCTTCCTCGTTACATGCCTGATTGTCTGTCTTCTGGTGGTGGTGATTTTTTTTGCCATTAAGCTGAGGAGAGCGCACATCACCTGGAAGAAAGGTAACCAAACCATATTCCCATTATCTGCATGACATGTAATCAAGGGAACATCATACTACTTACATGAAATTTTAGTCAGGGTCAGACATATATGAGACAAATCCTTTGTGCTGGCATTTGCTTCATGAGTGTCCAAACATATCTTCCCACAGATGAAAAATGATGCAATTACCAGTATAATGTGTAGATTTTCTTATTGCGAGTTTGAAGTAACCCCACTAAGCCACAAGTACTTAAAAAAAAATCATGACAGTTTTTATTGTTACAGAGAATGAAGACTCTGATCCATCAGAAGAGAGCTGTAAATCAAAATCAAGCCAAGAAGAGAGGAACTCCCAAGGACAAAGGCGAAGAGGTAGGCAGATGATTCAGCACTCCTTTATTCCAGAAGGAGTACAGAATGTGATTATTACTGAATGTACCTTAAATGTAGATATTACACACAGCTTTCATGTAACTTTTAGAAATGAATGAAGCTCAGTAAAGCATGGCTAGGTGGAGAGTGATTACTGCAGCCTTGGGAAGAAGGCAGATTTTCCACTTGTCATACAGAGAATGAAAATCACTTGTATCAAACACACTGTGGTGCCTTAGGAAAAAATGGGCTATTGACTGTAATTATATTTGACTTGACGCATGTTGACTTACCACATTCAGTTTCAAGCCATTGCATTTAATTTAAAAATAGGCGTACTTAATTCAGTTCTTGAAATCATTTACTTAACAAATTCCTTATTTTAGTTCAATATCAGCATGACAAATTCAACTTTACACAGTTCAAACACAGTCTGGTGACACACTTGTCTTTCCACAGAAACAGGGCCAGTGTGTAAAAGAGTAACCTGTTCTGAATGAATCTCTAATCATAAAATGCTCTTTCTCCTCTCAAAGGGATCTTCAACACGGCATTTGCACAGTATGTCGTTGAAGAACCGCCAGTGACAACCTCAGTGATAAATACAGAAGCGATGGCAGCAACAGAGAGTGTAAATAAAGAGCAGACTTCTCAGCCTCAATCCCTGGGACCCACTTTAGCTCAAAGTCGCATTAAGGAGACAGAGCTATAGCAATCTGTAAAGTATAGAATTTATAATGTCAGCAATATCAACAGCACTGTGATCATGCTTACACGTGAAGCTGATTAGCTTTTTTACTGCACTTGTAACAAAGACTGTATATTTACTGCACTGTACTGTATAAATATTCATGAGTATTTTGTTTACATGTACAATAAATTATATTTTTGCAAGAACATAATGGCATACTGTCTTTTGTCATCATCATGCGACGTGATCTCGCATCATCTTCATTTAAATGTAAGTCACAGAAATAAATACAACATATCCTCCAGGTGTAGCTTAGCATGCGTTACAATACAGGCCTTTAGGCTACAAATCCTGTAGTTTGACAGAAAGCGAAACCAAATGAAATGCAGACCATGATGTGTCACCTGACCACTAGGATCGAAGGCTGTCAATAAGCCATTCCAGTGGTTGAAAACATATTATATGTTTAAAAAACGTGTTAAAAAACTATAGGACAAAATAAGAGTATCATAAACATTCATAATGTATTCTGCTCAGTATTTCTATCAATTTTCAAAAATGACTGGTAGCTACATCAGTTAGCATACCCGGACTCTATTTAGATCTCCTCAATAATTCCTAAATAGAAAAGCGTATGAGCTTATTGTATCATCTAATCATACGCATAAATCCTTCATGTGGCTATAAAATCTGGGATGAAAGGGTCTTTTGCCCAAATTCATCCTCCATCTCCAGACAAAGCTATCGCCTTGCACCATGCGGTCACTCGTGATTATGAAATGCGGATACTAAAACAGGAAGTAGATTGATGGTTAATGACGTCATCAAAGATACTAAATATAATTGGTGGATCGTGCAGGAAAGACCCAAGAACTCGACGTCTGATTGGCTGCGTTGCCGGTCATATATAAAGTTCCGACATCAGCTCGTCCTCCTTTCCCTTCTCATACCGGCAAGGACAAGTCCACCTCGCCGCTGTCCATTCCTGCCTAACACCTAGCCATCGTCGCTTAAACTATTCGGTAAGTTATTTTTGGGTAAGTCACAAATAATAATAATAATAATAATAATATGTATATATATGTAAAAGCTCCCTACGTCCCTCGCGGGTCGCTTCAATGCTGTGAGTACCGTTAACCCGATTATGACATGCTGTCAGTATTTGACGGCATATGAAATTTCTCTTTCTTAAATTATTGATGCTCAATGGAAATTATATATAGTCATGATGTAGATTACTGCAACTCAATAGGGCTGCACTCGTTAGCATTAGCTAACGTTAGCCACTTTGCATCGTGGGGAGGGTGGGGGTGGGGAGGCCGAGACGTTCGAGAATGTTCTCGAACAACCAGTGAAAAGCTGGCCTGAGTGAACACACTTCCGGTAAATTCTTTTCAGAACAAAAGCCTTAACGCCATGCGCATTAAATTGTTGTCAGGCAGTCTTTCTAGCAGTAAAGTATATTCTCTCACTGTAGCTGTTTAATCAGGCTTTTCGGGACTTTTAATTGGTTTAATGCGTTTCTGTGGAAGATAAAATCGCCTTTGGCAACTTCCGTTCTTACCTCCAGCTGTCTGTGGTAAGCTTAATGTGTCATTGTCACGTGACCAGCGCCATGCTTTCACCATGGATATTTTTACAACGTGCTTAGCTATATGTTTACTTGCACAATAAGGCATTTGTTTATTATAAGATAACCTTTGTCTGTTACATCAGTGACAGAAATTCATTCATTATTCAAGTGTAGAAGTGCAAATTAAGTACAATATAATGCCTACTTTGAAAACTCACAATGCTATTGGTTATATTATGTAAATAGGGTAGCTAAGTCACTTCAAGACTAGTGTGTCCTAAAGATCATCTGAAGTGCATAGAAATTGTTTCTATAATGCAACTTAGATTTTTTTTTAAATGAATTTATTTTTTAATTGGATCACATTGCTCAACATTTGCCCTGACTGTTCAGAAATCTCTAACTGGCATTTATATGTCAATATCATGCGCTGAGAGATATGGATGGGACATGCTTTAAACTGTTCATTCACAGTGAGTCCATGAAATTAACAAATTAATTTTTCCTATATTTAGGAAATATGTCGAAGGGACCAGCAGTTGGTATCGATCTTGGGACCACCTACTCCTGTGTTGGTGTGTTCCAGCATGGCAAAGTTGAAATCATCGCCAATGACCAGGGCAACAGGACCACACCTAGTTATGTGGCCTTCACAGACAGTGAGAGGCTGATTGGAGATGCAGCCAAGAATCAGGTTGCCATGAACCCCACCAACACAGTCTTCGGTAAGAATTATGTTTTTAGTATTTAACAGTATTGATATTTTGGTCTTGTAGCATTCTTGCCACACTCAACTGTTTGTAAATTGGCAACATGTTAAATGAACACTAAGTATAACCCAATTTTACCTGCTTCTCATAAAGTGAGTGGCACATCTGTCAATGGAATTTTAACTCCTATGAACTTGAGGCAAGAATGACAAAAGACTGAAATAATCTTAAATGGTCCTAAGTGACCCTGTTAAAGTACTTCCTCACTGTGATGACGATTTTCCTGCCATTCGTAGTTTCCACCAGAGGTTGAAAGACCAAAGATGGCCCAAATCCTTCCTTGGATGTCTGAGTGATCTTGACAGAAACCTACTGCGGAGCATATTTCTTCTATTATTAATATAAATTTTTTTGATCTCTTTGCAGATGCCAAACGACTGATCGGCCGCAGGTTTGACGACACAGTTGTGCAGTCAGATATGAAGCACTGGCCATTTAATGTAATCAATGACAACACCCGCCCCAAGGTTCAAGTTGAGTACAAGGGTGAGACAAAGTCCTTCTACCCAGAGGAGGTCTCATCTATGGTGCTGACCAAGATGAAGGAGATTGCTGAAGCCTACCTCGGAAAAGTAAGTTATTTGACCTAGCTCTGTACAGAAAGAACTGAAGATTTGTGTGAATTGTGCTCATTTTTGGCTTGTTTCCTTTTAGACTGTCAACAATGCTGTAATTACGGTACCCGCCTACTTCAACGACTCCCAGCGACAGGCTACTAAGGATGCTGGTACAATCTCTGGCCTGAATGTTTTGCGTATCATCAATGAACCAACAGCTGCTGCCATTGCTTATGGGTTGGACAAGAAGGTAAATAAACTTGGAACAGTTCCACTTTTAATCATGTCCACTCTACATAAACCTAACTCTAAACTTAGTTATCATAATTGGGTAGTTCAAAAGTGTAACTCTAATTTAATTTCAGGTTGGGTCTGAAAGGAACGTTCTCATCTTTGATCTTGGTGGTGGCACCTTCGATGTGTCCATCTTGACCATCGAGGATGGCATCTTTGAGGTCAAGTCCACTGCTGGAGACACTCATCTCGGTGGAGAAGATTTTGACAACCGCATGGTCAACCACTTTATTGCAGAGTTCAAGCGCAAGTACAAGAAGGACATCAGCGACAACAAGAGAGCCGTCCGTCGTCTGCGCACCGCTTGCGAGAGGGCAAAGCGCACCCTGTCTTCCAGCACCCAGGCCAGCATTGAAATCGACTCTCTGTATGAGGGAGTTGACTTCTACACCTCAATCACCAGGGCTCGCTTTGAGGAGCTCAACGCTGACCTGTTCCGCGGCACCTTGGACCCCGTGGAGAAGTCTCTCCGTGACGCCAAGATGGACAAAGGGCAGATTCACGACATCGTGTTGGTTGGCGGTTCCACCCGTATCCCCAAGATCCAGAAGCTGCTCCAGGATTTCTTCAACGGAAAGGAGCTGAACAAGAGCATCAATCCAGATGAAGCTGTGGCCTATGGAGCCGGTAAGGGTCTAGCCTCTGAACAAAATACATCCACGCGATTAATACTCAGACTCAAAGAACTCAAATGAGAAGATTTTTTTTTGAGTATGCAGCATGAAAAATGTGTTGTCATTGTCTTTGAAAATCTAACCAGTCCCCCTTATTTCCAGCTGTCCAGGCAGCCATCCTGTCTGGTGACAAGTCTGAGAATGTGCAGGACTTGCTGCTTCTGGACGTCACCCCTCTGTCCCTGGGTATTGAGACCGCTGGAGGTGTCATGACTGTCCTGATCAAACGTAACACCACTATTCCTACCAAGCAGACCCAGACCTTCACCACCTACTCTGACAACCAGCCTGGTGTGCTCATCCAGGTGAGGACCCCGGTGGATGGGATTCAGTTGTTCGTGCAATTCATACTTCTAGCAGACATCCTTATCTGGTGCATTTGTGGAATATTTGAAGTGACATTGCATACTGTGTAACCAACAGGTTTATGAAGGTGAGCGTGCCATGACTAAGGACAACAACCTACTGGGCAAGTTTGAGCTGACAGGCATCCCTCCTGCTCCTCGTGGTGTTCCCCAGATCGAGGTGACATTTGATATTGATGCCAATGGAATTCTTAATGTCTCTGCTGTGGACAAGAGCACTGGCAAGGAGAACAAGATCACCATCACCAATGACAAGGGTAAATTTTGATTTGAATTTGAGAACAGTTGTAAATGTGCTGTACCACAGTTTTTGACTTTGCCTTTTCCTCCCAGGTCGTCTCAGTAAGGAGGACATTGAGCGCATGGTGCAGGAAGCTGAGAAGTACAAGGCTGAAGATGACGTCCAGCGTGACAAGGTGTCTGCTAAGAACGGCCTGGAGTCCTATGCTTTCAATATGAAGTCGACCGTGGAGGATGAGAAGCTTGCTGGCAAGATCAGTGATGATGACAAGCAGAAGATTTTGGACAAGTGCAATGAGGTCATCAGCTGGCTGGACAAGAACCAGGTAAATGATCTTTTATTTTTATTTTTTTTTCCTCCTGAACATCACATGAATTTGCCTGACCACTTAAATGTTCTTGTTTGGCAGACTGCCGAGAAGGATGAGTATGAACATCAACAGAAGGAGCTGGAGAAGGTGTGCAACCCCATCATCACTAAGCTGTACCAGAGTGCAGGTGGCATGCCAGGTGGTATGCCTGACGGCATGCCTGGTGGCTTCCCTGGAGCTGGCGGTGCAGCTCCTGGTGGTGGATCCTCCGGGCCAACCATCGAGGAGGTTGACTAAACATTCCATCACTTCAGCTGCTACTCCTGAGATGTTTTCTAAGAAGCTTAACCCTCTTATAGCATAAGTTACAACAAGCTAAAGAGTGTAATTTAAAGAAATAATAAACAGGGTTCAAGGATCACATTTATTGCATTGTTTGCGACAACTGGGAACAACTTGTAGTTGGCACAATTGAGCTGTCAGTTCACATGTCTGGTAACTTGTTTTGTATGAGATGTCAATGCCTTGACAATAAAAAATCTTGAAACCCCTCTATCAATGTTTTTCTTTTAAATCTTTAAACTTCAGGCTGATATTGACCTTGAGTGTTATAAACAGGATTATCTAAGCAGCTATAATGGCTGCACACTCCACTACTACTCAGTGGCTTTTAATTACACAGCTGCAGTGATGAGGAAGTGTACCAGCCTCCTTTACAGGAGAGATGACAAATATTTTGAGGTGATGTGTGCAGAGACTTTCACAGAAGTTTGTATAAGGGTATCTTCACTCTTAAACAAGTCAGTCAGTGCAGGTACAGTGCATTATGTGGGACCTGGACAATAACAAGGTATGAAATAATGACTTCACGACGGATCGTGTGGACGTGACGCACTAAAAGTAGACAGGAGAAAGTATAGACTGCAAAGCATCCAGGGGTTTCGCCTGGAAGACAACAAACTAAGGCCGTTCCTGCCTGATGACGTCATTGCACCACACGCTTGCTTCAAAGAATTGATGTTGTGAACATCAGTGATAGACTTATCTCTTAGCATTATTCACCTTAAAATTCAGATTGCAGTATGTAACCCCCACCACCACCATTTGTGTGCTACTTTCAGGGATCTGGTATTGTGCATGCTCTTCGAATCAATGGCCCCCTGGCGTTAAATGGAGCGGAGCCACTCGGTATTTAGAATCCCAATTATTTGTCACTCTTGTTTTTATGGCTTTGACAAATTTTATGCCCCGTATTTATTTCGTTCTCTGTTCGTGTGAGTGACCTCTGGTTTAAAGTCGGAGCATTTCTGAAGAGCACTTGAACGCAGCACGTGTGCGTCGGTGTTTCCATGGTTTCACTGCTGTACAGAGTACTGACTGTTTTCTCCGGTCTGTGGCACTGACAGAAAAACAGGTGAGTGTTCGAACAATTTGTTTACATTTTCCCTGCGACTTTAAAGTGTTATCGTAGTCTGGATGTTTAATTCATACGACATAGTGCAGTACTATTTTCATTGTAACTGTAAATACAAGAAATGCAGTAGACAATTTTACGTGGTTTGAACTTTTTACCCCTACGATAGCATCGCTATATAGCAGTTAGCCGCAAAGCTAGCTGACGGATAGATAGATAGATAGGGAGAGAGAGAGAGAGAGAGAGAATTTATTGTCCCAAACTGGGAATTTCTTGCAGAGCAGTTGAACACAACACTTATCACATTAAAACATTAAATAATAGTGATAATAGTGCAACACCATTTAGTGCAATTAACAAGTACTACAGGAAGAGAACTAAAAAAGCTAATGTGTCAAATTAGTGCAAAGTGTGTGTGCAAAAAACAAACAACAACAACAGCTGAGTTAGACAACAGGCAACAGAGCTGTACAGATAAATAGTGTTTATCAAAGGGAAACACTATTAGAATTGTTTTCCTCAGACGTCTTTAAGCTATTGGACCTTCATAACAGCAAACATTTGAACTTGTCCAACGCAGGTGCAGGTTAGAGAGCACAGTTAATGTTTCCATAGTTATGCAACTCTACATCTCCTCTAAACCCAATGATGCTTCAGCTACAGACTCTATACTACCCGTCTCATGGCAATAAATAAATGGATGAGCAATAACAAGTAAAAAAGTTAGTCTTCTAGTCCAAAATTAACATCCTAGACTGAATCAGCTTCAAGTTAAATAGGTGATGAAAACATTTTCCACATTAGAAATATAATGAAAGCATGACCATTTAAAAGTCAGAAAGATTCATGCCTTTATTTCAAGCTGACTTGATTAGTGCAACACACTATTCACTAGTCCTGTGAAAAAAGCACTTTGAAGCTTCAGTTCATTCCAAACTCTGCAGCTTGGACCAATGGCTAGGACCAGTCTACATTGCTAACTCTCTTGCTCACCATTTTGCTTCAGGAACCCTGCTGCTGGTTCACTCAATGTTCACAGCAACAGGTGAAAGAAAATGGAGGATGCACCGTTTGCCAGTTATGCTCCAAAGCTATCCCACACACTACTGATAGACATCACGGAAGCTAGCTCAGTGAACATTTTTAAAAGAAAGCTAAGAATGTATCCCTTCACTTTAGCCTTTATCTGACACAGACCTGAAACTCATTTTGGTTTTGCCTCACACCTCTTGCTGGCTGATTTTCTTTTAGGTTTTTCAGTTTCAGGGTCCTGGCATTGTGCAAGCTGCACTTTACCCAGACATACATGTGTGGTTTAAAGACATAATATAAATACACAAATGTTCAATTTACTTCACCTCTTACAGTCTGCTGTTCCTCTTCTGCAATGAATCTTTTTTGTCTGTTGGTTGCAGTGTTTGTAGGTTATTACATAGATGATCATCTTCATGACGCAGACCATTCATCTACAACATCAATATGGATAAAGGACTCAAACATGAAAAGATGGGTGACGTTTTGAAGGCTGAGCAAGAAAATTGGGACTCCGACACAGAAAGTTTGGCACACGCGAGAGCTTACCAACAGCAGCTACAAATATGTACTGATCAAAACGAATACTTCCTGCCTCAGAATGAGAATGCTGACAGTTTACAGCACAGGGATGGAGAGGAGGAAGATGCAAATGATGATGAAACGGAAGATCTTCAGGTTTATGATAGCCTAGAAGTAGTAACACACCAAGAGGAACATGCCAAGAGGAACCCCACCCTGTTACAGACTAAATATGTGGATACACAGATAGATGAAAGAGAAGGAACAAGGTAAGTTACACAAATGTCGTTTGTCTGACAACTCATTTAGTATTATAATTAAATGATTCTATACAAACTAACATCAGTGGCATGCAAAAGTGTGGGTGCCCTCGATCAAAATTTTCTCTTAGTGTGAATTTCCCACTGTGGGACAAATAAAGGTATGTCT
Source organism: Centropyge bicolor (assembly GCA_037975185.1). Lineage (NCBI taxonomy): Eukaryota > Metazoa > Chordata > Actinopteri > Pomacanthidae > Centropyge > Centropyge bicolor. Next base: position 3,668,078 of record JBBMOC010000015.1, on the reverse strand, counting down.
TGAAGCAATATGTCACCCAGTGCAACCATGTGGCTTATTAATGTTTTTAAAACAGTTTTTGTTTGAGCCTATGGCACAGAGAAATGACATATTTCAGGCTTTGGATACACACAAAGTACTTTTGGGCCTTTGATATAGTTAGTGATATAGCGTTACACAGTTTGGCCAGTAGATGGCAGTAATCGATTTTAGTACCACTGAAATTGCCACTAGATAATCTCAATATAATTGCCAAAGGACTGAACCTGCAGTCTTCTTGGTGAAAAAAGTATTAAATTAACTATTTGTTTTGCTTTGATGAAAACTCAATTTCACATTGGCTGGTTATTGAGATGTGAAGTACAGACAAATCTGACTGATCACATTGTGCGTGTAGCCTTGTGTATCACAATAATTCTATAAACATGTGGCATTATATAAGCAATTCACCAGGATGAGATTGTGTCCGACCTTGTTCAATTTGCCCATTGAACTGGACTGTCACTTTCTCTGTCTGTGACAAATTAATTAAAATTAAGCAGATAATAGTGCTGCTTAGATGGAATACAACAAGGGGAACTGCAGCAGCAATCAAACCTTTTACTTTTAAATAGCACAGGGATGATAAAAGATAAATAGCCTTCATTCATCACTTAACAATGAAATGGTGTCAGTTATTTAATGAGATGCAGGCACCAATGGTACATTGTAGTGAGAATAGCCTAATTCAGGTGCTTTCAGAATAACTGCTTTCATTTGTGGGAAATTAGATTTTTGTTTTGTTTGGGTGGATCACAATAAGTGGTCACTCGTGGTCCATTAACAAGGTTCATTGTTGCTGTAAAGGAGATCTCTCTTTCTCTCTTTTGATGGAGCAGAGGTAGGCATCTATGGTGACACACAACACCACATCTGTTTTTGCACTCTTGTCGACTCGTACCGTTGTTTCCTCTTCTCTTTCCTTCAGACACTGCCTGATAGTCATTTCCCTCCAAAATAGAAAAGGGGCATTCTCTATTTTCCTGTCATTAACCCGCGCAGATTGATGCCCGCCAAGTGTGGGTCTGCTTCCAAAGTACATTGTTTCAGAGGAAAATGACCATGACATATTCTGACAAAAGGCTCCATTTCATAGAGCCAAGGCAGTGTACACAGTCCCATTCCCATCATCATGTTCTCATAGTCCTCTCTAATGCCTCCTCAAAGCGTATAAGCCTTTTCACACATTGCCACTGCATAGTTTACAAACCCAATGGGCATTCCTCATTCAAGCAAAAGATTCCTATTTAAGCAACTCCATTCATCCCCCTTCACTATATTTTACACCTATCTCACTCGAAATATTGCAAAAGGACATTTGAGTATCATCCGTATGACCAGTTTTTTCATTTTCCCATTCAGTGTTTGTCACAATATTTCACTGGCTTTTGTATTTAGGTATCTGTATCTTGCGCAAGAAATAATACGCTGTGTTTGTGTTTTGCAGTGTTAGAGGCATCACGCCCAGCTGCATGTTGTCTATAATACATTCTCCAACTTGTTTGAGTCTGAGTCATTAGAGAGACATCCCTTACCCTTTTGGCCTCATCGAAGTGAAGGGCCCTACACCTAGGCAACCCTCCCCCCTGACGCACAGCATCACGGTAGGAGAATTAGGCTCCCCTCGTCCTCCCAGTAAGCACAACAAAGAGGCTCTCTGCTATTTATTTTAATGAGATCTTTTCATCACCCTCAGAAAGAGCATTTTAGCCTGCAATTTTCAAGCCATTTCATAAGCTGAAAATTGCCGTTTGTGAACCATTCCCCCGCTAGTAGCTCTCAAATACACTCTCATTAGTGAGCCTGGAGGTGAAAATACGAAAATTATCTGTAAATACAGGCTCATAATCCCCCTCATCTGTTTCAATTTCAGAAGTCTCTGATAAGGCCTAGCGCTCTTTGTTTGAGGACATCATCATTCTAATAATGGTGTAATGCCTCTTGTTCCTTTGACCTCTCACTACAGGCGTATGTGGTATTCAGGTGTCTATAAAACCTCCTTTGGATATGGAAATTTCATTAATGAAGCTGCTTACCAAGAATTAAATCAATTACTAATAATATGATTAAGACTGTACATATACGGACATACTGTATTCTTTGATCATTCCATTTAGTTTCTCTATCAAATCTATATAACTTACTGATGCAAACATTATTCTCAGGCTCAGGCTTGTTGTATTGAACATATCTTTATTTTCTTTCTCAGCCACTTGCTCTTGGCGGATGCATATTCAGACCTGCGCTATGACCCCAACTGGAGGACCAACTTGAAGGGAGCTGGTCACTTCAATGAGAGTCCACGGATTTCCATCGAGGAATATCACCAAGTCCCTAAAGAAAAATCTAATCAGGCATGTGGTGACAGAGGGGGACTGGTAATGAAAGGAGGATACAGATACATCGTCAGCACAAACCCAGCTGGTGTGGTGACTCCTCATATGACTGACAATCAGTCTGACCAGCCATACCATCTACACCCACAAGATGATCAGAATAGCCCTGTAATATCTCACTGTCACAACCATGCTTTACAACTAAGCTCACCGGAGACTGACCTTTCAAGGTCATCCAGCTTTTTCACTGAAAATGAAAGTGACAACACTTCACAGAGAGGATTCAGAAAGAAGTGTGATAATGACTGTGACAATGCTGGTGAAAGAATTAGCATGTCTCCTGAGCTGACAGAGGACGTACATGCTATGTACATACAAGAATTCAAGACCCACTACCAGCAAGAACTGAGACACACACAAGCTTTGTCAGGTCCTAAGGTTTTATTGAACAAAAAATTAGAAAGACTCACAGAGGACATTGTGGAGCGCAACAAGATAACTTTGGGGCACAACTCATCCAAATGTGGCTCCTATGTGATGGTGCATGCACTTAGGAAGGACATTCCTCATGAAAAGGTGTGTATAACGCAGCAACAGTATCACAGTTAAAATCATACAATGAGAATTTGATCTTTGAAATTTGACAACAAACAGCAATTGGACTACAGACTCTCAAGACAGCTCTGTAATGGGCAGGCCCTCTCTTGAAACAGGCTGCAATTACAGAAGCAGACACCAGGAGCTGCACTAGCATTGATAATGATTCCTGGGTCGTTGAGCTGTTGTTATACTTACATGATTTAGGTTTAGATTTGACTGGGGACAGACTACAGAAAATATTAGAATGAAATATAAAATACCAGTTTTTTAAAACACAGTTTAAACTGTGACAGTTGATACTTGGGGTTTTGTTGTTGTGTTTGGCAATGTCCTTACAGGTATTTTTTTAAGATGAGATATTCCTTTATTAGTCCTACAACTGGGACATTTCCAGTGTACAACATCAAAAAGGACAACGGCATAGTAAGAACATTTAAAACAAACACATTAAAAAGACAAAACTAGAAAGGAAAAATCTCAACGGTGAGAGTTGCTATAACAAGCTGCCACTAGTGCAGCGCCATTTTGAACAACTGAAAAATTTTGGTCATAAATATATTAACTACATCTATTGAATCCACAGTATTCAGATGTTTTAAACACAGAGGTCAGGGGGCTTGCTAGTACACATTCACAATACATTGCTTTTTAACAGGCAGTTGCTTGAATGCAGCTTTTCTCATAAGCACAATATAGGTCAAGATTGTTCGCTTCATTGTTTTTTGCTATTTTTTCCCCTTCTGTATCTCCAAAGCTTATGCTTATTTAGTAATATTTTTGGTATCTATGTGCCTTTTGTCGTCATCTCAGACAACAACTTAGAGAATATCCAATGATGTCTGCTATGACCCAGTCTGGAAGATTAATTTGGCAGAGGAGCATAGCTGTTTTCATCTGCCTTTTCCTCCACCATATGAAAAGAGCCATGTCTGGCTATGCAGTGCTTATTATGAGTTGATGTGTACAACAAGAACATCAGAGACGCATGGTTACCAATAGGCTCTTAGACGTCCCTGCACCTGGCACAGTGGCATAATTGGTGGGGATGGCCTGCATTCCCCATTTGTCGGGCCACAAGACTGTTTGCTGGCTATAATACCCCAAACCTTGTTCACCCATCTGAGCCCCAGCCCTCCACAATGTCTCATATCATCACCATTTACATAGTCAAGAGCTGTTAGCTTTGTGCAATGGTAAACAGAGCCAGACCCTTTCCCTCTGCTGAACCCTTGTGTTTTGTAATTTTCCCTCTGAATTTGCTTATTAGTTTTCCATTGCCCTGTCCCCCCAAAGATGTGACTGACTTAATGGGGGACATAGGGCATAAAAGAATGCATGTGTCTCATTCTTGTTTCATCGTAGGATTAATTAGTGAATTAGGTGTGTTACGAAAACAGTATAATGTATCAACAAAGCTTAACAGAATTGACTTAAAGCAATGTAATATTGAAACCATATTTTAGGAATAGAATCACCAAAATAAAACCAGAGCTGTGTACAAACTGCAGTTCATTGCAGCATTGTGATAAAAACTGGGGAGACAATCAACCCCAAAACAGAATGAACATATGAGATTGCACAGTTTATTCCTGATTTGCTGACATGTGAATATAAGCATGTTTCTTAACAACAAAAGATCCATTAATCCTTGCCATTGACATGTGTCTTCTCTTTGCATTGTTGAATAATTATTGAATAAGAGACTGAATTAAGTGACACAGAGGCAGGTGCTCAAGGTAATTTTCTTTAACTTAAATGCATACAGAAATCAAATGTGCAACACAGAGTCACAGTTTCTCATTAGTTATAAAGACAGCATCTTCTGGTGATATTTCTTGGTGAGATTGAAGTTTGTTCTCTATCCTTTTGTTTTGGAATAGCACTTTTTATTTTCAAATGCTGAGGGGAATATTGAACATCAAAGATGTAACATGAGAATCTTATTATATTCTACCTTCAGTATACGATTTTTGGAAAATGTAATATTCAAAGTCACAAAGCTTCTTCCGCATCCTCCCACCCTTCTTGTCTGTAGCTGCTTGCAAAAGATAGCAACACTCCATGTTGCAAATTGTATCAGTTTCACAAATCAATATCAGTCAGGACAAGCCAGTTGTTACTAGGCCCTTTTAACATCCCCCATTTGGTCTTTTGAAGAGAGCTGCCATCTGAAGGTAACTTGCGATAATTAGACATGTTATTAAATGTACACAATTTCCTAATGCAGCAAATGTTTAGCCCAGCCAAGTGGCAGAGTGGCGGTAGCAATGATTGGCTTCATCGGGGCTTGGGCCTCCTTTGATAAAGACAGAAGTAGCAGATCAATCTTCTGCTATTGCACTCACCCCTCAGAGTCCCTTCTCCTCTTGCAGGCCCTCACTTCAAAGCCAGGGGAACATAATGTACAATCTTTTAATAGCTTTAGTCCAAAGCTCTGGGGAGCTCTCTGCCACTGTATACCCTGCCTCAGTCTAAACACCTAATCAAGATTACCTGGGCTGGCCACAATAGCAGCTAAATGCAATTCAAGATCCACAGATCCTTTGATGTCTTCATTGCGAAAAGCAGATGTTTCCTGGGTACAGGAGGTAATACAGCTAGCTGCAATTGCCAGACTTTGTTGTGACATCGTCTTGCAGAGAAGCAATTATGGGCCCCCCAATTTAGTAGAAAAGATATTACACAGCTTACCATGCTCAAAATGCAATATAGGTATGATCATTTGCTCCAACTGATTGGGATGTTTATAATGGGTGACAAAAGGCGATGGCAAGGGGAATGGGTAAAGGTGAGAGGCGCAAAGTGTTTGTGTGTGTGTGAGTGTGTACGCTGCTGGACATACAGTACTCACTGACACCTTCAAACACCTACTCTCTCCTTACTGATGATCCCAAAGAGCACCCACATTGAAGTCTCTCTGTTATTTCAAAAATAAATTCTCCCATTGGTTCTGTTAATTACCAAAAGCATAAAAATTAGCTTAAGTGCTAAAGACAAAGACCCATACAGTTTGCATATTGAAACAGCATATGGACTGGGTGGGTTCTCCAGCAGTGGCCTGAATTTTTCTCAGCATAATAGAAACATCACAGCCTATTAGATGCAATGACAAACACATTTATTGATGGATGTGTTACAGCTGGATCCACTCATTCCTTGTGACCTTCACCTATTCGAGCTCACAGAATTAGTGGCATTCAGTGAAAAAGTCTTCAGCCTGTCAATATCATCGATCCACTCAGATGGTCCTCTGCCGCTGAGGGGAGTCCTGAAGTTAACTAAATGATTTTCATTACGGCATTAACAGAAAATATTTCCATGCCACAAACGGGTACATTAGTGGTAACTGAAACAGTAAATTGATGTAATATGATGTGGCTGAAGAAGACAGACATTTGTGACGTGGAGTGGGGGATGGACCCAAATGCAACACACGGGCAGGGATGGTTGGTAAGGCCTTTAATAAGGCAAAAGAAATCTTCAACAGAAAAACTCACAGAAAGATTGTGTCCAAGAAAGTCCAAAATCACAAACATGAGCATCAATCAAAGGGCAGAGCCAAACAATAACAAAATCACTGGCACGCATGAGATGACAAAGGAGAAGAAAAAGGAACAATCCAGAGTCAAATGTGGTGGCTTAAATAGAGTCCTTATGGTGACTGGCTGCAGCTGGGAGCACAGGTGACATGATGAGGTGGGAGTGGCTGGTAGGTGAGGTGAGGCAGAGGCGGGGTGAGATGAAAAACACCAAATACAGAATATGGCAGACAGAACAGAAACCAGAACACAGAACTAGAGCAGACAGAACTTGTACATTACAGAAATGCGACAAGGCTGGGCTATGGCAAGACAGGACTACGACATGACAGGACTATGACATGACAAGACTGAACTGAAGGAACTATGACATGAACAGGACCATAACTAACAGAACTATAACAGAGACTGACAGAGACTAAGACCAAACAGGAACTAAGACAGAACTACAACAGAACACAGTCAGAGAACTAAGACAAATATAAGCCACAAATAAGAAAGATAACTAAGGCAGAAAACTGAGACACAAATCTAAGGCAGAACATGGCAGGACAAATACAAGACATGAACAAAAACAAGAGCTAAACAGAGGCCTGGCTGCAGTACTGTGACAGGCATTGATAGAAATTGATGCAGTATTGATACCCCTGAGTAGGTGTAGTTGTGTATTTTTGAGCTTTAGTAAAGGCTGCAGTGTTTAGACAGAAAAAATAAAAAGAACCTTTTTGAACCTGTTTCAAAATTCCTCTGTATCAGCCTGTTGCTTTCTCTTTGTTATCTGTCTAAAGGTGCATGGAATTCTTAAGAAGACAGCCAACACAGAAAGTCAAGAGGACAGTTCAGAGCCCAAGCTGAGGTTGCTCCAGAAAACACAACAGCTGAGGGTAGGACTCTTTCCTTTTCACTTGGTTAACATGTCAGCCCATGCAACAGTGTGAAGATCTAATAAAATCTAGCTTGTCTTGCAGTATTGGAAGAGAAATTGCATAAGTTACAGCAAGTGCAACCTAGCTGCTGTCCAGCAGGGATACTATCATCCTGGCTTTTAATTTCCTCCAGGGGATGTGGACACAATCACTGATGGTGTTGTTGCTCCGGGGATTGCCAGAGATGATTTGAAAAAATATAAAGAGTCGGAGTGAAAAAGGAGAAGATTGGAGAAGCATTATTATTTTGAGCACTTGAGCAGCCACCTTAACGCTGCCAAGCAGAGGAGTATGAATATTTTCCCACTGGAATGGGCAAAGCTGGTGTTTGCTAAATCAGCAGCATTAGATGCATGAGACACAGGCTCATAGACCTCCCGCTAAATAATTTGGTGAGATCATGCAAAGAAGAGCGCCAGCCCTTCTTACACTTGGGAAAGAATTGTGCCTCTTTTTTTAAAGCTCATGTTTGTCTGTTGTTGTTTTTGTGCTGTCGAGGGGCAGATTTGATTTGATGCATCGTGCTCCCCACCACCTTCAGAAATAGGCCAAGCTATACATTACAGCACATTCACAGCAACAATCTGTGAATGGCAAAATTAGACCCATATTTAGAGTTTGTTGGCTGGTATTAAAACAGTATTCCAGTTTGGTTTGACAGTAACTATATCTGTTATATGCATGCCTAGTTTCTGTCTGGATATATGGGTATTATTTGTAAAAAAAAAAAAAGCATCTTCTATGCTTGCTCTGACATTCTACATCAATGAAAAAAAATTGTCCTCAAACTGTTAATCCTTCTCTTAACACCAGGTCATACAGATCAGCAAAGGGAAGAAAGCCCAGCGGAAAGAATACCCCAACCCCCCTCAACAACAGCAGCCCCCTGCCAAGGGGGTCAGAGCCGAGTGGGGAGACTGTCTGAGCTCCCCATTAGCAAGACCAGCTGCTGTAACGCAGCCAAAACCTCAGAAGACAACCTTGTCTCAGCCTTTGCCCCCCACCATCCACCTCAACATCAGCCTCAACTCTTCATCCCATCCACTTCCGTTACTCCAGCAGGAGGGCCGGGGTACTGTCATCAATGTAGCATCTCTTCATGGTTGTCCTCACTGGAGCCCCACATCTGAAGTTGAGCTCGTATTGTCCCCTGGATATCAACAAACAAATCCAGGAAAGTCTTCTCAGATGTCTCAGAAAGGGGTAAATGGAGTTCACCACCGAAACATGGAGAGTAACCCCGAACAATGGCAAAGGTGAATTATACCTTTTTTAATGAGCCAGAGATGAGAATGATAATACATTTTAAGAATTTCATTGGGGAAAGTGGATCAATGTGGCATCAAATAATAGCAGTTGAATAGAAAAAATAGATCAAATAAGGTTAGAAAACGGGTCTGATGCACCACATGAAAATGAATATATAAAATAACGATATAATATGAATAATAATGAATTATTTTGTCCAATAAATTATTTATCATGGGACCCCTCATTATTTATCCACCAATAATTTTGTGTTTTAGGACAACTGCACAGAAGAAGCCATTGTCCTGCGAAGGGGAGAACCAGAAGTGGAGTCCAGATGAGCTTCACACTAAGCAATTTCCACAAAACCACCCCAGGTCACCCACAACCACTTCGTCCCTGGGTTTGGGCTCCTACACAGTTCTGCCCCCTATAGAGCAGCCAATGATGGGAAAAGAACTGGCGCCCAGACCCGGTCAGAGTGTGAGCACAGCCTACCCCATCCATAGAAGCAGCTCTGATGGCTACCTGGTTCAAATGGAGAAACAGAAGCATCTGAGGGCCAGAGTCACCTACAAGGTTGGTGTGTGTGCACTTCATTTATATCCTGGATGAAGGGTCACTGAATGTTAACACATTTTTCTTCAGCATTTATATTTCTGCTTAATCAGTGTATTATTATATATCTGTGTTTCTGCCATCTGATCTGATCTAATCTGCCATCTAATCATCTAATCTTGATAGACTGCAACATCCTATGCACTCTGTACATTCCCTCTTGCACTGCCTGTAGACACCAAGGTCCTATCAGACTTGAACTTTGTTTTATGACACTTACCCAGGTTGTTCCCTCCTGACTAGGTCCTTACTTATGTTGTATCAGCTCTCTGATGTAAGTTGCTTTGGATAAAAGCACTTGCTCCATAAAATTGTAGAAGTGTAAAATTGTAATCACATACATAAAAAAACCTCTATCTGAGTATTTGTTTGATATGCATATATTTTCAACTGTGTTTAAACAGGGCTCAAGGACCAAAAAACTCACTCAACACATACTGAATAATCACATTCAAGTTGGAAAAATAAGAACTCATTATGCAGTTTCACCTAACAAAAGTGACACATGAATTCTTCAGTTGAGTGGCATTCCCTGCTAATCCCTATGTACACGAGAGGTTACACAAATAAATGCCCCTTTGAAGTCCCAAATAATCCCCTCAGCTGTCTCCATGCAGGGACTGCTTAATCCAGCAGGAGTGTTCTGGTGACTAAGGGCACAAAACATCAGGTTAATTGTCTAGCTCCACTAAGATACACTTAATTGCTATAAGATGATGACTATATAAACCACAGGCTCTGAAAAGCCATTGAAGATGTGTTAGAGGATAAGGTGATTAAAATGGAGAGAGTCTGTGAGGCGCAGGGCCACTAAAGATGCCCATTTGCATTTAATGATTTGGCTGTTGTTTTTTTCTCCCTCTCCTTTGGTTTGTCAGGCTAAGTTGTGCAGGTGGGTTCTGAGTAGCAAGTGATTCAGACATCCTGCCGTTTCCGAGGTAGTTCCATTGAGAGTGTAGACATATTAGGATTTTATGCCTTGGCTTTAGGAAGTACTTGTTTGACAAGTCAAACTTAGTTCTGGTCAACACTTTCTAAATCACCTTACTTATATAATTGCTGTGTGCTGAGACTCCTAGCCTCAACTTATAACAACCTAGTAACAACCTCACACATTGCTGAGCACACTTTCATAAATGATACACTACTACAGCCAAACTTTCCCCAAAAGTATTAAGATGCCAATTGCTGGCAAACATGGAAATTCAGGCATTGACACAGACACACTGATTACATGTATAATGTATATTTATTGTTACATAAATGTGAAAAAAATAAATTATTTCATTGGTAACAATGCATACTACTATATACTTTTTTCATATCCATTAAATAACAATTGCGTTAGATAGACCAAATAAGGCTAGGAAGTATCATTAAGCACTTAGAGTTGTATGTATTGCTGGAGTCCTCTCATAGTCCTCCTGTAGTGCCCACCACTCCCCACCCCTCGACCTCCATCAATCCCGCCATGTTAGCCATCATGTCTGACGAGATTACAGGCTCAATTTGTAAAGCAGTTTGTCTGCAATGCCTGGGCGTGAAAGTAGATGAGCATGACTTAGGAGTTGGAGAAAGAGGGGAAAGGGCTTAGAAAGAAAAGGTACCCTGTTATTGCCCAGGGCCAGTGGCTAAAGCAAACTGAAATCCTCCCTCTGAAAAGCAGCGAGTACAATCTGGAATGATTATCTCCCTTTTGTCTGGGGCAGCATGTGGATTGCACGCACCCATGATCTCTCTCTCTCTCTCTCTCTCTCTCTCTCACACACACACACACACACACACACAAACACACACACACACACACACACACACACACACACACTCATCATTATCAACAGCAACTGTGAAGGAACAGGTATACAGTACATATCTTTGTGCCTTTTCCCGTATTACTTGTATTGCCTCAACTTCAGTTCACTATCAATGCCCCTGAGGAAAGTATTTCAGTATCATATCAGAGCCTAATAAGGAAACAGGGTATGTTATGCTGTATATGGTACCAAGGCAAAATCCTTTAAAATTCAAGTACTGTCTCCACTCTAAACACTGTTTGTTTCAATTGAATTTTGTTTCCCTAGGAAACAACCACTGGTGCACAAAAAACTAATGTAAAGTGGTAATAGAAATCTAGCATGAGCTAAACAGTCACCATCGCTGAGCAGAAATAAAAGACAGAGTCACCTTAAAAATCCACAGAACAGCATGTCACAAGACTAAATATATTGTTTGCTGTGGTTGACTGAGGAGATCTCACTCAACTACATATGCAAGGATCATGTATATAATCACTTTAGTGTAAAAATATGAGAGAGAGACCAAGTGGCAAGAGTCTACAGTCATGCTCTGAGACTCTACTTTAGCTCTATAGTACTTTGAGCTAAATGCTAATGTCAGCATTCTAACACAATCACAATGACAACACTAACATGCTGATGATAATTACGTTCACATCTTGGTTTTATCATGTTGGCATGCTCATATTTGCTAATTAGCACTGCTCCCTCATAATGTCAGGGGTTTATCCGAGTCAGTAGGCTTCGTTATCTGGGGTGATTGCACGTCTGTACCAAACTGTCAGTGATGATGTGGCATGTGTGAGGTCGAGCATGAAAAAGAATCAGGCTTCATCAGGTCAAGAACTCCCCAAATAGAAGCATAAAAGATTACTGTGCTCTGTTTGATCAGATTTTGTCTCAAGAAATGTCCTCTGAGACTTCATTTTTGTCAGTAATTATTCCATGTACACTATGTGTGAATTGTACAGTACTACTGTATCCCCATTTGAATTCAATGAGAGACATCAAAATGGATCCACATTGCAATAGGGAGTTTATTGTTTGTGCCATAATGCCATTTTAACACCCAATAAAAGAACAATCAAATCATAATAATCAATAATCAAAAGTGTCACTTGATGTTTGATAGCACAAATTGGGTCTGGTGATTGTCAAAACTTCACACAAACTTGCAAAACTTCCGTCTTTCTTGCTCTTGCTCTCTCTCTCTCTCTCGCTCTCTCTCAGGCATACAGTCTTAAAGACTACAAGCAGCTGAAGTCAAATATAAATCTGCAAGGCCTGGGCCCTGACTACAAAGCCATTGAAAAGACAGTAAGTACTGACCTGCAACGTCATTGTCATATCAGCAGAAATAGTCACTGACCCCACCAGTTTGTCCAGAAACAGCAAGGACAGCAGGCCCATCATTTTCTTCTTGAAATGACTGTGAGTTGTGAATATTTTGTGGACTATTGGTGAATACAACTTGGTTATAACTGTCTGTTCTTTTTGGCAGGTGGTACCATATCCTGCATTTTAGTTTGCACTGCTGTACTGTAGCTCAGACCTGATTGGAGCCGGAGCAGTTTTTACCCCACACTGAGGCACTAAACATCCTGTAAAAACTTTTACTAACAATTGCCAGAGCAAAGGGGGGCACAAAATGTTTCTCTTGACAAAACACATGAAAACAGAGCGTCAAACAAGTGGTAGTATTAATTGAGAGCGTGATAGTACAAAGTGGAGTCAGTTTTTGTTCCTCCTGGGTCAAGAGGCATTAACAAGTTCTGAGACACACATCTGCCCTCGGCTGTGTGGTATTTATTTTTTTTTTTTTTTACATGTATTCATCCATCTTATGAGATCGTTTTACCAATATGAGGCAGAAATCCATCTTTAGACTACAATGTGTTGCGTTCGCATGTTTCTGCTTTCTATGATTGAGAGCCTCCCTGGCCTTTAATCGATTTTCCAGCCAAGAAATAGAAGATGGTACAGAAGAACAAGATACTAAGGTTGTCCTACATATCAGGATGTAGTATTAATTTTCTGTGAGGCAATATCAGCTATAAGGGGTGACTCACATAGAAAGACAGTGTGATCAGAAAATGTTTGGGCAAAAATGATTGCTGTCTGTTAGTCAGTCTCCTGTGCCTGAATCCTGATGTCCACTAGTGACGTTGTGTATCCACTGACCCTCTCCCAGGCTCCTATGCTGTTCCACAGATAAAATTCTATTTACAAAGCAAATGAGAGTACCCCTAAGAAGTTAAGTACTCTTTGTGCTTTGATATATCTTTTGTTAATCCCCAGTTGTAAAAAGTGAGCATGTTGGGCCAATTTACTCTAGATTGAGCCCTGTGCATCTCCAGGGCCAAGTCTATTAGTGAATGATATGTGTAAATGTTGATAGGCCCGCTGAATGGCTGGCTGTGTTTAGTTTTTTTGGGCTGCATGGAGAGGCTCTGCCCAGGGGATACACAAAGAGAAGGGCCTTTAGGGAGAAATGGCTCAGTTAATTAAACCCCCTTTTATAATCTGCTTGTGTTTCTCTCTCCCTCCCTCTCGTCTCTCTCACTCTTTCACCATCATCATGCTGAGAAAATGAAACAACAGAGGCTGTATTCAAATGTGATCCGCGAGCAGAACAAAAAGATAAGTAGGATTTCCTTTCTACCGCCCAAGGACCCGGAAGGCAATGACAAGAAAGTTCCCAGGATGAAGGTGTGTGTGTGTGTGTATGTGTGTGAACGCTAGCACATGTCCCTTTCAAAACAGGCGTGTGTGCTTGTGGTTGTTTGAGAGAAACAAGTTATGACTATGACAAAGAAAGAGTGTATGAGATTAGGTAGAATGTCACTATACAGTACCAAGCTAGGGGCTGTCCCTCAAAGCCTTGTCTAACGCATGCTGTTCACTAAGCATAGCATTTTCTATCCTGGATAACTGGTTTCATACAGCTGGTTAGCAACACACAAACATGACGATTCACCAAGGTAAAATACTGCATATGAATACTGAATAATGAGAACTTTAACAAGTGCACTTTTAGTACTTATTGTGCTATTAGTAATATAACAAAGTGTCTGTGGATGAATAAAAGGTAACCAACACATAACATCATGATAATTAAAAGTAAGTACTGTAAGTTGTTATACTGCTTAGACAGAGAGTAATACTGTGAAGAGAGAGAGAGGATAAATACAGATAAAGACAGTTAAATACTTGGTCTGAAAGGCCTAAAAACCTTAAGTCTTATCACTTGTTGTCAATAGGTCACAAGGTGCATATTTTTTATTCAAAGATCATTGCCTTATTGAGTTGATGGAAGTAGTTTTAAATCATAATGTTGGCACGTTTATGGAATTTGAGAGCAATAGACTTCTAGTCACTGTCCGGAATAAAATGCAATTGTTTCATCATCAATTAATATGTAACATAATTTTATTCACTACCAGTTACTTGGTCATGTTGGCCAACTCTGGTCAACTTGCCCTGTTTTATAGCCAAAGTGGCCAACTGGTCATGTGACAAGCACATCATGTGATACTATAAATTGTTATGTCTTGTCACTTTGCTGTGAAAGTAGCATTTTAGTTTATGTCAAGATCCTGTAAGAGTGGTGTTATCCTTCCAAACAGTTGATTGGATAATAAGCAGGCTTTTTAGATGTTGTGATTTGATCTTCTGAACTTCACCATGGTTCATGGCTCACTGGTCCACTAATCTCACTTTCCAAGACAGGAAAAAGGTTTAATTGGAATTTTATAATGTTTTGAAGTGTTATGTAGTCTGTGATGAAGAATTATACATTGCTGTTTACATGTATATTTGAAAGTATCAATAAAGTAACCTTGCACTGTACACTAGAGAAACACAACTATGACATTTGAATAAATGAGTTTTAGTATATGTAGATCTCTCTCGATCTCTCTCTCTCTCTCTGTTTCAATCTTAGGCCTTGGAATATGCCAAGACCATAGCCAAACCCTCTGTGCAGTCTCAACCAAAACAGAGACAGAAGCACCAATCTGAAGACTTCCCTGAGCACACACCTTACTTGGAGGGCTTGGACTTGTTGCAGCCAGCCAAACTGGAAGTCCTTAGAAAACGGCATGAAGAAGAAAAGAGGGCGGTGGCGCTCTTCGGTAAAGTACCTGCTGTCTGAGGCAAGGTGAAAATGAAAATTGAAAAAGTGAAATTCACATACATGGTCCATGGAACGCATGCTCTCATAGATATGGTAGATGCAGGACACATCCTGATAGCTTACTAAATTTGCTAGGTCTGGACTCACATCAACCACTCATTATTTCATATATTTTCACTCATTTTTCAAAAGAATTACCAAATTATTGCTGAAGATAATCTCTGAGAAGAGTGATAGCCTCAGAGTGAAAGTCTGATGATACAATCATAAACAACATGGTACTCTACATACCGAACAGATGAAGAGACAAATGTCCATATATAGTTTGCAACAGGACGTTAACATAATTTTAAAATTAATTCAAGGTAACTGCTGAAGCATTACAGTTAATATGACCAACTGATATTGAAAATTATACAAATGTAACCTATGGCAAAATAATAAATAACAATGTTCCCTTAAATTGATGTTATCTTCAATAGCTTTATGTAACAGTTTATGTCAAGATGACATTGTGTCCTGTCTTGTAGAGATATTAGGTTATATATTACTTTTGCCGAGCAAACAAAGCAGTGTGGTTGCCTCTTACATGCTGCTCAGTGTAGTTTCAGTGCCTAAGCACGATTACATTTGAAGCTTGGATATGGGACTTGTTTGGTTTAAGTGAGTTCGACTGAGTCTCACAAAGGTCACCAAGACACATTAGAATAAGTGAAATGAACTACTGAGACCCTGACTTCTTCTGGTTTACTATAAAACAGAAATAATCAGTTTGACTGTATCTGCTTGTGTCATTACTTGTCTACAACGTAAGAATGGATTACAGTTTGTAGTTGATTTAGCCTGTAGCGCAGTGTTGTGCTTTCACTCCGTATCATGTTTCAGTATCATGTTTAATTACATTCTCTCATTGATTTTGATACATAGTCTTGCTGAAAACGATTGCACTGGAACTTGCTATGATATCTTGCAAAATGCAAAATAGAACATTTTAATATTATATAAATATTCTCTATATGCAAACATTACTGCTCAGTAAAACCTGTTGAAACAAATGAGTCAGTTATTGCAGTCTATGTGTATCTGAGGTAGATTGAATGGAAGGTTAGATTTTTGAGAAAGCTGAATGTTCATGAAAATGAATATGAAGGCACTCATTATTTTTTCTGATGTGACAAATCCTAAAAAAAAACTATTGGAACAATGTATAACAAGTGTATGCAAATACAATTTGACATGAGTCTGACAGAGCACAGGTTGATAAAGTTGAGCAGCATACTTTTCCTAATGGCAGACATGACTCTTCACACTGGGATGAATACTGTGCAATGCTTTGTCTGTTAGATCTAATTTGTTATTTCTTGACAATGTGTTAAGATGAATGACGAAACAGGTGTAGTTCTTAATAGTAAGTCGGCAATTATATGTATGTTTAGACTCACACACACACACAAAGTAGCCTTAATCTTATCATGAACAGTTAAGATTAGACATTGTATGCAATGTAGATTTGGCTCATTAAATTGATATTTTTTAATAATGTTTGATTTTTGACTTATGTATATGCAATATACCTGCTCAATAGAAAACATTGTCACTTAGTCTTTGTGTTATTGTGACCTCCTGGCCTTAATAACATTAAGTGTTCGTAGCATGTCAGCAGCGACACTGAGCAATCATAAAATCACCTGCAGCACTTTTTCATTTTCATCATACAGTCCACCACCAACTATCCCAGACCACAATGCCCACACTCTGTTTTTATGGAAGAGATCCCCATATTGTTATTTAATCCACTTGATTTTCTCTTCTCACCACATACTCTTCGGTGTGGGTCTGATTTTTTTTCTTCCTCGATTTCTCGTGTTTACAGTGTAGGAAATCCTGCTCGAACGACGGATGATGCTTTGAAGCTCACCTGATTTGCTCGTAGTCCTACATTTAGTAGCATAGTAGAAACTCCTCCCCAACACAAAACACTCTCAAGCAGCTCATTTTACTAATTGAACCCTCAGATCATTATCAAAGCACGATTTACCTCTGTGCAATATTTTAATTAGATTATAGTCTCTATTTAACCCATCATGGACTCTTTGAAGCTCTGTGTTTTTAGTGTTAAGTCCTCAGATGCACGTTGGAAACAAATGACAGGGCCCTTTTTAATTTAATGAGAAACCCTGCCTATCCAGACTGAGTCTCTTTGCATCTTTTTTAGGTCCCACCTACTCGTTTTTTGCCATTGAAATCCAGTTAATTGAAGGAGTCTTTCACTGCTATACATGAAGGGGGCCAAATTAGCATCCCTTTCTGCCCATTGGGAAGCTAAGGCAGACGTGGATGCTTTGATGTGAGAAGCACGCTTTCAGTAGGCGGCAGGCTCCCTGAAAATGAGCTGATGGCCCTGCTATTAGGCCCAAATGCAGATGCGTCCATGTGTTGCAAAACGCTTAATCTTTTAATTGATCACCTTCTGCATGGCCTATTCTCCACATAGTTTTTCTCCCCACTGCCTGTTAATCAGAATCACATTTTGATGATGACATGAATTGCTTTTCAAAAGGCAGGAAAGAATGGCAAATCCAGTACGAGGGACAAGAGAGGACTGCATTGTGCAAATGCCTAGTGAGAGATGCATCTCGTGGCTAAAGAGTTTAATTCATGAAATAAGGGCAGATTCATGATTCTTTAAATACGCATATGTGTATGTCACATTGGAGAAAGTGTTGTCAAATTAATATTTAGACAGTTAACACTTCCCACTCCTACCCTCCATTGTTGTAATAAATGGACAATAAATAATTTACTACTACACTCTCAGGAAACAGCTTTCATTAATCTGCTTCGACAGACCTACACTCTTACTGTAGCTTTGTCTGCGGACCAGTGGGCACGCACTCAACTGTGGCAAAGTGGATTTTTTTTTGTCAGTCGATATGTTGGACATCTGTTAATGAAGATTGTTTAAGGATTAATTGAATGAGATATTCTGTGGCATGGACTAGTGGTAAATTACTTTGTCAGTGAATTAATAAAAAGATAGTGAAATAGCACAGAACTAATAGATGGGGATTGCATCCACCATGTTGATTATGACATGGGCAATATACTGCAATGCCACTGCAAATTTCAAATCTAAATGATAAACCTAAATCACACAACAGGACAAACTCTTTGAGAAACAATTTGCTAATTTCTTTAGAATCTTCACTGACAATAAAATGACAAAATCTGCTAACAATGATATTAATGGTGATGTTTTGTTGCTTGCTTGTTCCTTTTTTTCTACAATGTTCAGAAAGTTGTCACTTTACAGCATAATAAATATGTATGTGCTCATTTCTGCAATTTTCTGAATTTGTACTACTGCCGATTTTTCAAAAATATAAATACCCACTATTTCCATGGCCATATTCTGCACCACACACAGTGCATATATTTAAGATATTTAAGATTTATATTGGCACAAAGAACACATTTAAATGAATACCTTTACTTTCAGCATGATTTTTTCCTTGGTACATTGAGTTCTCATGCTTTTAGGTAAATGTGTGTTTTTTTGTTTTAGCTCAAATAGATACATTCATATTATTACCACAATAACTCAAAATAAATGACAAAGAAATGTGAAGAATAAGAGGCTTGGATGTGAGAGGTACATTGTCACCATCAACAACTGTCTCTTAGACCAAATGTTTTACACTCAGAAACACACTACTGCCATAAGCAGAGGTGTTCAACATAGATGTGCAACTAGGATTTCTTTAAAAATCTTTTTATTTTGAAAAATGGGACATTTCTTGTAAAGTAGATATTTCCACCTGACTGTATTCACTGTTGTCATGATTGATTTTCTTCACTGTCTTAACCACCTGCTTGCCTGCATATTCTCAGCAATGTACCAATGCAAACATGTACAAATATTTTTTGAAAAATCTCAGTGTTGAGATCATATTTTTCTTTCTTCTTGCTTAGTATAGAAGTACAAAAAATTTCCTAATCCCCGCCCTTTATTAAAGATCATTTAAATGTCTGCTGAAAAAAACAAAACAAAAATACCAACAAAAAAAAAATCAAAAACAAAATTCTTCCTCTTCTGTTGTGAATTAATTTCTCTTAATTAGAAATATCTTTAACATCTTTATAAAGGAGTTGTGGAAATGAATATATTACTTTAGAGAGGAACACATAGAAATCCTGCATCGTGCTCGGGCAGTGTGTGCTGTGAGCGTTTGTCAGCTGCTGACTGTCTGTGCTGTCTGTCTTTCGCCTCTCTGTTTGTTGGCTTAAAGCACAGCGGGCTCCGAGGCGCCCTGCAGCTGGAGAACAAGCAGCCTCGCACTCAGGACTGAGCTCCATGCTGGTGGAGCCAAGAGCCTCATCTGAACATCTGACCGCTCTAACAGGATCACACGTGCAACCCAAACACTAACACTACAATAATGCTGTATTTATGTGGTTATTTTTGCAGGCTTTTATAAATCATTCCTGCTCAGTTGATGCATGAAAAAAAGACAACTGGACTTCAAAATAAATAAATAAATAAAAGGGCTGACAGAATAAACGGAGCCGAGAACCGATTCATTATTTATATACTATATATATATTTACAGACAAAAATATAAATGCCAGTCACTGAAGCACGGTGGCTTCCATTAAAACTCGATTTACAAAACTTCCATCAACATGGAAAAAAACCCCTGCAAATAATCAGAAGTAGACAAATTGAATAAAAGATAAGAATAAAAAAAAAGAGCATGGGAAATTTCGTTTTTTTCGGATAAAAGTGCAAAAGGATGCGTCTATGTTACACAGCAAAAGAGCTTTTCCATTACGTTATTTATATTCATCTGTACAGATTTTCCGTCTGAAAATAAAGAAGTGTTGTGACATTTCAAAATAAAACATGTCGAGAAGTTTTAGTAATAGTGTTAGAATAATGATAATTGGCTAACAACATCAACAGCGCGAATATAATAATAATAATAATAATAATAATAATAATAATAATAATAATAATAATAATAATAATAATAATAATAATAATAATAATAATAATAATAATAGCGTGATATATTCTTATATCTATACATAGAGAAAAATGAATGGGCCCACTTTGCATGTTTGAATAAATAATAACATTGTGTTATAGTTTTAATGGAAGGAAAACAAAGTCCTATTATCTACAGTACATTTACAGTGTTCTGACAGCGGCTCGTTATAAAACAACTCTGCAGCCTACTATAGTAGATGATCCGGGGAGCACATGTCGTCCTCGATATCCACGTCGTCGTCGTCGTCGTCGTTCTCCAGCAGGTACGAGTCCGGCTCCAGGCCGTGCTTCAGCTCCTCCGCGCTCTTGTCGTTCAGCTCGCCCTCGCTCGAGTTGTCCGCGGAGCGCTCCAGCTCCCCGGGGGTCTTCCGCTCGTCCTGCGCCTTCCTCAGCTGCTTCTTGTGCTTCATCCGCCGGTTCTGGAACCACGTCTTCACCTGAAACACAGCAATGGATTATAAAGAGGATCACAATCTCATTCAAATTAAGGGCTGATTTGAATAAAATATTTGAAATGAAAATGCACTGTTCATCTCTTTTTGGCCTCTAAAACATAAAGACAAAATTATTATTTTTAATTGTTTTTTTTTGGTTATTAAAAAAACAGGAGGAGAATGACCTGTCGATTCTGCAATATTCCCTCAGTGTATTGACTTAATTCAGAATAATCTGCAGGTGTGAAAAAGCCAAAATTCATTGCTCGTATTCTGTTATATTTTTATGTTCTCTTGTATATTTAATAGCGTCATATAGTTTTTCCATAATGTTTTTTTTTTTTTTGGTTTGTGTTTTTTTGTGGTTTGTTTTGTTTAAATAAATTCAGACACACACTTTTCCCTCCACAAAGACTTCACACTGGCACATCCAACTCTGCACTTTCAGGTGTGTGTGTGTGTGTGTGTGTGTGTGTGTGTGTACCTGTGTCTCGGACAGACTGAGCGCCGTGGCCAGCTCCACTCTCTCCGGCGTGGACAGGTACCGCTGGATCTCAAACCTCTTCTCCAGGCCGGACAGCTGCGAGTCGGAGAAGACGGTGCGGGCTTTCCTGCGCCGGCAGTGCTTCCCTGGCAGCTCCGCGTGGTGCTGGAACAAGGCCGGCATCTGCATTCCTACAGGTGGAACAACACATGGAACAGAGGTGAGCAGTGACAACAACAATCAGAAACAAAAAAACTCTCAGTGTAAGAGAACTAAAGGCGGATTTATAGGCGTATTTTTTTTTTAGTGAATCATCATTATTTAGAATTAGAGCAGCTATAAGTGGCTTTTAAAATTCAGATGAATAGGAGAATAAACTGACATCATTGTTGTTTTACTGTGATGCTCAACCACAGTTCAGTTAACTTTTCATTGAGGGAGAGGATTCAGCTCTGCCAATGATGTCATGTTATAGAGGGAGAAATAGATTATTATCCATGAATAACAATGACATTTGTAATTTGAGTGAACAAAATGTGTTGCTCCTTCTTGTCCAGTCCAAAGTTCGCTTCAGGCCTGCACCTCTGCTTACCAGATGTGAAGAAGTACTGGTGGTGCTCTGGCTTGTGCAGAGGGTGGTGCGGATGAGGCGCCAGGATCGGGGTCGGCATCAGCGGGTATCCGTACTCGAGGATGGGCATCCGGGAGGCCAGGGAGCTGCAGAAGGGCGAGGGGATGACCTCTCTCAGCGGCTTGGGCTTGTGCAGCAGGATGTCCTCGATGAAGAACGACGTGGACCTCTGCGTGGGCGCCGCAGACGCGTAGTTCATACTCATGGTGGTAGTTTTGCGTTTTGTTGTGTTTTCCTGCCTTTAAAGCTGCATCAGCGACTGCTTGTTCCCCCCCAGGTCTCCCAGGCTTAAATGCAGCCCCTGTGTGTGATCAGTGAATGACACTACGACGAGCATTACATAGGTATCAGTGGGAGGGCACATTTCCAATAAGTATTTATTCAGAGAGAGAGGAGCGGAGAGGGGAAATTGATTTGCGCGTCAGCCAATTAGAGCTGTGTATGGGCGGAGGGGAGATGCGGTTGAGGGGACGGCTCTTCCATCTGATTGGCTGGTGAAAAGAAAAAAAAGCAAACAGAAAGTCAGCGCACCTGTGAACGCATCACCGCTCATTTGAATAGCGACTGAAAATCCAAACCGAGAATCACCACTTGTAGGTGCTTATTGTGGTCGCCTAGCAACCAAGCTGGTTTTTTTTGGCCAGGTTTGCAAGCATTGAACGGAAGAATTATTCTTCATTTCTCCTAAATATACTTTATAGAAACAACATTGTGTTTCATACTGAGATGTGGGATGGGCGCTGCGCTGGCCATGGTGCTGAAAAATCCCACAGTGCTATTTTTTTTCTGTCATTTTTTGTTGCTGTTATATGAACAATTTCAACTGGTGGCTTAAGCCAAATATGCAATTAAAGTAGCCTAGATGACATTTTACAGTATCCTATCCCTGGTTGAAACATAAGAAAATTCCAACAGCAGTTCATATATAGTTTGTCTTTTCCCTGTAGAAAAAAAAATACAACTTTGATATGGATGAAACCATGATTGTCATTTGGCTTCATGGTGTTCTTGCTGCAGAGTCATGCATATTTGTGTGTGTTTTACCCATGTCTCAATTCCTTTTTTTCGTACGGAAAGTAACTTAATTCTACAGGCTAATGACACTATAAGCCACCCATGCCAATGATGGACTTTGACAGAAAAGTTTCCAGTTGTCATGAAACTTGCTCAGACTTGTCTGACAGCTTCTGCACTCTCCCTTCATGTTAGTAGTTTTTGAATGGAGTGATGTAGCCTGTGTCACAGGAGGATTGGTCTGCTACAGGTCTGTCTAGCAATTCCGTGCAAATTGGCTGTAATTGTGGGTATTAAAATCTGGGAGAGTACAAGTGGCGCTCCTGTGGCCATTTGCGAAAGAAAGCGGTGCGCTGTAATTTGTTGATACGGTGTTGTCATCACATTTCCAATCAGGCCGCTTAATGCGAAAGTGTCTTAATGCAGGCAGAATTCACGCTGCAATGCTATTAGGCAATTAAGGGAGATGTCAGAGCGGAAGTTGTAATCCTTGGGCTGGAGGAGCTGGAAAATGGAGGGAGAACAAATTAATTACTGGGAATCAGTTACGCTGGAAAAGCGCTGTTCTGCTGCATTAGTTTGCATAGGGTTGGTTTAAATGGACGCGCGCGTGTGCTCAAAATGTAAATTAGCACAGTTTGATGGTGCAAATCAAACACACCCTTTTGGCACGGTGGAGACTGTACATTATTTCTAGCAGAAATAATAACTGACTGCTGGAAAAAATCTTCTAAAATCAACCCCATCCTTCTGACAATAAGATATTCTGTCATTTATATGTGTAAGTTTCCATCAAGTGTAATTTCTCTGGTAAGTAAACAACCATTCGAAGAGTCAAACTACATACAAAGCGTGTCTGTTTGTGCTGTGGGCTGAAGTTAAAGAAGAGCAGTGGAAAGGAAAAGGGGCTTTTAAAGCAGATGGAGGTAACCCCATGCTGCACCTGGCTGCGCGCACCAGGATAACAAGTTGCTTTTAGGGGGAAATTAGAAAGTAAAGGTGGTGAAATCGTCTTAAGGATCCGTGCTTGAGGCGCAGTTAAGCGGCTTTTTTGTGGCCATTTCATTAAGTAAAATTGTGATCCGGCCAGGCGGTGCGTCACAGCGTTAAGTGGCACGTTTGGATAAGAGGTTTGCACTGGTGTATTGGGTAATACTTGGTTTATACTTGCTCAAAGTAGTCGTACCGGTGATAGTGGAACAAAAGGAATAAAGGGATGCAGCTCTGTCCTTTATCTTTGTTCTAACTTCACGCATTAAATGTGTCCACATTTTGGTGCGTACAGACACAACAACAGAAATTCATAGCACAGACAGTATGTCTGCATCATAGGTACAATGTGTTCCTCTCTACCCCAACAGCATTTCTATAATAGAGAAATCATAGAAAGTATTTAAGATAGAAATACCGATTTAAAACGTGCCCGTACTTTAAAGAAACAGAATCATGCTTTGTGTTATATTTATGTCTTCACTGAAAACCTAAAATCCGTTTCCCTAAATCCCAAGAATTTGTTTTAATGTAAAACGTTTTATTTCTCTGTAATAAGAGCATTCATCTTTTCCTTGAAGTGACTCCACTGTATTTTGTCCACAGGTTTTTTGGAAAAGTATAAGCTACTTTTCCATTATGCATCAAATAGCAAACAATCATGAAATAGTAATTTTGGTAACACTTTATTTGACGCCTATCTCTATAACGCATTATAAATGTATTTATAATGTGTTATAATGACATTATAGCACTTTATAACTATAGTTATAAACACTCATAAATGATCATAATGCTTTATAGCAATAATCATAACACACTATAAAGCATTTTATCATCACTTATAAGGTCAGGTATTATAATACATTATAACTGTTGGCAACTCACTGACAATTCTCACATAAATAATGCATTATACATATATATGATATGCTTATAAACGTGTATAACTATCATTATAAACACTCATAAATCATCACAAGGCTTTATAGCAATGAGCATAACACATAGAGCATTTTATAATGGCTTATAAAGTCAAGTATTATAATACTTCATGATTTCTGGTCCCTTGCTAACTAATTTTTTTTTGCAAGGATCAAAGGGTGTTATAATTATCATAATTGTCATATATTAAAACTCTTTATAATGCATTATAATCACTGGTATAATGCATTATAATGTGATTATAAGTTACTCTAAATGCTCATTGGGCGCTTCAAGTAAAGTGATGAAACTGCTCAGGTATAGGCTGATATAACACATTACAAGCTGGTCATAAGCCACTATAAGTGGTTTGCTTGAAGAAAAATACACATCTTTTAATCTATGCAAGAACTACACAAACCATTGCAAAACTTATTTTTATTAACAATGTGACTCCTTCAAAAAACGTCATCACATTCACAGTGACTATGATAATTATAATACCCTTTGATCCTTGCAACAAAAATCAGTTAGCAAGGGACCAGAAATCATGAAGTATTATAATACTTGACCTTATAAGCCATCATAAAATGCTCTATAATGTGTTATGCTCATTGCTATAAAGCCTTATGATGATTTATGAGTGTTTATAATGATAGTTATACACGTTTATAAGCATATCATAAATATATGTATAATGCATTATTGATGTGGGAATTGTCAGTGAGTTGCCAACAGTTATAATGTATTATAATACCTGACCTTATAAGTGATGATAAAATGCTTTATAGTGTGTTATGATTCTTGCTATATAGCATTATGATCATTTATGAGTGTTTATAACTATAGTTATACAGTGCTATAATGTCATTATAACACATTATAAATACATTTATAATGTGTTATAGAGATAGGCGTCACATAAAGTGTTACCGTAATTTTCAATGAGAATTTTCTTTTCTTTTTTTTCCTAATCTGAGCTTCAGGGTGTTTTCTCTATCTCTATGGTATGGACACACAATACCTGCTCTGTTGTGTTTGCTGCTGAACAATGTGAATTTCCCCACTGAGGAACAATTAAAGGAATATCTTATCTTATTATAAAGCCTTATTACTGAGCCATGAAACCCACTGGCCAGCCTCCAACAACGATCTCAGACAAGCCTAAAAGCAAGGTCACACAAAGAAAAAAAGAACACAAATAAAGAGTCATATATATTCACCAATCTTTTATTGAAATAATTTGATCATTCGTGTTGCAGAGGTAAGCTGTGCACCCATGTTGGTGGTGAGAATCAGACTGGATGCAGCTCTAATCCATCATTTATTTCTAGATGATGGTTTAAGTCTTCTAATGAGAGTTAGAGCTCCTGGGGCATTCATGCATCCGATAGGCACACAGATAGAATATACCTGCAAAGAAAGGGAGGTTAGATCTCTGTTTTCCATCTGGAAATTTAACATACATGCATCACTAAAGGAATTATTTACATTTGCATTACAAACAAGGAGAGGTACTATGATTTAGTGAATTTGTGACATACTATATGTTTAAATTCATAAAACGTGCAGTTTGAAATTTGCAGTTTACAGAGTATAGCACAATATGCTTTTGATATACAAGACAACTGCATTTTTAAAATGTATTTTTATGTCTTTCCAAGACACTATAAATTTAATTGTGATCTTTATAATTTTTGGATAAATAAGTCTATTGAGGAGCTTTTTTTTGTTGTTGTTTGTTGTGTCGGGGTCACCAAACTAAGTGATTGGGACACATATTTAAGGCCCTCTGCTATGTTGAAAAACAATCTGTAGTGCATACAAAACCTATATAGCAGCCATTTCACAATATGCATGTACTGTTTTTTGGCATCCAAAAAATATCAGAGAAAAAAAATGTGTATCACAGCCATGTTGTTTTCCATCGCTTAAAAAGTTGTTCTACTTTGTAAGTGTGCTGATATTTTCAGTCTCAGCAAAACAGTTGAGCATCGTGATATTTTCAGCATATGGATGCTGTTTTCCTCCATTTTCATATTCAGTATAGTGAAAAGCCGGCTGAACAGCAGGTACTGCACAGCGTGGTGGAGGATTCAGAGATGAGCACTTACTATAAGCATCACTTACTGATAATGTCACATCATTGATCCAGCTGCTTGACCATGAGTTAACCCATGTATGGTTTGACTGTCTTCTGCTAAGGAAGTGAGTCGCTGTGTTGTGTAATATTGCATCCTCTCTGTAGTTTTTCTTATTACACACAGTGCATGCAGTATACCATTAATTTGCCGGAAGTACTAGTCGAGGCCTTGGCAATATGAAGCGGAGAATAAAATTTTATCTATACTACGTTTAAATTTTCAATAGATACTACATGATGTAGTGTAAAATTAATCATACATGTAAAGAGTAGTTTGACTTCATTGCATGTGTAGTGTGGTAGTGCAGTGATCCTTTCCAGTGCACCTGCATCTGAGATAGCTGGATGTGCGAATATCTCCTTTAAAAAAAGGGCAATGGCTTCAAAAAATACTGTATGTTGTCCAAGCAGCGATTTTATCTACACTTCACTGAGTGCATTAGTTGCTTATCCAGGAACTCACTCAAGGTTATATTTTGAAAATAAATTAACATTTAGCAGAAAACGATTGGAGCCAAATGGCCTTAACCCTGACAAGGTAAGGAGTTTGATGGCACCTTGGTGAAAAGCTGACGCAGGTTGGTTTGTTGGGTTGCATGTTTACCTGAAAAGAAGGTGAGCACCACTGACACCCAGCCAATGATATAGGACCAGGAGAACCTCCAGTTTCCATAGCGTTTCCCATAGTAGTTAATAGTCACACCAGTGTACACAGCCATTGCTAGAAACACTAAAAAGCCTGAGCAGGAAAAAAAGGAAAATATAAAGAAGATGTCAGATTGTAGAAAATAGGGTACTATAACTACTGGCTGGCTATGGAAACTGTAGTTTTCAGTTGGAAAATCACTGAGGTTACTTAGGTATTTCATTTGTGAACATGGACTGACTCTTACAGTATAACACCAAACTACTGTATATTTCTTATACTGCATAAAGGTCAGTACAAATTATGCCAAGCACAGCACTGAAAACACAGCTTAATGCAACTTTTTGTCATGAATGAAGACTTAAACATAACAGCCAGATGTGCTTGCTGTGAAACTGGTCTGATAATGGAGTCATTAAGAAGTCATTAGTTCATGATTAGTCATTATTATTACCATTATTATTGTTGTTATTCAAAAACCTCCTTGAGTCTCAATCTGTTGTGGTTACAGTCAGTTAAGGTCAAATCAAATGCAAATCACAGCGTAAACCGAACAAACAAAGTACAAAAACAAGAGTTGAACTTACATGAGATGAAAAATAATATGCCTGCAGCAAAGGTTTTGTCAAACCTGTCAAACGAGGAATAATGGATGAAGGCCATAATACCAATGATGATGCCAATGAAACAGGCCAAAAGAGAGAGGATCATGAGGGCACGGGTGGCGTCTAAGTGGGCTGTGGACAAGGTCAAAGGTCAATTGGAGTCACTTGTGGGGTCAGTGTGCAAGTCAACAGAGGTGAATGATTGTGACCCTACTCAGGCCATGTAAACAAGCCAATATGATGAAGAATGGTAAAAATGAAAAAGAAATAGTTCAGTGATTAGTAAAATCAATTGGAACTGGTGGAAATGGAAATCCTAAATCGATCAATCAAAATTTTAACAGAAGTGATCGAACACATAACACACTCTAATACAGAATAATGTTGTGCTGTTGTTGCTGCTCTGAACATGAAGACTAATTTGAAAACTGAGTTTAAACTCATTGAGAGGAAAAGCAAAGCAAAAAGAAATAAAAGAATTAGGTAAAGCTGAGCATAATACTTCTATTGCATTACGGATCAAAAGCACACATTTTTGGTGTAAATCACTGTGCAATGTAATGAAAAATATGCAGCAATGCAGAATAGACGTTCAAATTGGCCATATACACATACAGCTGTCCAAATGGCAAGCTTGTTTGCTAGCATGCAGAACATTTGAGATAGTTACCACCATTGTCAAATAAGGATGACGATATTATTCATGTATTATTGTGCGGTGTGCATAATTCAAATAGTCAAATTAAAGTAGCCTTTCTGAGCTTGTAACACTTTGAAAAAATGAAATTTTTGGCTCCACCCATTACCTCAGCCAATGAAATGATTTCTGCCTGTGGAACAGCTCCATCTTTCACAAATGTTTGTAGAGCCACCTGAAAGTTAGCAGTTTGCCAGTCATCTATATGGACCTTCCTTGGCTACACTTACCAATGCTGTCATTGTGTGGGAAACATTTCCCTGGCATACAGTAGCGCCACAGGCCCTGGTGCATGTAGTTGCTGGACTGCCGATACTGCATCCAGTAATCGGTTGCTGTGGAAACAATCAGGAGGATGTTCCCCACGCCTGCACAAAACAACCCTCCACCCATAAAGCTGTACATCCTGCACCTGCACACACACACGCATACAGAGGAACAGAAGGTCACTTAGCATCAGCGGTCAGTGGCGGGGCCCTCTCCTCTCTCCACCTCACACACACACACTTCAGGGAGAGAGGGTCTAAGTGTCAGTAATTGCATTGTAATGAACATATTATTTCCACTGGATTGAGCTGCGGGGTCACCTGTGTGTGTATGCTCTACTTTGTTCTCTAGGAGATCAGTCCCTGAAGATGGGCTTTACATACACCCCCACCCTAGTCACACACACGCACAAACACACACACACACATGTCCAGTCTCTATCGAGTCCAGCGGTGCTTTGATACTTGATACATCTATTTCTCATTGTTCCACCTGGTTGCAATATCCTGCAGCCATCCTCTCTTTCTCATGGAGAGCTGTCATGGATTTTTTTTGGCGGGGGGGAAAAAAGATGATAGATAGATATACAATATATCTTGTTATGTCTGAAACCTGAACTGGATGCTTGTTGAAGAGCTCTGTTATATTTATTCATTGAAGAGCTCTGTATTTCTGCTGGATCACATTTCCATCTGAGCATCCTCTCTGGCAAGTTCTAGCAGCTGTCTCAATATAAACCAGAGCACTTTTAAATCCATTTTGATCCCCAAGCACAATTGTCTCAGAAAGTCAATGCTAAGAAAATTCTGATAATTTTATTTAATAATCAGTCAGCTAGTTGTATTTAATGTGTTTCCAAGTAGTCATTTTCTTCCAAGCCAGGATAAACCCAGCTGAAACACGCAGTTATAGTTAATCTTCTGTTCACTCAGATGGAGGCCTTGGTTGTGACTGGCACTGACCTCGACTGTTTCCTCTCAATCACACAATCACATCACTCAACCTTTCCCCCAGAAATTCTTCAATTCTCACTCCAAATATCTTATATTCCTGTAGAACATCTGAGAAAATGGATCTATCAAAATGATGATTATACAACAGTTTTATTGATACAGTCCTCTCCCTTGATCTACAATGTCTGTGTCTCAGTTTAGAATAAGGCTTGCATTTCTCCATCTATATTTTTCATTCTTTCTTAGACAAAAAACATCGAGAGGACGCAGGAATTTAATGTCTTTTCATTTATCTTTTCAATCGCCTGCAGAGTGAAAGGTTTGTCTCGATGGAACTTATGAGACTGATTTATATAAAGACATTTTAAAAAAACTAAAATGAGACAAAAACAGGTGTGTACATTTACTAATACAGTCACGACTAATATTAACAACATTCCCTGTGGCGCTCTCAGGTCTGGAGTTGTGTCTCCATGTGGGGAAAATATAGACAGAAAAAACAATCAAATTCAATATTATCTTACCTTAATCAACCCCTTTTATGAAGACGTTTATGAAGACAGGGCTACCTGACAAAATACAACAAGATCCTATGATGCCAAGACAGGCAGATTTCCAGCAGGCTAATAGCACTAGCGCTTGACGGGGTGAATAGGGAGAAACTGGGGCTACAACAAACACAGCGCTGAGACAATAGGTCAGGCAGACCACTGGCCAATCAGCATCCACTAGTTTTGTGGTTTGGGAATCTGCTGAAAAAACAGAAATGGCCAAAGCTTGGCAAGCTGAAGTAATACTGATGACTGCATGGTTTTGATTGAAAGTAGAGGGCTGAACTGGCTTTAGTGGAGGACAAGCCAGGCATTAAATCAGAGTCTTTGGCAGCTCTGCATCTGAATTTTGGCTATTTATAAAAGCAAACATTGTCTCACCATTTAAAAAGTCTTAATATGGTGATAAAGTTTGAAGTTTTCACACTTTATGAGTGCACTAAATAAACCAAGCTTTTTATAAATTCCTTGTATTTATGTTATATTTGAATGAAGTGTGTGCTACATGTATTATGTGCACAAATTATTAGCTACATTTTAATCTTATTTTCACTAATGTAGTTAAAAGCATTTATGCATGATTTAAAACTTTGACACATTGGATGCAAGATGATTTCACATGCAATCACATGCAGTTTTGCAACAATCACAATTGCAATAAGGTTTTCATATTGGAATTGTCTTTCCTTGTAAATGCTCATTTACTTCCATCATTTCCTTTATATGTGTGCATTGCATCAAATATGTTTAAGGATATAGCAAATTAAGTATTGTTGCGCTAAAAAAATGTATTAAAGCAGTTTTAAAAAGGAAGCAGTTGGATTTGCATTTGAGTTTACTGTCAGTTCTGAACAGGATGTAGTGTTTGTGGTTGTTTTCTATCTTAATGAGAGACAGATAAGGTCCTATTAAAATGTAGTCATTATAAGTAGGCAGAATGTGCATATGAGATGCCTGTTGTTGTAGGTGTAAAGGATAATCATTTTTCAATGATGATTTGGAAACTGAGACATTCATTCTCATTCATTTGTTGCAATTCTGTAAAATACGTAAACATTCTCCTGCTGAAATATTTCAAATGTATAATTCCACCCTCAGAACTGGTAGCTGGCAGATGTTTGAAGAAGCAGCTCACACAAGCACAGATCCCTCCACTGTGCCATGACTTGATGTTTCCTTCATTCTGACCATCATCTGGCTGTATTTCCTCCTGTTGTGCCTCTTTCCCATATCTAGCCAGGCCTCCCTTTGCTTTGACACACACACACACGCACAAACCCCGAAGATGAAAGGAGAAGAGTAGCTCCATTACCTGCATTACAGCAAGTTGCTCAGACCAATTGACAACAACAAAATGCCCCAGAAAAAGCATTTTTTCTCCCCAAGATTTGAGTGCTGTACTTACATCTAACTTCATTTTTATAGACCACAGCCTATTTTCTTCCATCTGGAGTGTGGCAGCCAGGAGGGCATTTGATATCCTCCCATGCACCATCAAAGTGGACAATATGCCTCTGTGACAGAAGAGCAAATCCGTGTTTTCTTGAATCCATCCAGCTTTTGAGAGATTAATTTTGTTATGGAAAGTCTACATTTATGTGGTATCATCGGTGGGTAAGGAGCTCATGCAGCACTCGGGGAAGGTAATGTGATGACAGTAATTACAAAGAGTGTGTGGCTGGCGTGCCTTCATTGTTGTGGTGAAGTTAGTAAGCTTAGGGATGTTTGAAATCCTCCTGCATATGGCCTTGTTCATGTGCACCTACTGTCCAAGCAAGACACTCTCATGTCCCCTTTTGTCTTCATACTATAAGCTGTTTTAAAGCTATGTGTCTAATTGACAAACTCATCACTTGATTTTATAGTTACAGGATTACAGGCTTCACTTGCTGAGGAAATTCTAACGACATGTGGCTTGTTATTGCAGTTGTACACAAAGATGATTCGGTTGCTTCTGAATAAGTGACATTTCAGTGATAATGTATCTGACACCCTTCCTCAAACCTGTGGTTGAAAGTAACCAAGTACTTCAGTTTTTCCTCTTTATGCTGCAAATTATGTCTTTTTATTGCACACAAAACATATAATCAATTTATAAATGTAGCATTAATATAGATTAGAGCCCCAGCATAACTACACAGGTGTTTTCACCTGTCTGTGTACACCTGCTCAGGTTGGAGTTGTGCAAAGCTGTAGGAGAATTTATGTAAGGTCACCAAAAGCCACATACCTAATAATAACGATAAAATTGTAGTTTGTGCCACAACAAAACTTAACAGAGCAGTGAGAGACATGTCAGTGAAGCCCTGACTGTGTGAGGCCTGAAAGGAGGTTTAATTTAAAAAAAAAAAACAACTCATCAAGAATAATCCACTAATGTGTCATATTTAACACATTGTGATGAGCTAACATGTATACACTTTAATTCATGTAGTATTATGAAGACAAGACTTTTTTACATTTTACATTGTGGTATCGCTACTTTTGCTCAAGTAAAGGATGTGAATTCATCTTCCATCGATTCATAGGAACAGGGAACAACACAAGGAAAGCTAAAATGCAAAAAAACAACAACATAAAAATAAATGCAATCAAAACATGATGAATATTCTTTTGTAACTGCATTTTGAAAGAGACAAATGTCACATTGCAGCTTTAAAGCAGTTGTAGGTTTTACAGGAGAGGATTATTGTAAAAAACAAAAAACAAAAAAAAAACTGCTGTTCCATTGAGTGATGCCAACAAGAAATTGGAGAGCTTCCATGAAGTGGCTGCAGGTGGAATCAGCGCTGTGTTCAATCATTAAGAGAGGTGAGGTATTAACTAAATATAAATGTATGTTCGTGGAGAGCCATGTTCCAACATTGCCTGGCCTCTATAATCACTGAAATTTGGTTTTCTTAATAATTCATTTTTCTAAAATTGCAAACACTCTTTCTTGAAAACTGTGACACATCCAAAAACAATTTGATTAGGATTCACGACAATCACATAACCGCAGCATTTTAATGACAAGCAGTATCTCTTTTATTTATCATTTTTATTCAAAGACATTATCTTTAATTTCAAAAATTGTTTTGACATTTGACAGATTCACAACTGAAGCAAAAACCCTGTATTTACAGCAGATGCATGTCTTGTTTATTGTATATTCCCATTCTTCAAGTCCAATTCTGAAGTCTTCTAATTTCTGTTTTTATTTTTTTTAATCACCATATATATATATTTCATAGTAATACATTCAGTAAATTTAATGTCACACTCCACTTGTTTTAAACAGCCCCTACCAAAGATAACAGATTCTGTCCCATCAATCAGAACCTTTGATCCATCTTTGTGCTAATTGAACAAGTGATTGAGTGTCAAATGACCTTTCTCTATGGACAAAATGTAGGAATTACAACAATGCCAGTGCTGCTCGACGTGAAACGGCCTATAGATCATGTAAGAATAGAGGCGTGAAGGCGACTGAAACAAGTCAAAACATGTGAAACACTGGTATTTTCCAGCTGTGCCGTTCACAAGGCACAAGGCCACAAAAACCTATAATGGCCTCTGAAAGTTATCGACATTAGTGGGCAAAATGCTTCTAAATCTTTACGTCCCAGCCACGCTTTGCCTAAATGCTTAAATCAACTCTTCGGAATTGAATTTTCAAGCCTTCAAATGGCTAATTTGTGCAGCAAGTGCTTTCAGCGTTTTCTCAGCAAATGAACGGTGGCTCTAATCATAAGAGCATGCGGATGGTGCTGCCTCTCCACACCCACCCATGAGACAGCCGCGTGGATGGGGAGAGAAACATTTCCACTTAACCACTTAAATGAATATATCAAGAAACTAATTTGCCATTTTAATTGCGTGATTTAGGAAGACGCTACTTCACTTGCCCCTCTTCCATCTTGGTTGATTTCCAATGTGAGCGCACATTAGATTGATCTATGAAAGACTGCAGAAATCACAACACTTAAGTC
Source organism: Centropyge bicolor (assembly GCA_037975185.1). Classification (NCBI taxonomy): domain Eukaryota; kingdom Metazoa; phylum Chordata; class Actinopteri; family Pomacanthidae; genus Centropyge; species Centropyge bicolor. The sequence continues at coordinate 3,633,502 of JBBMOC010000015.1, read as the reverse complement.
TTTTCATTTTCCCTCCCTAATTAAATAATTGAAATTCCTGTCAGTGTCTGCACTTAAGCCACACACAAGCATTGCAGGCATGCCGCGTAGCTGAATGAATCATGAAAGGCTTGTTTTTATCTTTTCTTGTTTGTAGCCTGTTCTTTTCTTTGCATTCTACCTTTTTTTTCTTTTTTGTCTTCCAAGAGCCACAGATTCATTCCATCTGTCAAGCCCAGAAATAGATCAGTACATCCATTTTGTTGAGATTTGCCCATCCCATTAAGTGATTGCTTGCAGAAATGGCAGGGGACATTTCTTCTGATACGTTCCCTGAAACAGCGCTGGCAGACATTAAGGACATATTATTGAGTCCCATTTTCTCCCAGCCACAAGGATATCCATTAGAGTGGCACACAGCCCTAAATTTTTCCATTTTCTCCCTCACCAAACTTGACTTTACACATTATTTCTGCCTCTGTTTTGTAATTTGCAGCCACAAATTATATCAGGGAAAAGCCATCTCGTAGCATGTGGCTCCTCTTCCCAGGGCTATTTGGCAAGACTTGATTCTGAAGTGTCAAAATGGGCCCATCGTTATGGCTAATCATGACTGACAGCAGGGTGCTTTAAAGTCCATACAAGTTGGCCCACACTGGAAACTTTTTGTGTGTGTGTGTGTGTGTGTCAGACCTGTGGATTTTGTTTTTATTTCTGTGCACAAAGAATAACACGCTGTCTGCTACACACTGATGCTTTACGGACAGAGCACATTTCTTTCTATCTGGATTTTCAGAGGCACAATTCTGTCCACTTATCTAACGGTCCAAATGTTGCTCTAGTGGACGGTCAAATGTTGCCTTCATGCCTCATAAATTGAGAGAGATTAAATATGTAAAGAAAGTTAAAAAAGTAGAAAAGAGCCTCATAAGAATCTGAGTAACTAGTCCCCAGTCAGTACATGAAAATTATTTTATAATCCGGTGAAATAAGCAACAGCAAACCCACTGATTGAAGCAATATGGATGCAGAAGTGTGATGGTGTTACTCGCACTCAGCCTCCCGCCTTGTGTTTGAAATTCAGATTGACAGTAAGGTTATTTGAATTTTCCTAACTCGCCCTATCATTAGCTTTAAAGTACTCTAAAATTTTTCATACTACGTTGGAATATCCAGCCTGCTTTTGTTTGCAATACGAAGTTCACTGTTCAGTGTTCAGTTTGATTCAATCCAAAGCAACTATGGAGAAATGTTACTACATTGAGTGCTAATAGTAGTATTTCAGGAAGTCTGATCGATGACATTATTGCGGTAATACTTATTTACTGTGACGTTTTTTAGCCTATAATTAAAGCATAAAAATGTCATACCTGCATATCCATGAATCTAACATCTGCAGATACACAAATCTTTTCAATAAGCTTCGTCATTATTTAAATTTTTTTGCAGGACCTTTTTGAGAAATAGGTGCATATCGGCTTCAGTGTAAGATAATATATTCCTTTATTAGTCCCACAACGGAAAAATTTACAGGGTTTCACTGTCTGCAAACAAAATGTGTCATGGGTGAGTTTGTGGAAGAGCTTTCCATTTTTCCTTCCACTGCATTAACTAAGGCTCAGTGTGCACAATTTGTTAGGAGAAATCTATGCTTAGCTGAAATTAGTGTTCTTCAAATTGTTTGTCATTACAACCATTTCCAATTTTCTTAAGATTCTTTACATCAGGTTATATTTGCTTTATATTAAAGAAAACAAAAATCTGTTTCTATTTTGTGTACAGGTTTATCTTAAGTTAGCATTTCCGTTGTCATCACTCCAATGTGCTTGAGTGTATTTCACCTTATTTTGAGAAACATGTCTTATATTTGACAACTGTATGTGTTCACATGAGCAAAGTTATGCCCACTTGATCGTGGCTTCATTGCGTTGCTCACTCATTCAGAGATAAACTCCAGGGTATTGCGCTATGATGGACACAAAAGCTTATAAAAAAAATGCATTCAAGACCAGATCCACCAACAAACAGGTCAAGCCTTTTCACAGTGTTGTGGAGAGCACAATCACAGAGGCGTCAGAAGGCAGCTCAAAGGCCACAGCAGCCCCCCGCTGAGCTGACATTCTCATCGTGCCTTGCCCATTAATTCTGTCATTGTTGCTGCCCTGGCCTCCTGGAGTCCTATCAAACACTCAATAACCACTGCTTAACCAAAGTCCATTGCCAATTCCCCCCATCTCTCTCTCCCCTCTCTCTGTCGCTCCCTCTCTGCTATAAACCATCTGACAGCATGCGGGTGCGTGGAGCAACTGCCTTTCACTTCGACATGGCCGGGTTGAAAAGGCCATTATTACCCTGTAATTGTGGAAGTCAAACCCAATTAAGCAAATCTGTATGGGGCAGATGCCGCCTACTCCCCTCCCCCACCCACACACACTCACACACACACACACACGTTTACCCTTTCCTCTCGCTTCTGTCACTTCACTTAGGCTGGCTTGATCTCTGATGCAGGCTGTACAAGCAGCGACTCGGACCCCCGGCCGAGAGGGACATGTTGCTAATTGAGTTCTTGCTGGTCATTTGCTCCTTCCAAGTGAGCAAGAAGAAAAACAGAAAACTGCTACCTCATCTGCTGAGGCCATGGGAAGAAGTGACATGTCACTCCCGTCGGCTGCGAGCGAAGGAAAAAGAGGCGAGCGAAAGCCATTTAATCCACAGGGAGGGCAGGGAGAAAAGAGGGGCTTAGGCCTGTTCGGCCGCTCCAGCAGGGATCCGTGCAGCAGCGAGGGACTCCGACTCCAAGAGCAAACGCTCCCATTCAAGTGGCACGCCACCCCCTGAGTCCAATACTTCCTGTCTCTGGGAGGGTTGGCTCTGAAATTAGGAGAGTAGAACTAAGGCAATGTTCACGCTTACATGGATAAATCTGAAAATGCATCTCATTCTCTGTGCTCTTTCGCCTCTCTGACCCACTAAGCAGGTGTCTCTGTCAAGTGAAAATGTGGCATTTGGATCAATTTGAAAAAGCTGGTCTCTGGTTTTGGTGAGATTGAACTGCCATTTCATTTCACTTGATTCATTCACATGTTGCAGATTTGCTTATTGTTTATAGTACAATATAGCATGTATTATTATTATATTGACTTATATAACAATATAACAAAAACTTTATTTGTATGCCACCTATCATACAGGAACGTGCTTTACAACAAAGAAATGACAAAAAAAATATTAAAGGAAAATAAGAAGGAAAATAACACCTACTTCATAATAACAGTAAACATTAGATAAAGATGGATAAAAAAAAAGGAGACAGAATGCCATGACTAATGGAAATAAGGTGATGAATAAGCTTAATAATAACATTAATAATAAAAATAACATTAAAAAATGAAGTACATAGATTAGAAGTAAATCAAGTGATAGAGCATTTTAAAATATGTGCAGCAGTGCATAGGTGTGAGGAGAAGCACAAACAAAAGATTCAGGCCTGGATCACGAAAGTCAAAACCAGTTAAAGGGTAACATGAAGCTTTCCTTAACAAATTTTCAGTGAGCAGGCTTCCCTGATATCTATTGGTAGTTTGTTTATTCATGATCATAAATATATTGATAAACACATCTGGGTCTGGCTAATAGTCATTATAGAAAATTAGCTCTGATCTCATTAAATGTTTAAAAAGATTGATGGTGATTGATAAATATCATTTTCAGCGTCTTACTTAACTTACTGAACTTAACTTACTCCATAATTAGATTAAATAATGTTTGGTTTTTTTTGCTTGTCTTCTCCTTAGCATGAGCATACAGTCACTTAACTTTATGCTATCCTAAAAGAAGGATAACTTATTGTGATTTATCAAATTCAAGATATTCGTTACAGTACAATATTGTAAAATGACTTTACATCTGTGAAGTGTTGTTCTCTGTTGGTTGGTTTTTCACATTTATTTTGTTAGAACAAACATCTCCCCAATACTAACTGAAGATTTTTTTCTTGAATCACTCACAGCAGATTGTTTACTCAGGAGATTACTCTATTACTCTTATTCTAAGTGACACATGGTTAAAGTATCTGTACAAGTAATAGCCTTGCTTCTATACTTTTGTGGAATAAAGTGATGCAGAAGTGATGCATGTCATGTCTGAGGGACCCAAAAAAGTTATGTATCTTATGTGATGCTAGTTGGACTTTCTTGGTGTGGGCATCTGTGATGGGCTGAAAGATGTGGGGGTAGTGATTGTTGATTAAACCACTGTCATGAGTAAGATAAGATATACCTTTATTTGCGCCTCATTGGGGAAATTTGCAACAGGAAACACTGTGAAATCAAATGGGGCCATGTAAAGTGTCCTTGGTTAAAAATTGCCATTATGAAATCAAAGCAGACTTAACAAGAATGATATCCAGTGGCATTATGAAAATGATGGATGAAATAGCATGACATAATAATGACTTGCGTTCCAGTAATTTATTTAATTATTTCAGAAATTGTTGCTTCATTTATATATTTTACACATTTTTTTATTCACATGATCATTCACATCATATTCTTTTTATTTACTTACTATTCCCTGATAATAACTACAGAGCAATATGGTATTCACTATTAAAGTCCATAAGATAAAAATAAATGGAAACCTGCGTTCAATATTTGACAATTTACAGTTTCAATTCATATTTTTTTTAATTTCTATGTTTTCTAAAACATGTAATTTAGATTTTTTTTAACTCACTGTACATTCTCTATATTAAACTTGTATTGTTTTTTGTTTTTTTTAAAGTGGACAGATCAGGAACGTCACAGAGGCTGCTATAATCAATCAGTCAATCATTTCAGTCTGCGCAACAGTTACTGAACTAATTACACTCCACACTGAGAGAGGCCACATTGTAAAAACAATGATTTAATGTGACGAGCAGTGTGGCAGTTACTGCAGCCTTGTCAGCCTGTCCTGGACTAATATGGAGGCAGCGAACAAGGAGGACATTGTCAGTGTTCGTCCCACTGGGTATCGCATGAATAAGAGCACTCATCCAGTTGATTTAAATGTGTGTGATCTCACGCCTCTTTCACTCCCACCTTTGTTGCCTTCAAAAAGGACAGGTCATAACGGGTCAGTGGACATACACACCCGTTAACAGGCTGCGTATGTGTTTGCATGTGTTACTCACTGGATGGACGGAGGGGGGGTTGACTGTTTTCAAGCTTAACCCCTGTTGAGTGTACGCACAGTGTTTTCCTTTTTTTTTGGCCCGGATATTCAATGCCCAGACCTGGACCCTGGAGGTGCGGGGACTCATGTGGTTCTGAATGACCTCAGCCCCCCTCCACATCCCAAATACACAACCACACTCTAAAACCTGGGATTGGTTCTCCTCCCTGGCTCTCACATGCTTTAACCCCCTTTAACCCCTCTCATAAGTCTTATTACTTGTTCTCCATCCTTCCTGGGTATTAAGCAAATGATCAAGCAAGTTGTGTGTGTGTGAGTGTGTAGACACACAATCTCTTTTATTTTATTTTAATTAATTTCTGGATTAAGTAAGTATATAGTAGTATAAGTATGTACTATAGTATAATGTGCTATGTGTATGTGATTTGTACATGCAGCATTGTCTGAAAACATTCACTCTAATCTGTGTAAACACATCTCATATCTAGCTAAATATCCTTTTTTGGTTAATGCATCATCATTGGATACATTTTTTGCCAATGTTTACACTGTAAAGCATATTTACTGCAGCCCGACCTCTCTTCCATTCAGACATATTAATTACTGGTCAGAGTAATTCTCAGCCTGGTTTCCACCATGCGTAAATAGCCAATTAATAAACCCTCAGATGTCTTGATGCTCTCCCGTGGTTGCCACCTCTGTCATTCAGGGCGTAATGGCAACTGGGGAACAAATGCAGCACTTGGAGGGACAATTGAGGAGGCCAACAGTCAGTAATTAAGCAGTTCATAAGGCAATCTCATTAATTATCCCCTTCACTGGTTGCTACATTCTCTGGACATCCTGATTACATGCTTATTGACTCTGAATCCTATGACGAAGTGTTTCTTGCTCCACTTCCTAATGGAGTCTAAAAGAGGAGTCATTTACAAATGGCTTTATTAGGCAGAGTGCCCACACGGACCTTTAAAATGTTACTTGAGAATGCAATTTCACCTGTCGTTTGCAGGAGGCTTTCATGCACTTAAGCAGAGGTCATACAAACAGCAATGTAATTAGCGCTCTCCCTTTTACAGAGTCTGCTGATTTGAAAAGCGTTACACACCTTTTCTCCTCCATTCAGCATTAATCATTCATTTTCAGGGGGAAATTGCCAGGCTTATGAAAGACAAAACGTCATCTTGGCTGGCCGCTGTGTGAGGCTCCTTCTCAGAGAGGATCTATTAGACTTACATGGGGAGGGCTGAGGAGCTTTGTGTCATGTCTTAACCTGCTGCAAGAGAGGGCGGACCCATGGTTGTCTGTGCCGGGGAGAACTGAGGATGTCATTTTAAAAGTTACAGGTGTCACATGTGTTATTCAGTGTTAAAGACACTTGATTTTTATAAAAAAAAATTCACATGCAATGAAGATCATTTTGGGCTTGAAAGCATCAGCAGAGAGACAGTAACAAATGTGACAATTAATGGAAAAAGGTTGTAGTGCATTCAGGCCAAACACAGAGGTACAACGTCAAGCCCACAGCACAGCAAACACAAACTATTAGCAAATTTCTAGTGCAGTGGAAGGACCTCTCAAATGCGAACAAATTTGCCAAACCTCCTCAAAGCCCATCCTAGCTCACGTCGAGCCTCTCAGCATGACTCTAAATGCAGATAACGAAGAAATGGAAAATGGAGGCCAAATTGACCCTTTCACAGCGTGTTAAATCAGTTTGTATGGGTACCTGGAGTGGCTGTCCCCCTCCCATCAATAAAATAATTTAAGAACACATTATACTCCTTTAAAAGGGCCCATTTGTCAGACCAGGTGACTCTTAAAAGACCCTGCGGATTAGAGACGCCCTGCATCAGGTACTTTTAATTCAGCCACAATCGATATGACTTAGGCTGCTGTTGTGTTGGGAGTGAATATTAAAAAAGGGTATTTCAGTTAAAATGTCTCTTGTGCATAAAATCAATAAAAATGGATGGGGGGTCGACAGAGATGGAGACCATACACTCTGTGCCGCGGTTCTACATGTGATTTGCAGAATCCACATGGGTTTTCTTGAAAATAGTCATAATAATCATAATAATGTGGTATGAATAATGTCAGCCAGGGGGAAAAAAATGAAAACTGTTTCCATAATATACTGTCAACATGCTAGGACATAACCCCCCTTCGTCCTCGACCACCTTCTATTTCCAGTGCACCTCAGTTTTTTTTGCACAGAGAAAGAAAAGTCACCTAATTTGCAATGTAACATTTGGAATGCACATCACGTCAATACCATGCTATGATTCTGCCTCAGTGCTTTATTTTACATCCATCCATGCATTAGTGATACCCACTTATCCTTTTGAGGATTGTGGGCTATACGGTAAAGTTATCACAGTATTTATTTGTTAATTCATTTATTTTGAACCTCATCAGCTGCTACCAATTTATCAACTGTCCTTCCTGTGCTCCATGTGAAAAACTAAAACATTAAGATACATAACATAACATAACATAACATAACATAACATAACATAACATAACATACAGGATCCATCCGCACGAAATCACACACACCTCTGACCTCAAACCCAGATCCCTCTCACACCTGTGTGGACAGACATGTGGACAAGATCACTAAAAAGGTCTACATTATGATATTGACAGGATGCTGTTATACATCAAACAATAACATGCAGCTCATCATAGGGCGTCTGCATGGAACTACTGCATGACCTTATGTTACCTGTGTGGTTGTATGACCATGTTTGTCAGTAATATATGAAATCGTACGTGGTCGTAACAGCTCTATTCCGAACAAAGAGTAGGTCATGAGGAAACACTGAGAAGAGGAGAGGACCCAGACAACCCGACATTCTAAACCTCCTGTATGGTTAAAAACTACCACAATGCATTCTGTGTCAAGTAACTGTTCATGCAGCATTTGCAGTAAAGCCGTATGCCCAATAATACTTATACTTACTTACTATAGTAGATTTTTTATTTATTCTATATTATTAGTTGATTTCTTATTTTTATCACCATAAACTGTCACTATCTTTATAAACTTACCTAAGTGATCTGATTAAGATGGAGAGAGGTGGAGACATCAAACACAATTTAGCTCAAAGCAAGTCAAATCAATAATTTGGAAACATTACATTTTTAAGTTCATGTTATGTGATGCATTGCCATTTCTGTTTCTCTTGCTTGGGGCAACATTAATGTTGGATTAGTCCACCTGTGATCAGAATGTGAACAAAAGGGTCACTCACCCTAACTACAAAATTGGTCTGGCACCTGTTTAATTAATTGTCAGGTTTTTTAATATGGACACTACCACTATAAAACATAAACGTATTTTGCTCTGTTTGATGGCAACAGCATTCTGAATGCACCCGCTGTAGTGCTGTTAAATTGGATCCAAATAGCAGTGACAGAGTTCAAAAATGCAATGTGGATTTTTATAAGGCAAGAAAGGGGATGATGAACCCACTGAAGCTGGTCAGCAGTGATTGTTCACCACAATTAAACTAACACAAAATAAATGCTGTGACTGCTCTGAACAGACCCAGGATCAGTACTCTATATAGAGGTTAAGGCACTTTTGCACTTATCAGCTAGACAAAATAAATAGTAATAATAAGTTATAATCAAACAGAAATAATTCAATCCCCTAAAAAGTGAAATAGTCAAACCAGATATTAGCCTGAAAAATATAATATGCAGTTGTGAGATTCTACAAATGACAATGTCTTAATATGTTGCTTTACTTTCAAATTATCTTTGTAAATGTAGTGCTAATTATATCTGTTGTGTTCCAGACATTTGGGCTGGAACAAAACAACTTCATTTTGCTGTCTGCATTTAAGTAAGCGCATTTGTCATCCACACTTCTCCTCGCTGCCTGCCTTGGAGCTGCTGTTTTCTGTGTCTGTTTGTCAGTGAGTGGAGGCTCGCGTCGGCTGAGCGAGGCAGTGATTTGGCATGTTAGTGAGTGTGTTGGGGCTAATCAGACAGAGGGGCCACTGTAATGGACAGAATCTGGGCAGAATCACAGCTAGACCTGCTGCGGCAGGGAGCAGGTAATACAACTAATTTCTCCACTGTCTCAGCAACTGCACAGACAGAAATGGGGTCAACAAAGGTGCAGGCGGCATCAAATGAACATCTGTTGCCTTTCTCATTGTAGAGCTGCCAAAGAGGAGAATCTTTGCAAAGCCCAGCCTGCATCCCCCCACCTGCTTTTTGTGTAAATGCAGAAGAATGTATGTACAAATTAAGGGCAGGACCTGCGCATATTACTTTCGTTCTTCATCTCCGAAGCCTGCCTATCGGTGATGACATGCTGTAGGAACACTCAGTGCAGCTGTGTGATGAAATGTGCATAGGGTTGCTCATAGATTCCTTTATTGGCTGAGGTTTGTGCTTTGGCTGTGATGGAGAAACAATTGGCTATTATAAAGACGCCTCTCGTAGGGAAATAAGGTGCAAGTGTGTACATTGAAAAGGCAGGAGGCAGCGGTATGAAGTGTGGGTCTTTGTGATAAGACGCTGTGTATGTATTAATGCAGATATTAAGCTACAATTGCTGGAAGGTCTGAGAGTTTGTTGTCCCATTTCTCTGTGATTGGACTTGTCCAATTCTAATCACAAAGAACAGATGTATGATACTTCATTTCATCAGGATGCTGGCATCTATGTAAAGTATTTTCAACCACGTGAGCTGAAAAATATGGACCTAAGTAGTCAGTAAACTCTGCGCATACTGTATTTTATCAAATGGTACTGCGTGCCTTTATTTATCAATAATCTAGTTTAGTAGGCAAAATTATTTAGTAAATAGCTTTTGTTATTTTGTTAACTTTTATTCTCAGTTTCCTTTGAGTTGTTGTGATAATCCAGCATTCAGAATGAATTTAATTATTAAATAGGTACAGTTTATAGGTTCCTAATGGGAAGATGTCAAATATACAGATATATAAAACCTGACAACAATGTTAGGCAACATGCCAAGAGCCAGGCCATTTTAGTGTGAGAAGGCAAAATTGAAAAAAAATACTCAAATCATTTGCTTAAGTCTCAGTATCACAATTTGAAAATAGTGCATTGAAGTAATACCTATTGTGCTATTAGGAGTGGTAATGGACTCAAATGCACACACATGAAAACCAATACTTGGACAAGTCATTAATGAGAGCAAATAAATCTCAGCAAACAAAAACTCATGGCAGTCCAGGAAGGTCCAAAATCCAAAAACATAAATAACTGACAAGTGAACAAAGAGCAGATCCAAAATGACAAGAGTACTGATGGGCACGAAGAGACAAGGGAGAACAAACAACAAGGACACCAAGAACAAAACCATGAACAAGAACAAGAATGAGAAGAACAACAATCCAGCAATGGCAGACAGAAATGAACTGGCTTATATAGAGTCCTGATAGGTGATTAGCTGCAGCTGGGAACACAGGTGATATGACGAGGTGGGAGTGGCTGGTAGATGAGGTGAGGCAGAGGCGGGGTAAGTAGAAAAAATACAGAGAGAAACTATGGCAGGTGAATAGTGACAGATAGAACATGACAACAAGAAGACTGAACGACCGCATGACAAGACAACGAGAAGACAAGACTATGACATTACAGGACTGTCAGGACTGAAAGAATTAAGACATGAACTTAGACACAGAACACAGACAGGGAACCAAGACACAGAACCATGACAGAAAACTAAGACAGAAAACCAAGACATGGAATCAAGACACAACAAGGACACAACCAGAGCCGAACAAAAAACATGTAAGGCAGAATGTGAACAGAACAAAAACTAAGGCTGACCAAAAAAACTAACACAAAACCAGAGGCTTGACTGGCATACATGTGACATATTGTGCAGAATGATCCATGTCACGAGTGGCAAATTACTAGTGAATTAGCATTATGTATTTTAAAAGTTCCCAAAATTGTAGATAATATCAACTTCAGTTTTGGAAATATTGCAGATAAATTGAAGAGTTACATGTTAGTTGAGACTTTCTTTGTGTCACTGAAATGAAACAACAGCCCACTGGCAAGGCAGAGACTGGGCAGAACACCTCAGGCCCTCTGGAGGCTGGCTTTGGAGGCTGGACCTAGGATCAGCAGCTGTAGGGCTGAGCAGGAAGCCGGTGACAGGGCTGAGGGACTTGAGGCCAACAACAGGGAGACTGGTAGGAGAGCTGGTAGAGACAAAGAGACAGGAATCTTGTGAAAATCAGCATCGGCTGACCCAGGCACTGTAGAGTCAGCAGGCTGAGGTGCAGGCCAAGATGCAGACTGAAACAATCTGCACCTCCCTAAGCTGAGAACCTGGGGCTGAAGCCTGGATGCGGAGGAGGCTGGGACAGGTTCAGGAGGAACAGGGTGAGAAGGGGAGTACATGTAGCCCCATCACTGGGACCATGGGGCCATTTACGCAAACTGATATTCCCGCTTCCAGGGATGAGTGAGGACCCTCAGGAAGGGCAGGTCTAAAAAAATATTCATCCATTCCAAGCAAGCATTCCAGGTCCCTAAGCTTTCAGGGTGACTGACTGTGTCTGCTGGGTCCATTTTTATGCATATATCATACTCTTGCAATGTGTGCAAGTTTCTTAGCAGAATACAGACACAAAATGCTGAGCAGGCGTGACTCAATATTTATTAACAAAATCCAAACAAGGTGGTCAGGCAGGCAAGGGTGAAATCCAGAGTTGGGAGTCCAGACAAGAGCATCAGAGTCCAAAAACAAGTAAACACACAGCATAAGCATCCCAAACACATGGAGAACACAAGGACTAACAGCAGCTATCACTAGGACTCTTGACATATCGAAGGTCAAGAAGAGCACACGCACAAAATACAGGAGGAAGGGAAGAGCACAGGTGAAACTAATTAACAATCCTCCGGATGCGAAAAAGACAAAGGCAGGAGGTTAAGTAAATGAATAGATTTAAAAAACAGCAACAAAACATGAAAAAAAACCCACCAGCCTTCTACTACAAGTAAGTAAAGAGCAAAAGCACTCTATATAAATACTTCAATATTTGATTTAATCAAAGTGAAAGTGAATCAATGTTTTCATATATCATTGGATTGCTATCATTAAACATGAGCATGTAAGTAGCCTTTTAATAGTGTAAATCATAATTTGGAAGAGAATTGTAAAATCTTTATCTGTGCAGTAACTCAGCAAAGTAATGTGGTGAAGTAGGAGAAATGCAAATAATCAGGTAAAGTACAAAAATCTCAAACACTCACTTGAGACAAGGACGACAGCTTGTGCATCTTACTGTGATAAAATGTGTACAAATGTAGGCATTTGGTATCTATGCGCTGACACCACTGTGTTATGACCCAGCTGGGAGGTGGATACACTGAGCAAACAGATGGCAGCTGCTCCAGCCGTTATGATGAAAACACCATTGAGGGTGTTTGGGTGGCTGCTAGATAAGGAGCCTTTAGAGAGGTATGAATCACTTAAAATGATATGCTGCCCATACAACAAAACACAGCCACCAAATGCATAGTGTACCCCGGAGCTGAAAAGATCCTTGCCTCTGTCAGTCTCAGTAAAATGAAATCTCTTTTCATATATCACTAGTTAGTGATTATTTATGCAGGATAAGATGAAACTCCGTTCTGTTTCATGTGGGCTTTGGCCTCGAGGCTATGGCTAGAACAATGACAATGCATTATTGCCCCTAAGGATATCGCTAGTGCGTTTATCCCTCACCTACAGTGTGTGCTTACAGCCTTCAACCTGCATGACCACTGTACGTCTTGCCCAGCCTGGCTCTCATGCCTCAGGCCTCAAGTCCTAGTAGCAGTGGAGTTAGGACAAGTTACATTACTGTGGCTGAGGATGGGTGGCTGATACATGGCTTATATTGGACAGATAAGGCTCTGGACATTTTGCACTTTGGCGGCTTGAGCTGGATGACTCCACCCTCACCATGCATAGATCACCCCCAGTTGCGCTCCCCCTGATGGAGGAGCAGGAACTTGGTTGCTTGCTTGGTGCTGCCTTGCTGGACAGTCTTCATCAGGAAGGCCACATGTAAACATTGAACAGGAGACCACTCCCCAGGATGAGATGGCTGGAGATTTCAGGTACAGCTGACCAGGCATGATCCTGTGTGGCCATGCTTTCCTGCCCTAAGAAAATATGAGGAAGGAGCAGCAGTGGAGGAGGACCCTGAAAGCTCTCTTTTCAATGTTCCCATCACGATGGTGGAGGGATTCACAGAGCATGACCTCGACTCTGTTCTTGTTCGACAGGTCAAACTCAAGGCCTTTTTGGTGTGAGAGAAATCAACACAGTAGCTGACCAGCGGCCTGTCCCCCTGTCAGACTGGGCTCATCAGTGTGTGTTCCAGTCATTGGTGGCAGCCAACAACATCTCTTTGCTTGCACAGTGATTAGCGTCACTAATGAAGCTATTCACTGAGTTGACTACAATGTCTCAAGAGGAAGTGCTGGAGATTAGCAAGACTGCCAGTGCTGCCCCAATCTAGGACTGCAGGCTGGCAGACACAAATGTACAGGCACCTTTGGCTATAGCCATACTCCATTCCTGAGGCATATAGAGGGAGCTCCTCCAGGCTCCATTGGCCTGGAAGGGCAGTTCAAGCTGCATTTCAATTCCATGGTGGACATCACAAGATTATCGTCTGTCCCTGAATCCAATTCAGCGGTAGCTGTTAAACACACATTCCACAGACTATGTGAGCCAGCTGCCTTTGAGCTCTTGGTTAATAGGCAGCAAGTACTTGTGTCATCAAAGCAGCACATGTCCTCTGTCACACAATCAGAGGTTTTCTCTTCCTAGTTAGTTTTTCTAAATAATTATTTTCTAACAAAACGATGATGAACCCACAGCCACTGTAATTCCACCTCCTGTGGACACACTCACGCCTCTGTCTGGGCTTAGTGTCCCCTTAGCTCCCTCAGCAGGTGTGAATGTGAACACACCTATATGTCTCCTCTATGGTGACTTCTTGATGCTGCCGTCCCTGTTCTTTACGCACCTTCACCCCGGAAGTGCCTGGCTGTGAGCTGTCTCAGAAGTGTCCTCTGGGATGGACCCCCTCCAGAGGGCGTCAGCGCACACTCCACCAGAGGGATTCCATCTTCCCAGAAGAATGACAGTGGAGAACATTTACACTGTGGCTTCTTGGTCTTCCCCCTGTTCTTGCATTCGTCTGTATCTGTGGGATGTCTCCCGTTTTCTATGACTCACTCTGTACTGAGCTTTTTGTCAGAGTGATTGATATTGGGTGATTCGGTTGTGTGCTCTCCCTCCTGCCTGTCCACACATGGAAAGCTGCCTTTTTTTTTTTTCCTACTCTGCTCCTCGCTGTTATAGCTGATTGTTACAGTGCATAACCTTCGTCTCCACTTTCTCACAGTTGTAGCCTTTATTTGTTCCATGTCTTCATCCTGTAATGGGGAATATTACATATCTTATTATGCTGTTCCATTGTGGCATGTATGGGGTTCTGTGAAGCAGCATCATGCATGACACGATGTTTGAGCATCTAATGCTTATTGTTTTGTTTTTTGAAGAAGGTGTGTGTTTGTGCTTGTGGTACCTGATGGACCAACAGGCTCCATGGATAACTGTAGAAAAGGCTGCTCTCTGAAGCTGATTGTACGGTCTTTATATGCAAGGTGAGACCGTAGGCATGGCCTATGAATCTGGAGTTACGGTACATAACAAACACTTCTGAGCGGGTTGCTATACCAACAGTGACAATAATGTATAGACAAAACACTGTACAACAGTTCTCCACTTCTTTTCTTCTTCATGTGTGTTGGATCAGTGGCAGTTTTTGTCTTAAAGACATGTATCTGGGGGATATTTGACCTTTGTTAACCATCATAGTTCAGTTGCCTCTGCTCTACCAAGGTCACATGCTGTTGCCCAAATAGGTTTTTTTCTGGTTCCAGTATTGAAAATATGTCAGCCTAATAACAAACCTATATTTAGACTTCAAAATGTCCTAAGGGACAACTGAAATTGTCAGTGTTTGGTAAGATGAGGACCTTGGTTTGCTACAGTTAGGTTCATATAGACTGCTGAGGGTCAGTTTGTTATCACTCTATTGTACTGCACTGATATTGATTGATCAACTGGTGATGATGATACAATTTGGACCAAGAGCAAGAGGCAATGATTACATCATCATGTCAACATTTTCTTGAATTGCATCTTGATTGTATTACTCTGACAAAATAATTAATTAGCTTTATCTTATTATTATTTTTTCTTATTATTCGTATTCTTATGATTATTATTAGTAGTAGTCGTAGTAGTATTACATATTTATATCTGAGTAGTAGAACTGTGAGTGATCAGTTGTGCATGGCACATGTTCACCTGCTGCACACACAACTGTTGTGTTCGCTGTTGCTGGTTGACATGTAAATCCATGAGGCAAGAGCATCCAGTCGGTTTAACACTGATAATTGAGGATAGAGGGGTGTGAACCCAGCAATGTCCGTGTAGACACAGTGACGTGTTTTCTGAGATAGCATATCCTTAACATGTTCATCCAGCCCTATTAGAGATATCCAAACTTCCCCACTATGGAAAACAAGTGAACAAGACAGGAATGAATAGGAACACATCAGCCTCTCATAGTCACAAGCAGCTCAGTTCAGAGAGAGAGAGAAGACAGGAGGGAAACGAGAGACTTAAATGCACATGCCATCTACGGCTGAGATGCAGTAAACCTTCCCCATCAGGAAAAGTAATGGATTAAAGGCCGCTGTGGCTCTGCAGTTTGCCAGTCAATGTTCTTTCGCTCAAGCCAACCCGAGGCCCCCTCCCTCGCCTGTTCCCTTCCCGCTGGAAGAAGTTGATTTGCCATCAATTGCCATCTTGGCTGGCGCCATTAATGCACGCCCACAAAAGGATGACACATCGCATTATCACCTCACTCCCCTTCAAATTAGAGCTGAGCGATGCCTCGGCGCAGCTTGTGACTGGTTAACACTATCAGCTATTTGTAGGGATTGTTCCCTAATACGCAGCGTCTAAAGATTTCATCAGGCATTTGATGACGGAAATAAACCACTGCCCACAGGGAAATTGAACTGATTAATGGAATTATGCGTTGGAGGGGAGTCGATACAGGCAGCAGACACTCATATGGGGATGAACAGAGCTGTCTATCATGGGCCAGACTGGAGTGGCTCGGCCGAGCAGCCTCGGCCAGCAACACAATCACCTTGTGCAGGGCCTGGGTTATGTGTGCCCACTGGAAAAGCCAGGCATTAAAACATGTGCTGCTAACTGTGGCTGTCCTCAGCCTGCTTCTGCTCTAAATGCCCATGACCATATGGGCCCTGTTGGATAGTGATCATTTTATGTCATCAATCTCACAGAAAAAGCACTATAAATCTTACCATGTCGGGCAGGAACAACACTGAAATACCACTTCTTCTGCTTTTGTGCTCTTATTCCGAGACAGTTTTGTGCCCTCATTCAGCCCCCCTCAGCATTGTTAAGTGCTCTCTTAGTCCGCCCTAATGCACCTCCAACCTGCCGCCGAAACTGTAGACGACCCCCTTCCACCATCATAGCCCCGTCTATGCTTCACATTACAGTCTCTTTTTGCATGAATTGTTTCTGGCTCTTAAGCAGGATGCAGATAGGTTGCTATGGTCTTTTGACAATCAGCCACTCAGTTGGGAAAAAGCAGTGGGCCTATTAAAGCTATTCACATTTCACTCACTCCTAGAATATGTACTAACTGCTCAAGTGAAAATACAGTACAGTTTTCCATAAATACATCAGCTCTTGAGCGTTTCATGTGAACAATAATAAAAATGGAGCCTTTTTAATTGTCACACAGCTTATCATAATCAGAATCAGGGAAACAAAAGAGCTACCATGTTAACACACACACAGGCCCAGTTGCCAGAGATAAAGTTGCCAAAAATAGTGTTGGCTTTAAGAGACATTTTGAGCCAAAAACCTAAGTCAACATAAATGACTTATTTCTGTAGTCGCACAGTTCACACAGATGGAGCCTTGCAACCTCAAGGCCTTTCATGTTTCCAGAATCAATGAAACATAATGTTCAGTAACAACAGCCTTTATTTATTATTTCTTAGCTGATTAGTAAATCATTGTCTGGCAAATTCCCTTCAGTTTGTGTGTACAGAACTGACTGAGCTAATAGCTACTTACTGAATAAGCAATTAGTTGTTTTAGCCATTCTCATCTTTGTTTAATTTCAATTTGTCCTCTCTGCCAAAGCAAAAATGCAAATGAATAACATTAGATTATTTTCTTTTTTTAATAGTTCATATTAATGTCTCTGACATCAATTGCAAAATTATTATCAGTGATTTAATTTGAGAAAATCTGCATATATATTTCGTATATTTTAGATGCTGATTGTGGCTTTGAAAAATTAACATTCAAACTGCTGTTTTGTTTTTTTGGGGTTTTTTTTTCTTGTCACAGTCAACCTGTTAAGCTGCACCAGACAAATTATATGAACATTATGTGAGAATCTTGAGATAATTGATTTTTTTTCCACTGACCCTTCAGTCTGGCCTCTTGATCAGTTTTTTTTTACCCACCTGGACCTGAACCAGTGAGGGCTGACATTTAAATAAAGACATAAAGACACATTTAAGAAAAGTTCTTTTACGAGAGATTCTTAAAAATTAAATTTAAATTGGAAGCACATAAAATTTAATTGTTTTCACTATGAATTGAGGACTCAATAAAATATACTGTAATATTCTTCCAATAAAATATACGTCCATGATTAGATTTAGTTTCCTAAAGATTTCAGAGGAGGCTTTTTTTGGAGTAATTCAGCAACACTGAATAACTCTGTACAGCTAAATGTGTGCAATTTACAAATTCATTCATGTTTCATTCCAAGATCATGCAAATATTTTGAAGTCAGGTATTTGCATCACCTCATTGTAGAAAATACGTATGGTATGCTCAGTAACTTAATGATAACATAACCTTCATTACATAATAAGGTGAGGAGAATGAACTCCTTCCTGATTGTTGTGGCACACATTAGTCTTCTATTCAATTCAAGGAACATCTGAGCTTTTGTTTTTCATCTCTAAGATTCAGGTAGTGTTAAAGAGACTATTAAGGTTTAGGGATGAGCCGGATACTCGTTTCAGACGAGTATTCGTTACGGATAAAGCATGTTTGACGAATACGATTATGATACGAGTAAAATCTGTTAATATCTGTGTTCGTGCTGAAGGAAAATCCTCATTGTGGAACTGACTGTCTTCGCGCTCTGTGATTGGCCAGTCACACACAGCGCCCGCCCCTCCCTACACAGACACGTCTCTGCCACAGACTGTATGGTCTCTGCACGTCTCTCCCAACATACGCGCGGTGCATTTGACAAGACAGAGCTGAAAACGGCTCGCGTCCGCTCGCGTCGCGTCGGTAAATGCCTCCGCTCCGGTCCGATTTTTTTTTTTTTTTTTTTTTTTTTTAACCGTTTGCTTGCTCTTAGTTTGGCTGGTGATATGAAGTCAATTGAAAAACTTTGCTCGTACTGAACGCGGTGCTTTTGAGACACAGTGAACAAGGCTGACATATTATTTCCCTGTTTGCCATCACTAGATGTTTGCATGAATCATGAAGTTCACACAGATCATTAAAAAATAAACAGTCTCACAGACCATTTACACACATACACACATATAACTGTAGCTGAACACACAAAGTAGCCTATATTAATATTTTTATTGTATGTGGCTGCATGCAGTATCTGACACTTTCTCTCTGCAGTTCATGAAAATAATATTATTGAGATATACTGTATATAGGCTTTGAATACAGTAGATTAGCAACTTCTGATCAATCCATATCAATTTCAGACTTAAAATAATGTACAGTTTTAAGCCTCACCCATTTCTGCACTCACTTCCGGTTTAGGCCCCGCCCACTCCGAATACAGATACAGATACAGATAATGTAGATGGTTAAACAGATACGAATACAGATACAGATAGTGGTGTACTCGCTCATCCCTATTAAGGTTTCAGAGAGGTCACTGTCAGTTTCAATCTTTACTATAAAAACATTGAAGTAAAATCAGTTTTGGCTCAGGGAATCAACGCTACACCTTCTTACCTTAATAACACAAATGTCTGACAGAAGGTTACTTGATCTATGAGTTAAGGTGTAGATTGGGTATACTGTCTGGCAATATTTGTGTTGTTTTGCTGCTCAGAGAAAAAAGAAAAACATGTACTTGTCAAAGAACAGCATGATTTTATTCATAGAGAACATGCAGAATGATCAATAGCAGGACTAATTCCATGAGGTGAAACCAATATGTGCTACTAAGTGCCCCAGTTTAAACTTCAGTTTTACCCATCTTCAAAGCTTTAGCAGGAGTGCCCTCTGGTGTATAATTAGTGAAACTGGAACAAGTCAGATCCGAAACCACCAAAGAGTTGAAAGAGAATGCAGTCTTCAGATTTCAAACACCCCTGAAACATATAAGCAATTCAGACTTAATACACACTTAATATTAAACCGACTGAATATTTATGAATATTTAAGCCACCTTCTCTTGCAAAATTCCAGGGAAGATGCCCAAAACCCAACACGAAAACAAATAGCAGTGCAGGTCATAGTCTTCTTTCAATACATATAGAAAGCATCTCTTTTTTTGGATTATGAATTACATGTGAAGATTTGATTAATTAACCATTATAGAGGCATGGTGAGCTTTCATTACACCATGCATATGAAGCAAGCATTGCAAAATGAGACAGATCCCACTGTCCTGAAAAAAAGAGCCAGCATGTCAGACATGCTTTATGACCTCATGTGTCATTGTTAAAAGTTGCAAATATTTTATTATGATGGATCACCTTGTACTGACATTTTATTGTAACAAGAGGTGCACATACAGGTTTTGTATGACTGGGGTGCAGCAGTGAAGCAGGTGCTGTGTCATTGAAAGTGTCTCTTACTGCATACTAGAGTGTGAAGATCGAATAAGTAATCCTTAAAAGCATTGTTAAGTGATTGCAGGATTCAGATTGCAGAGGAGCGTTTTCATAGTAGGGCAGTTTCATATTGACAACATGTGGCAATTCTCGTTTTTTTGTTGAGTCTTTGGTGACACATTCACAATCACTGGATCATCACTGAGACTTTGAAATACAGCATACGAGTCATGCAGGGAACTGTTCTCCCATGTACGATTTCAGTCCTTGAAGACTACTTCTTAATGCTGTAGAATATCAGGTTTTATTCAAAGCAGGTTTTTTTCTTTTCTCAGGGGAGTGAAAGTATCATTTAACATTGCAAAAGACATGCCTGTGGAATACAGGGCATACACAAAAGAAGAATAGCAGTTTTTATTGATGTTAAAACACTGTTATTGTGTATTCATTCACGTGGGCTCACTTCTTGAACGATCATTCAAAGTGGTCTTTTTTTCATTTCATCTTTAATGCAAAGCACTTGTCAGAGATTATCTGTCCATCAAAGGCATCGTCTTGTTCTTTTCCGTCTTGATTTGTTTAACCCCCCCTCGCTGCCTCTCATGCTCCAGTTCTGTCTCTGCTTCCTGACTGTATCTTTATTACTATCAGTCAATTTGATAAAATGTTGCTACTCTAAAAAGCAAAAGTTCATATTCCCACCTACTGGAACAACATGGTGAATCCTCAAATGTATGTTTGATAACACAGACGAGCCAATTAGTTTCCAGTTTAAAAGTAGAGGGATAAGACATCCATGCAGTGCCTCTCCTTCAAATCCCCTTAGTCAAGGCTTCTCTGCAGTGATCTGCTTTACTGCAGATCCGGCTGAGACTGGAGTCTAATGCTCACGTCTGGAAACAACCAGACCTTTCGCCCATTAACCCCTAACTATTAACCAACACACGCATACACAAACTCACAAAACTTTCAGTTCATCTCACCATCAAAACTGTGATTTAATGTGGAGTAAAGCCCTGCATAGGAGAGTGTGTGTCGTTTCATTCTCCTAATGTGAAATGAATGCTAAAAACCTCTGACAGCGGCATTATGAGAGTCTTTGGCATCTTCTCCAAACTGACTAAAGGGGAATAAAGTGACTACGAGTTAATCACTTCATATTTCTTCCTACAGGTTTCATCCATCTTCCTGTGATGAGTTTGTGCTGGCAGCCGCCGATGCATCTGATGTGAGAGCGATGGGAGTCAAACAGACTTAGCTTTTGGCTCGAAATGGTTTAAGGAAAACAATGCAGAAAAGCAGACAGCACCCTGAACCCCTGGAGACAGTGATTTTAAGCCTCTGGTGGTTTGTTCCTCAAATACATTAAATAAATCCCTTTTCCACTGGCAAGTCGATAATGAGATTACACACAGAGGCTGTGTGGAAAGTGGGCCGAAGAGAAGAGCAGGGCTGAGTCAGGTTAGAGAGATGAGAGATGGAGGATAGTATAAATCAGGAGAGGGTGGAGGAAGGGGCAGGGTGCAAAAACAAACGGAAAGGTTTACATAATGCTGATTTAGTATGATATGAATAGCACAATAAGAAGTTGAAAAGAGCTGCTAACATTTTAACTTTTCAAACACAGACATGCTTATAATGACTATAATAAGATGATTAATTGGTTCATTGCATTAGAATAAATAAAAATAAAATCACTATATTTATGTTATTACCACCTGTAATGCTGTAACAAAATAATCTCAGCTATGAAAAAGTTGTCACTGGATCAGTCAAGGCTGTCAGATCTCATGTTATTAAGATATGTTTAGAAAGCAAAGTGTCATGTTAAGGACAAGACAGACAGATTCAGAACAAAGTTTTGAGGTATCATTTATGTATGTAGTGAGGGCCTCTCAGCTCTGAAACTTCTTTGAAGTCTCTTTATTCTTTTAAACCAACTTTTATATGATAAACCTGATCACGACTTTTTCTTCTTCTCTGCTAATTATATGTATTATTATACATTTATTATACATTTTCAGCACAAAGACTGGAAACAGGGGCAAAGAGCCTAACCTGGCTCTGTCCGATGGTGACAAAGTCTGCTTACCAGCTCCTCCATATTTGACTATTCTGTATGTTATATTTAATTTTTTTAAATGTGCACACCAATAGAAAAGAAGATTGTAGTTCGTTTTATTTGCTTTATGTTACATGTAAAGAAAATACAGTTTTAGAAAGTGCTGAAATCCTTTTATTTCCTCTTGTTTTGTTGTTTTTTTCCCCATCATCAGTATTTTTGCTCTTCTTGTGAGTGCTCCATTTCATATGACAGATCAACATGACTGAGGGTTAGGGTCTCAGTAAGTCTTCCTGAGGGAACTGAAAAAGGTGAACCATTTTTGACTGATTTTTGTTGACCTCTGTTGGTGACCAGTGGGAACAGCAACAACATTACTTGTTCTGTGAGCGCTTCAGTGCCTGACAACAAAGACAGTAACTTGAAAAGAAATAATTTAATAAAAACTATTATATGCAAACACACTGGCATGTCATATTTTTGGTTATTAATCACCTGTCTCCAGGTAAAATACTCGTGCCTTTTTGTGCTATGGGGGAGCAGCAAGCTTAGTTATTGCAAGCTTTCTATCTTTTTTTTTTTTCCCCAAAAAAAGTTCTGGTTACCTTTCCTGAAGTCTTTCAGCAATTTCACTCGAGCCATGAACCATCGGTTCACTGTGTAAATAGATGGACACAGCAGGGCATCATATGAAAAGCTTCTAAGCACCTTGAAAATCGCTGCCTATTGAATCAGCGGATTCAACCTGGCCGGCAGAATTCAAAGAAGCCCACTCCTATCACGGAGTTCACATGTCGGTATCCTTCAAACTCCTCTCTTTGAGAGACTGGTTTGCAATAGCAACTGCACTCTCCTTGCCTTCATTTTGCACTAAAAGTCTTTTTTATGAAACCTGCTTCACATTTACTGTGAACAATTTAAGATAATTTCGAATCTTTATTTGAGTTGGTATTTTTCTTCACCAGTGCCATGGGGTCCGCATATAATACATTTTGATGCAGTGGCTTTGCACAGAGTCTGAAAAGGGCAGGGGGAAAATTCCCTAAATGTTTAAAAATTGGCCTTGATATCTTTGTGGGTTGTCACATCCCTTCCCCATCTGTTCTGTATTTTTCCCCTGTATCATGTGTTAATAAAAGAGAAAGGCCATAAAAATGACCTTTTAAAGGGCGCGCTCTCCATGAGCATTATGATTCACTGGGGAAGAGTTTTAAAATTGTTTTTTAAAAAGTATTTTTGGTGAGGGTTGGTACACGTACAAACATCTCATGGGAGAGAAGAAGGCAATATCCTTGCATCGCTGACCCCACCCCAAGAGCAACTAGTACAATCTACAACTGCAGTATGAATCTAAAAGAAAAGAAAGTGTTGGGACATATAAAAATCAGACAACACTAACATTTAGTTTATTGTTTAGCCTACAAAGTAGTCAACTACTATCTTCAGTTAGTATTTCTTGGCTCACTCAGACTGTGTGTGTTAAATTTTCCACAATATGGCTCATATTCATATAATTCCACTGTTTATTGTATTTAAAGTGACATAAATATAGGCCTGTAATGGTATGTACAGCCTGGCCAAAATGTTTTTATATGTCTTGTAAATTCAGTATTTTTTTGGACAAAAGCTGACTGCACAACAGTGTGAGCTGTCTGCAGAGCCTACAAACAGAGAAATGACTGTGATGCTGCTGATCAGTGCTAGTGTTGTGCTGCCTTGTTCTTCAGTTTGACCTTTCTCTGCACCTCCTGCACATTTCTGTT
The DNA here is from genome assembly GCA_037975185.1 of Centropyge bicolor. NCBI lineage: Eukaryota > Metazoa > Chordata > Actinopteri > Pomacanthidae > Centropyge > Centropyge bicolor. The sequence continues at coordinate 3,609,559 of JBBMOC010000015.1, read as the reverse complement.
CAGCTTCCATTTACATGACCAATACACACTCCTAATATACGCTCAGTGGCCACTTTATTTGGTACAGTACAGCTGTATGACACATTTGTCAATATAATGCAGGCCAGTACAACACCATCATTAACTATGATCTCAATGCTAAAACATAATTCAATCAACAAGACAATAAAAAAAACCCTGAACATTATAGGCGTCATAAAAATAGACATTTTGTTGGAACAGTATTTATTTATTTATTTTTTTGGAGTGCATTTGATCCCACAGGTGTGCCACTGAGTATATGCAAGATGTCTTTGTATAGTTATTTCTAAACACACAGCACATCTGGTTGTATGCTCACTATGTACTTATGCTAGAGCTTTTAACACATCAATTCCCACATCTGCAAATGGCACTTTCGACAGCTTTTGCATTCTTTCACATCCTTTAAGGTCTATATAAAATTGCCTCTGGTGATGCATTATACTAATATCTTCAGTGTTTTTTCTTCATCTAATTGTTGTTTTAATCTTCCTTTTTCTTATTGATGTTCATTTCCCTGCTGCTTTAGCTTCGTCAGTTTCCTCCAGGTGCTCATTAAAGTTACACCTTTCATTTAATCACCCTCTATTTCATCCCAATATTGGCAGTTTGGAAAAGAAGACAAGAGGACAGATGACGAAGAAGTAATATTTTAAAATCCGCTAAAAACTGGGAGCAGTGGATTTCTTCAGAGAGACGCAGAATTGCATATGTAGAACCGTGTCCTCGGGGAAGAGGGAAAACATATGACAGAATTTTTTTCTCATTTTTCATTTCATATGTATTTCCCCTCAATCTTACTGTATAGTACCAAACACAAGCCAAACAAAAACAAAAACAAAAAAACAACTAAGAAAGACACACATAACTTCCGCCTCAGTTTAGACGACATTTCACCCATAATTTCCTGTGGGAATCAGACAGCTACATTCTGTTGTTACAAAGCTTTTACCTCATCTCATCATGTCTCTCGGCCTCCTTTCATTTGATATACTGTTTACTATTTCAAACCATTTGCGAGTCATTATTCTAGGTAATGCCTGCCTCACAGCTCCCATTAACTCCAAGCTGCTCCTAAAGTGCTTGAAAAATACCCTCGAGAGGCTTCGGCTAAATGTATGCACGACTACTCCACTTTGACAATCACTTGCCGCTGCCGTTAAATAACTTTCACATCAAATTTGAAGAGGAAAGGCGGCGACACAGGAAAGTACAGGGGACAGGTTCGCAGCAGTGAAGCTCACATCATGTGAAATGACAAAACTTCATTTCAACTGCAAATAGCGACACAGGAGCCACAGAATCCCACCTTCTGTGATCCCACCAGCACATCTGACAATTTACCAACATGCACAGCGTTCACATTACAAGCAAATCAGTGGTACATTATGCAAAAAAATGGGAATGGAAAATGTATTAGTGAAAGTGGAAGCAGGTACAGGTGTTTCCCCTCTCCTAATCTCAGAGCTATACAAAAGTGTTTGTTCCAAGTTGGCTGCTGATGGATGAGGATGATCATATTTATTGAGATAAAGAATCTTTAAAGATGCTATTCCAGGAAGAGACAACAGAGGGCGCACATGCCAAATCTTTGAAAATGACATTGTCTGTCGTCTCCCTCCTGAGAAAAGAAGGTGACAAAAGCTTCAAAAAAAGTTGTAAGATTTGAAGAAATAAGACGATATGGAAAGTCTTTATTCCCAGTTGAGAAATGATGCATTCGTATGGTAATAACAAATAAAGATAAAGCTGGTTTAAAAACCACAGTGTAATTCAAGTATAACCTCAAACACCATTGCTCATTTGCACATTATAAGAGTTGATATAAACTCTCATTTAAACATAACCTACTTAGTGAACTAGACTTGATATGTGTCACTAACAATAATAAAATAACAGAAAAAAAATCCTGCACAGAGCTTCACATACTCAGACCTGCAGGATATAAATAAATAAACAGATACATAAACAGAGGCTTTTGCCTTGTTATGCTAATACAATAGAAAATACTAGAATTTGTTATTGCAGTCAGACAGATCATATTCCACTCCTTCCAGACAGAGTTAAATGAGGTATCTCATTAGGCTTTTTAAATGTGTTTCAAACATTACAAGACAACAACCCTGGCAGCGCTTCTGCAGAACACAAGGGGAAACCCTGAGTGAGAAAAATGAGTAGAGAGAAATGATCCTCTTGTTAACAATGAGCCCCTCCACCCCACCGACACACACTCACACATAAACATAACTGCATGCTCACAAACACATCACGGACGTGCGCTCTCCCTCCCCACCTCTGCCACCTTATACATCAATGGCTGTACCTCCTGCCGTTCTGCGGTCCGTCAAACTCGAGGTTCGGCGATAATAGCTCCCTGGAGGTCTCGTCGGCAATGATGAAAAGCTCATGTAGAAGACAGACTGAAGCTGGAGATCAATATGTATCCAAACTGAGGTGTGTGGATCTGACTTCTGCACAAACCCATTTGCTCATCCTCCCATAGAGGTCAGATAAAAAAAAACCCTGAATACACTCGTCTTGTCAGTCTAAATGACAAGGTAGAGATGCAACAGCGGCCCCGATTCAGAGCGAAAAAGAATGAAAACTGAAGGGCCAAAAATTAAGTTTCTCTTTAACAGCAGTGAGAAAGTCGGACTGCCACTGAGGAGACAAGGTTAGGTTAGGAGGACTTGTGATTGTCGAGCTCTGAAGTTTGAAGTGAAAAAGATGCTTTGTACAGCTAAAATTGCTCGGTTGTGACTTCAGCAGAGTCATACAGTTTTTTAAGTGTCCAAAATCACCAGCACCCATAAATGAGAGCATCATCTGTTTAATCAAGAAAACCCAATAAAGGATTTCCTCCTGCGGCAGTTGAACAAACCCAATGACTCACGACTGAACCAGGTCCAATTCCACTGCTCAGCACCTGAAAGCCTGCTTGCATCATCTCTCTCTAAGTCTAGGGAACTCGAACTCCTCCCACCCCGAGGCTGAACTTTGCCTTATTGTGGTGAGAGGGTTCGCTGAAAGTGAAGAGAACTGAGACAGAAGGGAGGAACTGAGAAAGAAGGGAGGAACTGGGGAAACAGCATCTGTAAGTTTCAGGAGGCTGATCAGTCAGAAAAACTAACCATTCACTTAAGTAAACAATTCCATTAAAGATACTCGAGAAATTGGGAATACATCAATTTTGGCATTACGGTACAACAACAACATGACATTTAATTTTCCCTACAGGATGAAGTGTAAAAGCTTTGGTTATTCCCTAAATTTTCATCTAGCAAAATGTCTATTTGTCCAGTGATTAAAACCCTNGTTATTCCCTAAATTTTCATCTAGCAAAATGTCTATTTGTCCAGTGATTAAAACCCTCCAACATTTAATCATTTGTTCCTTGTCCCAGAAAGGACATTTCCTGAAAATTTCATCAAAATCTGTCCATAACTTTTTGAGTTATGTTGCAAACAAACAAACAAACAGACAAACAAAAAAAACAAACCAACACTGGCAAAACATAACCTCCTTGGCGGAGGTAATGATGTTCCCATCAGCCTCGGCTGCACTCGTACATGTTAACATTGTCTTTGTGTGCATACATTCAGCTCAACACACACAACCCACAGCTGCTAGTGTGGCTCAGGACTTAAGAAACACCTTTTGGTGAGCTCAGCTTTACACATGATTTCACCTCTTAGCTGCTGTCTACTGAAGTAACTGAACAGAGTAACTTTGTTTCTGTCTAGTGTTGTACAGCCTGCCATTCCTCATTCTTCATCATTCTCATTCATGCGAGGTCCTGCACTAGTCCCGCACGCTGCATTGTCCTCGTTGAATAACATCTGATTCTGAGGAAGCACATCGAGAAGAACATAAGTTTGAAAGCAGCCTCTTGTGAGCTGATGCCTTTCATTCTTCCTTTCGTTCTTCTGTGTTAAATCCTACTTGACATCTTGGTTTATAGAGGAAAAAATAAACATCCTCCCTTCCCAAAGGTGGCGTGGCTTATCAGTAGTCCGAAAAGGAATGATTATCACAGCAGGTCCTCCTTTTAAATACTTTCACAAATGGCTTTTGCGCAGAGAAGACGGATTATCACAATGTTCTCTCTGCATCATCTCATTCAAAGAGCTGAACTGGAAATTATCTCAGTCCTCCCAGTGGTCAAGCCAGTGTTACACTAAATGTTCTGTTGGCGCCTGTGTAGTCTATTCTTACTCTGCGGCATGCGGCATTCACACATGAAACACTGCTCAATTTTATGGCAGTTATGTTACAGATAAAGAAAAATTGCAGCCAATTTATTTTTACGACAGGAGAATAGGATTCAGTTATATTTTATAACCCTGAGGTCTGGGTTATGGGATTACAAATTGTAAATAAAATCTTTTGGGAGAGCTTAACAATAAATATATATTTTTTCACTTTCATAAATGATAATTAAACTGGAGGGATTCTGATATCATCACTCCGCTTTCCTGGGGAACATGAGGGAACATTCGTGTTATACTCAACATGAAAACCAAATGTTGAAGAATGAGCTTTATTCTGTAAGGGAGTAAAGCCACTGCTTACTTTTTCCCCCCAGCAGTGGAGAAATTGGAGACTAGCTGCTGTGTGAAAAGAGAGCACTATTCACCCACTTCCCTCAATCACATTCTCCCAGCCTGTCTGAACCAGATTCTGGTCTGCTGGACAAAACTCTATCATTAGCCCACACACACACATAACTTCACACACCTACAGTGCATGGAGGGCACATGCATCCAGTCAGCTGCTCTACACACTCTGCGTCCACACACACACATTTGGACGTGGAATGCAGCACTGTTACATTTTCTTCGTGTAGAATTGGAACGCAATTGTAGAATCTTTCAATTTATTCTATTGGCAGAAGTTTCTGTTTGCAATAAAATGAAGCAGTCGTGGTGAAAATTGGTTTGTTCGAGGTGATGTTTCAGCCATATGCACGTGCTGGCTTGGCTTGGTTTCTATCTCCATCACAACAGGACTACTCGTCCTCAAAAGGTGTGTCTGTAAATGACGCACTCATCTGACATTTTAAAGCACTGCCCTCTTGAACTCTATTTACTATTACACTGCATAACAGCTGTTGGTAGCCAAGTACTTATCATCATGGATTTTCAGGCTTTTGTTAGAATTTTGCTTGGCATCTACCACTGAATGCTTGAAAAAACCCGACTGGATGATTGAAACTGATGAAGTATTTGCTATGTGTATCCGGCAATAGCAGCGGAGGCCATTCAAACATGTCACTGAATTGTGCCTGAATCATGACGAAAGCCTATTCAACATCACCACAACGCATTTGGAGGCGGTCAGGGCCGCTTTGACTCGACTCTGGAGATGGTCCATCTTGCAATGCAAATCAGAGCAACATGGTTTAACTCAGCGCAGCCAAATGTGCCAATGGAAATCGTTGTGTGTGGGGGTGTGTGGGGCATTTTTTTTTCTTGGAGGCAGAGCTGCTGTGGCAGGAGAACTAATGGTCAAGTTGTCATAGGCCAAGCCAAAGAGCAGTGTTTTCTGATAACAGGCTTAATGACAAATACAAAATCTCATTCTAACTGACTTTTATTTTCTTTAAATCATGACCATGACACTGATAATCAACATCAAAGCCAGCTACCTGTCTTACTTAGACAACCAACCAGGTTCTGCAAATTAAATGAGAATATATATATATATATATATATATATATATATATATATGTGAATGAAGAGGCCAAGTGCTCAGTCAGTTTCATAATTAGTCATTAGTGCAGGAGCCTTAATGTGCTCTTAAAGATGAAAAATATTTCTGCTCATCTTTAAGAGCACCTGGGCCAAAAAAGAAAAAGACAAGAAGGAGGAAAAAATGCCCTTCAGGCACTCTGAAGCAGAGTTATATGAAAATCTTTTATTTAAGCACATTGGTTTCAAAACGCAGACCATTTCAAACCAACTGCCTGACTTAAGTAAAGGATTCTAATATGATCTGTCCCTCTGTTCTTCCCAAGAGTGCTTGGAAAACCTTTTCTTTTCTGTCACAAATGAGATGAGAGAAAGATCATACAATGGATCTTTTTCTGACCTGATGCCCGATCAGAAGGACAACATTGTGACAAACCAGTGTAGAAAAAATAAATAGATCAAATTGATAAATAAAATATATAAAATCTTTTCTGATATGACGTCACTATAGTGCAAAAATGACTTGGTTAAGTGAAGGGAAATCAAATCAATGAAAACAAAATTCCTTTGCTCCCAACATAAAAAAATCTGCATTGACACTTCAGCATAAAACACATAAAATCACTTACTATATAAAGCAAATTTGTTGATACACTGTTATTCGACATTCACCCGAAGGAACTATGCTGTGTTTTCTTCTTGGGAGGGCAGTCTCTCTCTGGACGACTGCAGGCTCGTGCAGCCAGTTTAAACTTGCTCAGTCTCTGAATCATTGCTCGAATCACACCCGAGCTGTCATTCTTGATGTTGTTGACTGTGAATCAACATGAACATTTTTTAAAAAATACAAACACTGATGGAGTCCAAGTGACTTATGTCCACACCTCTGCCTCCTCCTCCCTGTCCTTTTCACTAATGCTCCTGTCTGAGGTTCATCTCACCCAGGGACATTATTTCTCTTTCCAGAGCAGCTGTTCCTCTGAGAAATGCTGTTGGACCTAAACCCTTTCTTTATTCTTGATTGTTTGGAAACTGCTTTTGCTCACTACAATATTGCTTAGTCAGAAATTAGTTATCTGTGGGAATAGCCACAACATTTGAATTTTCAAAGCCTGTTTGAATTGAAAACAGTCTCCCTTCCTGTGCTAGACTCACCCAGACGGTCTTATCATCAGCGATTGGTTGAGTTTGTTTATGAAGTTCAGTGGATTCATCTGCAGGCTCAATCCTCATGATGGAGTTCTGGAGGCTCATCCCTCACCCTCATCAGACAGTTTTCTAATCAGCTCCACTGACTGCTCCTGTGGGCGTGCGGCAGCAAACACTGTTTACTGTTATAGTGGGATCAGATGAGGAAAACAGTATTGGACCGGACTTCCTCTCAGTGGAAACACTGCACTCTGTGATGCTTTCATTTTATAAAAGTGGCTCTAAAGTGGATTCATTTGCAAACCAGATGCAGTATATGGAGCCACTTAGAAGAAATGCATTAAGTCTGATCTGCGTCTTGCATGACATTATAATTAACAATCAAGAGGAAAACATTTGAAGTAATTACATGTAATTGTAAAGTTATATAATAGCATTGTGGTTGGGCAGCCACTTTTAATGCTATAGAAATATTCAGGTCTTGACATATTGTGGTAGTGTTTGACTTTCCATGTACAACTCTGCACTGTTAATCAATGAATTGAAAAATAACAACCCAGAGATATTTGCTGCAGAAATCCATGCTCCCAACACGAGTAAGACAAGGCAGTTGTTTTTGTTATTGCAATGGTGTATTTGCAGAAATAGAGGTTTTGGTCACTGTCCCAGTTTTGGTCACAGTCTGGCTCTAGGTGGGTTCATCTATGAGTGAAAACAAAGAAAACCTCACTTGAGGGAAGAAATCATTTTGATTTGAAGAGATAACTGGATGACGCTGCAGGATAGTCAGACGGGAAACATGGCAACAGGCGAACTTAAAATCATGACAGAGGAAAAGTTAGAGCAGTGCTATTAGCTTTTGGCTCCACTGCTGAATGTTCAGTTTGAAACACCATCGCTTTTTCCATTATCCCCCCCATTGAGGCTTTTCTAATACTGTGCTCATCTTTCATTTGATGCATGTAGATCTGAGTTGTCCCTGCATTAGGATTCAGTAGACCATTATGCACATTGTAATGCTCTGCTCTGAACAGAGAAGCCTTTGTTAATGGCCCCATTGAGTGGTGCACTATGTGACTAGCAGGGACAACTTAATTATTGATCACAAAGATGAACAGTATAAGTGGGGGCACAATTTAATAAGTATGAACAGTGCCAAACTTATATGGAATTTGTGGACAACTTTTATATGAACTGATGCTCCAAAGTGGCTGTGAACTCACCAAGGTTAGTTAAATGATCCTGGAACGGGTCCACCCACCCATCACATATGCATCAGATCCATCAGTGTTTCATTCGACCTCCAACTGTCCACCATTTATTCTTCTCAGTCAAAACACTTCCTTAGCCAGCATTTAATCTCATTCATGCTCTATAATGAATCATATCCATGCTTCTCATTTCCATCCAATTTTCTGAGTCTCCATTCACTCTCCAGATTTTTTTTTTTCACTACCATCAGTCGTCTGACAGTACCCACACTGTTTTTAATCCCCGGCACAAGTTTACTGCGACTGAAACAAAGACCCCACACTGAGAGCAAGTTTGCTCTCAGCTTATGAATTGCCAGTTTCTCAGATGAGCTATTGCTTTCATTTCATCAACTGAGGCATAGGTATATTTGCATGGGAAACTGAGCTAATGGAATAGCGCTGACATTCTTGTATTGTCTTACATTAAATGTGTGAGGATGAACTTTTTCTGATTAAAAATAAGGTACATATATAGAAGTATGATTCATTATTCAGTCACCAAACACCTCAGAATGTAGCTGATCTGAAAGCCTTGTGCAGTATGCTACTTGCTGCAAATTCTTTTGCATGATTTATCCTTGTGGAAATGCTTTTGCCAGCCCTATCACGCCATATTGACATTTAAGAAACTGCCAACTGGTCACACGTATGAACTGATATATTTTTAAGCCTTTTATGTGGTAAAATCATGAATGCTTCAATTGTAATGTAAATTTGGCCTCATGGTGGCGCTATAAAGTATGACGAGTCTATCAGAGCCAGGTTTTCAATCATGTGGTTGAATCTTGCAGGTGAAATAGTGAAAAAAAAACCTTGTGATCAGAATAGATTCGTCCTGGCCTCTGTCCCTCTGTATGAATGGCGCCGTCGATTTTGTCTCGTGTGTGTAGTCTGTACTCTTTCCAGAGCTTTGTGGTTCAGAGGGTGTATGCAACAGTCAGCGATGACTCCTTGACTTCTTGATCCATATTCTTATAATCTATTCACCTGATATTGTTATTCTCTCTCTCCATAGTGTAATTCTACTATCTACTGAGTGTGTGTTCCTGAGGTTTCCTGTTTTTGTTAAAAGGGTTTTTTGGGGTGTTTTTCCTTGTCTGAATCGAGGCTATAAGGATAGTGGGTGTTGCATGGTGTACACAACGTCATTTGAGAAAAATTTGTGATTTTTGATTTTGGACCAATTGATAGTGACAATAGTTTTGTCATCAGGAAAACTGATTGTGAGGGTTCAGCAGTTCCTAGCTAAACTGTGAGGTTGATCTAAACAATTGTGTTGCATGAATTGTAGTAAATAGTAAAATATGTCAATAGAATTTAATTGTGTCAGAACCTGCAGTATCTGAGCTGCATCTTCATAATCTTTAGTCTTTGTTCTCACCCTGTATTCAGCTTCATTTCCCCTTCATGTCGAGCAGCTTCACAAGAATCTAAATTAAAAATCATTTTAAATTAATATTTTTAAACTTTTAAGTGGAATGTGGATAGGCCTGTATCTACTGTATATTACTTCTCTTTTAACTGCTTTTGAAAAGAGTAAACTGTAGGTTTTTCGCCTTGGGCTCTACAATCAAAGCTCTCGTTTGAAGATATGCTTGAATTTCTATTAGCCATTGGACGCTGAGCCTCTCAGGCAACCTGATGCCTGAGGACATAAGAAAGGTAACATTTATATCCTCTTTAAAGCACATTACTATTACTTTTCATTTATGAGCTCCTGTCCTCACTACAACAATGAATTAAACCCACGATAAGTCGACAGGACAAGTTTTACTTCATTTAGCCCCTGATGTGATCTGTTGTGCTTATTTGAATAAAGCCAGCAGTGTCAAGTAATCTCTTGTTTGTGCTTGCTAAAAGCTGAACATTGTTGAGCTGTCTGTGTCCTTACCGTCAGCACTTGCAATCAACATTATTTACCAGCTAATTAGACACGAAGCTGAAGCTTTGAGCGGAACACGATTGAGCAGAGTGAGATAAAAATCCCTCCTTACTTGACCTTGCTGTCAGTGAGGTCTGATCTGACAGCTAGCCTATCAGATGGCCAGCGGTGATTATCATGCCAAACAGCAACACAAATAAATGTCAGAAAAAGTCAGGCCATTCATCCGTCTCTCTCAGGCGGAAGCATCATTTACCATGAAAAAGATTAACTATGACTGGAGAACGTTCAAGCACATGAATGCAGCAGCCGTCAGCTCATCAAACGCAATTCAGGGCTTCATTAGCAGGCAGCGAGCCCTCTGCTCTGCTTTGCTCTGCTTTGCTCTGCAGCACTAACACAGCACTTGTCCCAGTGCCATACTATCCCTCCATCTCCACCTCCCATCTCAGGTAAACTGTGCAACTTAAACATTGCTATCCAGCTCAGGCTTTTGGGATCTCCCTCAGTTTAAGGCCCAACACACAGAGACACCAGCAGACATATTTTTACACTTCCTGCCATTCTCTTCTCGGACTCATTGCAAATCCCTGTGCAGTCCCTATGAAAGAAAAATGCCAATGAAACTTACATGTGGATTAATATGACTGGGGGTCGCTTTTGTATGCAATACAAGAGATGCTGGTGGTGAATAAAAATGCATGAAAATGCTGGTATTAAATATGCCATCCCCTTTCTCGCAGGTCCCCCGAGCTGGAGCCTCTGGCATGTTCATCTTCCGCTCTCTTTCTCACCGCTCCTAACATAACTAGTCTGTTGAAAATCATCCCGAACCGCCTTTCTCCAGCTAGATTTCAGCACGGTTACCAAGAATGCTGAAATATCACAACAACTGTTCTCGCTGTAGCAATGCTTCTGGAAGAATTACTAGAATAGATGGCTGGTTGCTATTTTCTGGCATACAAGCAAATAATTTGACACAATGCAATTTACTCCGTGGGAGACCTGCAAGCATAAATCAGAAGACGTACAGGGGCTATTTTATTTTTCACTTTTCGGTGCTGCTGCATGAAATATCTGCCTCTGTCTGTTCTGTGACTGTCATGGCAGGTGAGGCTGACTTACTGTAAGGATTGTAGCATCAGTGGAGACAGCTGAAATATGCATGGAGGCATACATAGCCGAGTGGATCTTCGCACACAGGGGGCAAATGAGTGGAAATTAAATCGATGGTTCACCGAGCAGAGGGGCTGATTCTCGAGGCCCCCAACCTGACACCTTTCACTTCACTTCTGAAGCTGACGGTCATGGTCAACCTACTGGGCCTCGACTCCACATCTCTGCTGTTACCTTGTGATACTGGAGCACAGGGAGCTGCAGTCTTGATTGTGTTAAGGGCCTCTGTATTTTTAAAGCTGGGCATACAAATTCTGCGTGCTAATGCGAGACCTGCTTATGCCACATCCGTGTCTAGCCCTGAAGGTATAATCCAATTCTATGACAGAACAAGTAGTTGTAAAGCAACAGAAACAACAAGACCTCCGAATTAAACAGCAAAATACTGCATGCTGTTTATAACTGCCCTACACTATGACACAAATAAGCCTTTGCCAAATGTCCTATCAGCAGGACATCATTTGGCAGTGCTTTCCAAATCCTGGCAATTTCTAGGGTTTGGTAGAGTTTAGACACAAAAGCAACTGGGTCAGGTTTACAATGATCATTTTTTGGGTTACTGTAAGTACTCGGATGAGGTAAGAGCTGGTAAGAACAGTTGTGGTCAAGACATCAACATTGACTTGGCAGGAAACAGGAATCAGACCGTCTTCTCCTGTGTATGACATGTTTGTTGTCCGCCCTCACCTCCTCCTTCTCCGGACTCAATAACAATGTCACTCTATTTCCGCCTTTCCTGATGAACAGGAGCCATGATTCCTGGAGCCATTAGAAGGCTTTGTCACATTGGCACAGTGGCCACATTTACCACATAAACAGATGTTGATACCGGAGATTCGCTCAAATGACTGATGCAGCTGTTTTTCTTGGGAGGACAGTGTGAAATGAAAGAAAGGACAGGATTTTCCCCCTCTTATTCTTTTATCTGAAGTGCTGGGTGAGTGCTTCATGACTGATAGGCTGTGATATTGAAACAACAATACATATCTATACTTTTAATGGTGGTCTCATAAGTCCTTCCATATGAACTTTCTTTCCATAATGAATTTTTGTTATACCTGCTGAGAGAAATTTTCAAGTCCCCTCATCAGGAACTATTATCTGTTGACCTTTGCTGGGGATCCCTTTCTATTTCTGGCTATTAATATAAATGCATAATTGTTATTCAACTGTTTATACATCAACAAATAAAAGGAAAAAATGTTCAGGATTCTGGGACTCAAGCCAACTGTTCACATTTTTGACAGCCTCTGAAGCAATATAGGTTTTCTGAGAGTAGGCGAGGCGAAGTGGGAGTTCCATGTAGGTTCAAATGAAAGATAGGAAGCTAATTGTTCAAACAGCTCTGAATGTGCTCTGCGCGCTGGAGAAGCTGGAAGGAGGCTGATATTGCGGATTAATCCGGTTGCTGGTGATTAATTCGACATGTAGAGATCAGATTGTCGGCCACCAGCGCTCCACATGCAGCTGTGTTATCTGCTGTGCTAGACATAATTGTTACTGATCTTCAAGCTGGCCAGCACACTATTTCTGTGAGTGATTGTCCACGAGTGTAACGATAATCCATAAGGCTTGGCTTGACATGCAGAGTTAAGCAGGATTGTCAAATAATCAATTTTGCCCCAGTGACTTAGTTTTTACCAAACAGCCGTGCTACTTCTATTGGGATTTGTCTCTGATTTCTTCAATTGATCCAAGGGATTTTATAGACACATGGGTTTGACTGCTGTTGCACTTTGCTGAACTTTGTGGCAGTCAAGCTTGCCCGGGCCGCTTAATGATTTCTTTTGTTGCATATTTATCTTCTGAGATGGCTGTGATTTTCAAAGCAGAGTGGGACTAATAGTGCATCAATAATGTATCTGGTGGCCTCACAAATGAACTGTTTGATAGACACCAGCAGAGTGACTGGGAAAGTGTGAAGGGAATAAAGAGGCCCAATTAAAACTAATAATTCATAATATTTTCATAGAAATAAACATCTGTTTTGCTGCTATTACCAATTCATATCACACCATAGTGATTCAGCCTATGGAGAGTTCATAAAAGCTATACATTTGATTTCCCAATGCCACTTTTCTTTATTACATTTCATAAGCGATAATGTGTTGTCATTCTATGATATTATGATCACATGTATTAATTCATGAAAATACATATGAATTAATCACTGTAGTTCTCAAGGTAGACCGGCTGTCAGATAATGTGGAGCTACTCTGCTGCAACCCAATGTGACACAAGCAATTTAAAGCAACATGTGGCTGGTTAAATCTTTTACCCTGTCAATGTCATGTTAGTGTTGTGTGTTTCTGTGCTTGCAAGCAAACAAGCAGAAATGTTACTTGATGGTGCATTCATTGCTCCCCCGACATCCTGAAACTGACTACCACAAAGCAATGTGATAATGAGCTACAATATGTTGTTGGAAAATCAAATCTGTTGTTTTCCAAAGAAAATGAGCTGAACCTGAAACATTTTAAGACCAAACCAAAAACCACTGTCGGTTGTTAACACAGACATCAAACAGAGAAAAAGTACTAGCCAGGCAAAGAGAGAGGAAACAGGAGGAGTGGATGGGCGAGACTGCAGACTGAGGATCCTGGTGTCCATCTCCTGTAGGTTACAGTTTGTCTTGTTCATTACTTAGTCAGTTTACAGTACAGTGTTTGTTGATATGCCATGCTGTGTGACTGAGTAGGTGTTCATTTAGCAAAACTAATTTCTGGGTATAAACCAGCAGTTCATTATATTCCTCTCACTAACATGTTTCTCATTCGGTTCACTCTTTCCCATTGTTTATTTTCTTATTTTGTTTCAAGACACAGCTTGGATTATTGGGTGTTCATGGATGTGAACTGGAAATTAGTTATGCTATTCCTTCATGCTTTCTGCCAAACGCACTGTTCTGTTGGAAATTAATTTGCATTGTATGACTAATGACTAATTGCAGAGGTTACATTTTTTGCAAGTGAAATTGATAAATTCTGATTTCTTGTTGTTGGTTTTCTTGTTGGGGGCAGCATATTTAAGCATTTAATTATTTTTTGCAATGTTATTCAGCGGCCAGGCTGATTGACAGGTGAGCTCTTAGAATTTGAGAGCACAAACCTCACAGCAAACAACAAATGTTGCTAAAATAGAAATAAATGCCGGAACTCACAGAATAAAGAGAGCAGAGTCATTTTGAACACGGTGAAATAAGAAATTAAAGTCCAGCAGCAGACATGTCTTAGCTTGATGGGTGTGGTGTTGACACTAAAGACTTGATGACTGACAGATTTTTCAGAAACCCCACTGCCTTCTGTTTAACAAGTAGGGACCACTTATGCATGTAAATTACAAAACTGCTCAGAGCTTTCAGGGATGACAGCGATACCCACTGTTATTCAAATTAACACCAAAGATTACAAAAGTAAAAGTGGTGGGTGCAGAACAAATCAGAGTATGAGAACCAGTTTAAAATTCATGGAAATTCAGTATTAATGAAAAAATACATTTTTCATTCTACAGCTTTCCAGATTAATTTGCTACACTGAAGTGAATGTGCATGCACAGGTCGCTGCGTATGCATTTTTAATGATTTACTATTGCCTATGTACTGAATTGCAGGTACTTGTATCCATCTTCGATACTGAAACTTTCGTGCCCACTCATTTTCTCACTGATTTCTGAAGCTTGTGGAAACTTGTAAGCGATTGAAGTTCTTCATGTCGGCCCTGATATTTTAAAACCTGAGTAGCATCCCTCACTCTTTCATTGTGTAGCCGTAAACAGTTTGCAGAAGAGGCTGAACAAAGGCACAGATTTTCTCTTGATTGTCGCTTTTGCTGCTGAATATGTTTGATTGATATTGATCATGAAGCTTTCTGTCTCTCACTAAGGGCAAAAGTTTGGCCAGTTGGTCTCGTGCTATCTGTTCTTAAAATGTCTGCTGTTGACTCTCTTGACCCTCTGTCTACAGACCGAACCAAACACAGCCAATCCAATCGATGGTGTCTGTATAAAAACGCAGTAAAAGCGTTGGTCTTCTGAACAAGGCACCTGAACCTGAAGGACACATTCATAACTTCTGCCGGATTCAGGAAAGCGAGCATTTTATTGACTCCTTCCTGCGGCTCCAGTAATTGAAGCAAGTGATAGCCGGGGAGCTTGCCATCCATAACATATTGAGGAGCCCTTCGGTATCTCTAGCAGGGCATTTTACCGTCTCATCAAAAGACGCTAGGAAGCTATTTATCAACGGCTGCATCACTGAGGAGGTGCTTCACCTTGAGGAACAGAGAGTAGCAGACATCCAAGGCAAACAGAGGGAAGGGATCGAACAAAATGAATTCTTTTATTGGTCTGAGTCTTCTTCTGGGGAGCAGGTTGGATGCACTGGCTCATGAACAAATTAATGTTCTTTCACAATTCAGTGTGTACAGCCTCCACGGCCACTGAAAGCCATGACAAATCTGCCATCCAAGAGGACTAGAAATGTTTAAGAGGGAGAGTTATTATGTGGCAACAGGGTGTTTTTTTGGGGGGGTAGCTGTGTCTTTTCAAGGACAGGCACAATTCATCCGCTGCAGGAGGCCAGTTGTGATGCAGTGGATTTGATTCCTTGGATACACCTTAGCATCATAATTCACTGCGGCTGAAAGACTCCACTTCTTTCTGGCGCTATATCTTCATAGAGAGGAACATGCATCTTTACCCAAGTCTAGGCCAGTGGTCTGCGTGAAACATCAAAGTTCCTAAATTTGTTCTAGAATGAGAAATCGATTGAAGGATTGGTTCACGTGAGATTGTGGCCCATGCTTATGATAGATATGTAAGAGCACCGGGACCAAAGCAGGTCAGCATACAAGTGGAAGCTGTTTGTGACACAGTTGACTAAAGAACTGGAAAGTCTTTGAAGGACTGCTTTAAGTCACAGCATGTTAGCAAAGTACAGATGTGATGGCAGTTTGTGGAGCACTGGAACTGGGATGTTCTTCAAACAGCTGATTATATGTGACAGGGCGGTAGAGCATATATGAGATACCTGATTGATATTAAGCCCCAAATTTGTGTTCATTGGCCAACCAGATTTATGCTCAATGTAAGTGTTTAACCATTTTTTTTAGATTTTAATGGCTTTGATTTATAGCTCAACTTTTAATTTCACCTGTTGATATCAGCGCCATAACACTGTTATATTCACCACAGTAACTCTTTCATTTCACTTTGTCATATAAAGTGATAGTGAGAGGCTACAATTCAGTGGTCAAACATACCAAAATATCAGGGGGCAAGATGTGTATGTATGTTCACAACACCCAGTTACATGTGAATATATGGCAACCATAGCAACAAAACATTAGGTGCTATAGGAATATAACACTCTGGGTGCTATTCTAGTCATACAATGACAGAGGCAAAGACATAGGTGCTGGGCACATGGACTGTATGACCGGCAAAGCACATCTGCTATTTTGATTCCTGTAGTAGCAGCGCACAGTGCAAAAAACACCCAAAAAACAAAAAACAACTGTAAATCACTCCAAAAGAGCTTCTTTTCGATATTGATGATTGACAAAGGTAAAAGCAAGCACTGCAAGTCAAAAGCATAAATAGGAAATACTATATTTGATTTTCATTTTCATTTTTATACAAGTCTTGGTAAACAATTGTTTGTACATTAGTGTAAGTGTGTGTGTGTGTGTGTGTGTGTGTGTGTGTGTGTTGGGGGGGGGGGGGGGTTTCTGGCCTTATTGGTGAGGCCAGCTGCACATGGGAAGAAACTGCTCTTGTGACGTGAGGATTTGTCATGATGTCACGATGAACTGCAGCCTCTTGTCAGAGCTGAGTGTCTAAAAAAGTTTGTAACCAGGACATGGAGGGGTTGACCACGATCTGCAGACCTCGGGGTCATGGAGGAGCACAGGTCTCGGAGGGATACCATACTGTTGGCGGAGCAAATGATATGTTGCACTCTGCTCTTGACCTTGACAGTTGGAGCAGTGTACCAGATGGTAACAGAGAAGGTGATGATGGACTCAATGATGGCGATGTAGTGCTACTGCTTCATCACCTGCTTTTATGAGTGGAGCAAGAATGTGATCTGGGTCACTTAACTGTAACGCTGTCCGTCATATCTGAGAATGTTACATGTATGAGTAGGTTTTTTCTTTTTTTAAAAAATAAGAATATGTATTTTTCAAGTTTTGTTTCATTTTGATTTTTTCAATTGTCAGACTGTGGCCAACCAAATTTACATGAACTTTGAATCTTACTTGTTGCCCCTTAACTGTACATATCTAAAAGTGATTATAATGCAACTGCGCATACTATGTCTGCTTTCCATATGGTGCATAGACTGGTGTACATGATCATCCATCACATGGTCTGCTGCACACATGATCCCTGACAGAATATGTGAAATTGTAGTTTATTCAGTTGCTCCATTGTATCTGTTTAAAATGTGTAATTACAAAGTAAAGTTATTATTATGATCAATTAAATGTTCATTGCTTATTATAATATTATTTTATTTGATCATTCAGAATCTATGAACATGTGTAAATTTCCGTAAGTAATTATCATCTGCCTCAAACTGGACCGTAATGCATCTGGCGGAGGTTAATATGATTGTTTATCAGTGTAAAATGAGAGAACTAATATTAGGCCTTTTTTTTCTAAAATGAGGTGTGAGAAAACACAAAACACAAGCAAACTAATAAAGCAGTAAACATCATTTATTCAAGTGTCATTCTGATGATTTGTGAGGAGGTCTAGAGTTTGTGACAGATGTTAACTATGACTGGTTCACCAGTCAATATAATAATCATATAGGCATTATTAGACCAGAACTGTCCTGAGGTAAAGGCTACAGAAGGCCAAGCTCGTTTAAACACATTATCTGTTGCAAACACTAATGTGGGCTCAAGTGCTGGTTGAAATGGAAAAGATGTTTATTGACAACAAAGTCTGAATATGAACTGACGGCGAGGAGAGTGAGGATTCTGGGTGGCCAGGAGGAATGGCGGCAAGGAGAGATGAGGCTGGCACAGGCGAGGATGAATGGAAGCATGGCAGGTAGGTAATGGCTGGATGGCAGAGAATGGCTGGCTGGCTAACGGGCGGGGAGACGGCGATGATGATGGTCCTATGGCACAAGGAGAGAGTTGGTTAGACATGGGAAAATCACAACTGAATCAAATGCTCAGTAACAAGATGCACTGCAGGTTGATGGGGCTGATGAGGGTCACATGTGCAGACTGGGCGGAGTGATAGCTGATGGTGTACAGGTGTGCAGGTAGAGCCAAGCCAGGAGCCACGAGGCTTTTTACTTGAATTTTTGAATTTCAAAGTATTTCAATGAGTGTCCTATAAAGGGTTAAACTATATTCATGATGTATTGTAGACCAAAGTACTGAGCGCACAGCACATCATACTCCATCTGAACAGAGGCAGAGGAGCTTAGAAGAATTAATTAATTATGCCCATTCTATTTTAACAAGCTTCTCAATATGTTATTAAAAATGGGTCCAATTCCACAACTGAGCTTCAAATCTAATTTAGTGTGTGCATGTGGGTGTGTGCAAATAAAGGTTAAAACATTGTAACTAAAACTAAAGGTTTTCCTGAGAGACAGATATTAAATGGAGCACGTTCTCACAAGGCCATGCCTGTAAATGCGAAAATAGTCTTGAACATGAACTTGAATATAAATGTTGGAAAAAATTAATGGCTTTACTGATGAGCAATTTTTCTCAGAGAGATGATTCACTGAATGACAGTGGCCTCCAAACTGGTTTGGCCCTGGCTCTGCAGCTGCAGAAGGATACTAAAAAAGAGACTAAGAGCTAGGTAGAAAAGGTAATAACTTTATGTTCAGAATAAATTCTTAAGTCAGTCAGTTGAATGCACTTAAAGTATAACTAACCTACTTCAAAATGTAGTCAATCAAACCATTGAATTGAATTGAACTCTTCAGTGGTAATGGCAGCTCCCCACCACTGCTACTTTGCACACTAGTTGTGTTCACGTGTCTGACTGGAGAGGCTGTGATTTTGTCTTCTTCCTCTGAAACAACCTTATGGCTATGGCAAGTCTGTGGGACTCAATCATGAGAGTAGAGCGATCGTGTAGCCATATATTCGCTTATATAAATGAGGTATTCCTGACCAAGACATGATTTTTAAAGCCAGCTTTGATTGGTATCATCAACAGGACGACTGATTTTGTTCATAGCTGTTGAAGTATTAAGATCCCATAGACTTCCAATGTTTTTATGTCTCAGTCATTGTATGCAGTACAAATCCATTTACATATTAAATGCTCTACACATTGACTGACTACACATAAGCTCATAATGACAATGTGCAACTGTTATGACTTATAATGCAGTCATGCTGGTGAATTTCAGAGTCACACTGTATTTAAAACACAGCACCTATATATCACCAATACAAACTCTATTCAATCTTCAAAATACCTAGTGAGCTCATTATGGTGACGTGTATATTATTCAACCACTATAAACAGCACAAGCTCCACTCAAATATCAAACTGGATCACTGATCAACTGTGAATAAGCTCGTTTTTAGGCCTTGCTAATGAGTTATATACTGCAATGCATTTAAAGCCTAATGCTGAAGTGTTGCTGCATTGGCATCAATGTCCAAAACATTCACATACATTTTCATCAGGAAATGCTTCTAATTTATTTTTATTTATTTCGTGTGGTATCAAAATAGCAGTAATATTAAAGTGGTACTAATTATTTGAATAAGGTTGAAAACGGTCTGTTTAACCTCATTATAGGAATTTTCTCGTGTTCCACTGTTTCCAAGTCCTGAATTCTGAATTGTGCATGGTGACCAAATTAGTTATATAATTTTAAAGGTTACATTTGTCCAGGTTTGGAGATATTAATCCAAGGTAAATGAAATTTCATTTGTGGTGCACCCACCAATGAAATGTTGCATTACATTACAGCTGCATCTTCTTTGAGGTATCGTAGTAAAGGTCGGATGTCAGGGAAGGATATCTGCAATCCTTGGCAAATACATGGGAAAACACCAATAGAAGAAAGTGAGAAAATATGATTTACCATATTTTTACTCACTATTATCAAACTCTTACAGGTTATGTCCTTGTGGAGGAACTGGAAAACTTTATATTATTTGGTGAATGATTTCATGTGATTAAGTGTGTACAGAATTGTCAAGTATTTGGTTCAGTCCAGTAGCTCAAGGTCAAGCTTTCAAACATGGGAGAATTTGACACGTGTGTTAAACTTTATTAACCGCAGAGGCCATTAGCACGGCATGTAGTAAACCTTGCTAGCGATCCAGTCTTAAAGAAATCGGCTCCAGTTTGTGCAATGTGTGTAATACCGAACACATCTAATACTGTGAGGAAGAAAATAAACCATAAGACATATAATACAATATGGGGGACATAACAAGGTCACTTTTCCTTCTTTTTTAACGTGTAATTGTTCATCAGTACCATACATGTGAAAAAGAAAAGCAAAATCATAAATCTGTCATTACTATGCAACATAACAATCAAATGAACAATAACATTTGCAATTACATAATGATTGTACATCTACATCGTACAGCTGGCGTACAGTATGATATGGAGAGAAATGTGAAAATCATCTCAGAAAGATCGTCATATGACCCCAAAATCTCACCATTTAGAGCACTTTTAGAATCCATGTGCATTTTTATTCTTCCTCATTTTTCCAAAGGTGATATGCCTGTGCAAAAATGATCATCAGCAACATCAACAGAGAGGATGAAAGTTGATGCAATAAATAGATACTACATCTACATAGGCATTCATTAATTGGCTTCAGTTTTATTCAGTGTCAGTGCAGTTTATTCATTGTATTGTATTGTTGTAAAAGTTTGTTTTTTTTGTTGTCTTGAATCACAGCAAACTGTGTTCCCCTCCCTGCTTTTATGAAATCACTAAGTAACTCTAATATTTAGATATATTCATAGTAGAATGTTTCAAAGTGTCACAAAAGTCCACCTTCATCTGCTCGGTCCTGTTGAACTCTGGACGTGCACTGTTCTCACGAAAGAGAAAATGCAAACAGTGACACAGATCCAACCCCTGTCTGCCTTGCTCCTTGACCAGCCATTGTCATAATTAGTAGTTAGTTACTTAGTTAGTATAAATAACAAGTCAGTCAACGATAAACACTAGTTGAAATACAGTTAAAACTACAGTGGCTAAAAGAGCTCAACACACACTGCTACTGCTCGACTGTTACTTATTCATGACCGATATTAATCTTTACTATCCTTCCACCAGTGTTGACAGACGGTCTGTTGTAATAATAATAGGCATTATTAGACCAGAAATATCCTGAGGTATAGGCTGCAGGAGACAAAGTATTCTAATGATAAAGACATGACTTCAGCTTTGAAGTTCAAAGTTTCACATCACACAGCATCACGGTTTTTAAGGGGGAGGAGATTTTTTATCACCACCACCACTGTTGAAGGTGAGGAAGAGCAGTACTGGGGTTTCAGTCATGATGAAGGACTCTGGATGTCACAGAGTCCATAGAAATGATTCACCAAAAGCTGACAGGCTATGTTTTGACAAGACATCCAGGGTTGGTCACTGTACTCTCTCGTCAAGTCATGCAGTAATTATCTTACAGGTATTCAATTACTACTGAAGCTACTTTGATGACTGTGGCCACTAGATGCTGCTGTCAAGTCAAGCTTATTGTCCCCTTTTATACTAATCAAAGGGCATCACAGGATAACTATCTAAACTCCTATTCATAAATGCATATTGGATGAGGAGGAAAATCTTCACTGGTGTGTTCAGGCAGGAAAACTTGCACACTATTTATGTGCACTTGGTTGTTCCAAAGTTCATTCATGCTACAATCTGTCTGTCATCACTGATGAACTTGATTATTATCTCTGATTAACAGGGGTTTTCAGACTTTTTCTTCAAATTCAATTAATGTAACTTAATATTCAATTTCAAAAATGCTTTAGTGCTTAAGCCGTTGTGAGTTCGTTGCTGAAGCAGATACTTTGGAATTAGCATGAGCCTGTGGCTAGCTAGCTAGCTACGTCACACCGCTGGTTACTTAGTCAGGGAAGTGAACTAGCTGTCAGGGCTGACATCGTGAGCACAGTGTGAGGCATGGTTATTTCTCATCTTTTTTTTAAATGAAATATTCAATTAATCATTTACAATCTAACCGAGAGAAATGTGTTCACCGTTGCTGTGTTGAAAAATGTTGCCAGTGTTGTGGCATAAATAGCTTTGAAGGAGCTTCCAACAATTACTTTAAATCAAAGTAGTTTAGGGCAGCATTGATTTTCAACACTTAAGTAAATAAATTACATACACAAGTGATTTCAGCTCAGAAATCTATCTACATTCAAAATGGAGGCTGCGCTGTTGGCACTCATGCATATGTTAGTGAGAAAGTGAAAACAGAAGTACACTTTAACTTGGTGGTATGATTCTGCTCTTTCTTTCCCTGTTGTGGCAATACAGAAGAAAAACATGGCATACCGAGCAACATGATAAGTAGCATGCAGGGAGCACTGCAAATAATCTCCCCAATGGGAATTCAGTCAGAAATAAAGAGCATCCAGGGTGCAGACACCCAGAGCAGCATCAAGCTCTCACAAATAGCATCAGAAGAGCTAACAGCAGAGGAGTGACTTCATGTTTGCACTCATTTAAATAGATTGCCACTACAGTGACATGCTGTGACATGCAGTGACATGGCTGTTGTCACTGTCAGTAGACACAGCATAGCATGACTGGTTACTTAGTCAGGGGAGTGAACTGTCTCTCAGAGCTGACACAGTTGCACAGTGATCAACATCAATTAGATTAACGATATGTAAAGATGCCTCAACATGCAACAAGGACACTCACAAGCAGTAATTTGAAAAAAAAATCTTTTTCGTAATCATGAACTGATACTTTAATTAAAAAAAAGAAGAAAAGGTTCATGTTTTTATAAAGAAGTGTCATGTGATGAATGGGCCAGACAAATTTTTTGTTTAAGGGTATTGTGTATTGTTCACATAATTTTTTTCTCACCTCTTGTGTTATCAGTATAGAATTCCTGTAATATTTCTAATATGACTAATTGTTTGTACATGGTCTGTTTAACCTCATTAAAATAGGAATTTAGTTATATGTTGTGTCACTTTGAAATGTCACATTTGTCCAGGTTTGGAGATATTAATCCAAGGTAAATGAAATTTCATTGGTGGTGCATCAACCAATGAAATGTTGCATTACCTTACAGCTGCATCTCCTTTGAGAATAAAAAATATGTTTTACCATAGTTTTTACTCACTAATATCAAACTACAGGTTGGTTTGGAAGAACTGAAAAAGTCTAGATTACTCAATGAATGATTTTATAATTGCCACAAAAAAAAACAAACAAAAAAAACAAACAAAATGCTAATTCAATATACTTACTAAAATCATGAATTTTCTCTGTGAACTGTTTCTATATTACAGACACAAACACTTTCTGATGTGTAAATTCACTTGTTCAACATGGTTAAGTAAAAATGTTTTTTTTTATGTGCATTAACTGCAAAAGAAAAGCAGTCTGTTGTTTAAATATGTCATTAGTTGTTTTTACTAACATCTTGTTGGAATTCAGGAAAACCTGGACTTGACTGAAATATTGCTCATCATTTCTTTAGTCAATATCTGATCAGTGGATGCAGGAGCGTGTAGGAGGCACGTGACTGCAGAAATCAGCCAATTGAATCACAGACCACAACCACAACATCTGACATCTGGACTGACACGCTCTTTCTCACTTGTGTCAACATAATAATAACAAACTTGCTAATAGCCTGGAAAAGAGTTTTTCGACTGGCGGGAAATATGAAAACTCCTGAAATGAAGCCTATGAAGAGCCACAGTGCCACAAAAATGTTTGCTCACTTACTACTTTAGCTTTGTGCACGTAGAGTGTAGACGAGCGGCTTTTCATTAGTGAACCATCCAGCGGGCGGCCGCGCCTCCTCAACAAGCCGCCGCTAATAGCCGCTTCAAGCTAGCTGCATACAACGAGTCCGGACAGGAAGTCAGTCGTTTCCTCTTCAAATTAAAAGCGCCGCCACCGCGTTCGAACGGCTTGAATTATGAACACCAGTGAGGGTACTTTATTGAAGCAAACAAACAAACAAACCGGAAGTGGAGGTCCGTGTTACCGCTAGCTTTGCTCCAGCAGCGCTGCCAATAAGCTCCCGGTTGAAGGAGGGACTTCGCAGCGCGGTGCGTCGGTGGATCCGTGCGGGCAGACCGGAGGAGCGGGGACTTGGAGAAGAAGAGCACTTTTCGGGATTTTCACACACTCGCTGGCTTTTTTTTCCTTCTCACGTCACACAGCAGACAAACAACAGATCGATAAAGATGAAGAACCCTGTGTACTGGGCTGTGCTGCTGGGGATGACCATCCTGCTGATGGAGCAAGGTAAGTGATGGGCTTTGACATGCACTTGTCTCCTCTCTGTCTGGACCTGTTTGTTGTCTCATGCACGTCTCGGACAGTCTTTGACATCAGGATGCTTGAAGCCGCAGTTTAAATGAAGCTCAGATTAGTGGAGTGAGCTGTTTTGGTACCAGGGGCTTGACTCTCTAAGTGGTTGCTTTGAATGTATTTTTACACCAGTTAAGTATATTAGGCTGCAGCCTTTTTCTCTGAAAGTTTAATCCTGCCAAGGTGATTCTCGGCAGCCCTAGTTTTGCTTCGGTTGTGCACTTTTGCAAATGCGTAAAAAGGAAGAACAGAAGTAAGACGGTGTTGATCATGCACCGCTCTTTATTTGAATGCACCTGCAGTTAAAAGTGAGCAGTTGTCCTGTTGGCTTGTGGCTCCTGCGGATCATCTTGAAGCATGCTAAATCTCACGGACGGCAGGTCTTTGCCGCAAAGTTGATTAAGTATTAGTTCTTAATCCACATTGACTGCGCGGTCAGGTCATCCAAGTTAAGCCGTGTGTTGTCCGGGCAGGCAGGCAGGCAGGCAGGCAGGAGGACTGTGCTGCTGGAGGGGAGAGCAGTGAAGCAGCTCATTCTTCTCATGCACCTCACATTAAACATTCAATGACCAGCTTGTGTTGAGACAGAGGCACACTTTCAAACATGCAAAGATAAATGAAAACTGCACATTTTCAAAACAACATATTTACCTTTATTTTCAACAATAAGCAATAATGCTGTTAAATCCTTCCTGTCCTTGATAATGAGCCTTGTTGTCAAGTGAACAGCTAAATGAATAAATAGACAAATGAATCAAGTGGCTGAATCAGTCAACACAGGAAGGATGGAGAGGGATTTTTTTTCCACATCTCGCTCTTTTTATTTGTCCAGCAGCCCCCTTTTTTATAGACGTGTCCTCGGCTACACAAAATGCTGTCCTCCAGAACCAAAGTCCTGCACCAAGTGTACAAACTCTCACACAGAAAAACAGAGCCACCACAGATTCTCGCATGAAGAGCTGAAATCAAGATGCAAATGAAGTAATCATGTTGAAAAGGTTTACCCCCTTGATAGTGATTTATTATCAAGTAAGTGTGCCGACTTCAAAATTCTGCCTTTTGAGCAATGGCAACACATTCAAAATTGACTGTTTATTTCATCTTGTCAAAAACCATCTTCAGCTGCTCTGAAAGAAAGTTGCACTGAATACAACTGCTAAACTAAAAGTCAGCATACAAAGCTCTAAAAACTCTGCACGGGCTCTTTGCACTCTCTTAACCTAATTATGTATTTGAGGTATGTCAGTGGTAAGAAAGAGATTAATCAAATAATTCACTCTATGTGATTTAGCAGACCAGAGAGAGCCTGTTTTAACCCCCATGTAATGAAATTTAGCACATACTGTCACTGTTAATACCACCTATCATTACTTACCTTACAAAGTGGTAGAGTCACTATTTTGCAGACAAGAAATGGTGTTGAGCGAAAGAAAACCTCTGTATATCTGACAACATTTTGAAAAATACAAAATTGCTGCTGGAAGAGGCAGCCAGGGAGATAATGTTTTGTTTTGTGCCACAGTGCTGCACTATTAAAAAATCCCTGCTTTTAATACACCTGGAAAAATGGTCTTTTCCCTTTCCCCCACTACCTCAAGTCCAATCCATTCTCCAGCACCGAAATCATGCTGAAGTCATTTGCATATCTGCAGATCTCTTGCAGAATCAGAGATGTGTTAGATTAGATTAGATGAAATTTAAGTGGTTCCCATATGGAAAGTGGGTCATTGCCACAGCAGAATAGGGCACAGATAAGGACAAGGCCAATATAGATGATTTTTGAGATAGATAACAAATAAAGAGAGAAAAGGAACATATGGAGCATAATGTATGAATGAATAAAGATAGGCTAATCTACAGGTGAGGAGAGGCATGCAGGGTACATATGAGCCCATCACTAGTTCTCACAATAAAAGGCCTTATTTCATGTTTAGTGTTTGGGGTTTGGACATGGATTTATCACATTTGAATCCAGCATGTGTTCATCAAATCATCAATCCTTTCAAATTTCTTTAGGTTAGGTTTCAAGGTTTACTACTCACTCACAGATTCGCTATGAGATGACTCTGCTAGAGTTAGGTCTCTTTTGCAGGCAAATAATTTTTGGCCAAGTACAAACACCTTCTTACAGAGAGAATATTAACAGTGCAACAGCAAGAAGTTTCATTCGCCCCTTTAGGCTTGTTTACTTATGGAATAAACATTAATTTGATGTTTGCCATTTTGACTGTCAGCAGTGGTTAAAAATTAAAGGATTGCTAATGTTACTTGAATGTTTTGTGCACTGCTACGTGATATTAAAAAAGGTTAGAGGAGGCAAAATATTTGAGACAGAATTTCTTCAGAGTTGGATTTCTGGATCTGAGATTTTCAGCGAATCTGATCCAAATTTCCAACCAAGCCATGTTACAAAGTTAACGTTTCCTGTACTGTAAGTAATTATTGGGATTTCCTTTTTCATTAATCAGTTTAAACTCCTTCATATCAATATGTGTTCAGCTGCCAAGTGTGCTGTCATAATTGTTTTAACATGCAGGGCTGTGGGTCTATTTTTAAAATGTCGCTGTTACAGTAGCTCCTCTCACGGTCTGATCTGATTATAACCATACATGGAAGCAGGTTGTCCATATCGTGACTGCTCGTGAGAGAAATACTGATATTTCAGCTCTTATACAGATGTGTGGTGAAATATGCAGAGAATCTTGCAGGTCAGAAGTAGTCGGCCAGGGTGGATGTAGAGAGCGGGGCAGATCAGAGGAGCGGAGAAAAACAATCCGGAGCGACTGATAGAGACAGCAAGAGGCACCTGGGCTGAAGCGCTCTCCTCGTTGGCTGGCTGAGGCTGCAGCCACTGTGTCAGGAAGCACTGTACATCTGGATGGCAGTCGACACGAATAAGTGCTTGAAGCGCTTCTCGGCGCGCCTCGAGGGGATGAGCCGCAGGCTAAAATTGCTGTGGGGCTGTGTCAGCTCACTTGAGAGAGAATAGGAGGCTTTGTCCAAAATGAAGAACAGTTCAGTTTCCTGCCGATGTGGAACCCCAATTCCAAAAAACCTTAGGACATTGTGTAAAACATAAATAAACAGAATGCAATAATTCACTTTTTGACAACTTTTTGACACATACTCGATTTAAACAAAGACAATATATTTAAAAATTCACCTCAGCTTTGATGATTTTCAGAAATATCTGCTTATTCTGAATTTGATGGCAGCAACATGTTTCAAACAAGTTGGGACAGGAGCAACAAGAGACTGTGAAAGTTGTGGACTGATCCAAAAACACCTGTTTGGATCATTCCACAGGTAAACAGGTTAATTGGTAACAGGTGATAGTATCATGATTGGGTATGAAAGGTTCATCCTGGAAAGACTCAGTTATTCACAAGCGAGGATGGAGAGAGGTTCAACACTTCAAACTCATGATTGGATAAAGGAGATTAATACATGGACAGAGTTTGTATGCAAATGATAACATTCTGTTTTTATTTATGTTTACACAGCATCCCAACTTTTTTGGAATCAGGGTTGTAGTTTGTTGCATAGGTTTTTTTTCTTTCTTTCCAGGAAGCAATTGACATCATGGCTGGTGCATCACACTGTCATGCTGATCCTTTGGCTTTCTCATGTGTACTCGGAAAATATGTGTGAATATGTCAAGGTCAGCTTCACAGCGAACCTCACTGAATGCAGTCTTGCATTATTTAATATGCACAGACAGCTGTATGCATTCACCATGACAGAATTGATTCACGCTTGACACCAGAGTCACACATAAAAAAAAAGGCAGCAGTACAAAGAATGTGTGCCTGGAATCAGCCATACAGATCTTTTCATGTTTTCCGTAAGGTGAGGTCGCTCAAACAAAGAGTACCGCCTGCTTCTCTGCTGCTGGTCGTGCTGTTTCTGTCAGTGGATGGAATATGCAAGTAGTTTTCAGAATGTTTTCTGAAACCAGGATCTGAACCTCAACAGCTCATCGTCTTCCATGAGAACCAAACCAACAGGCTCCAACATGTGAAGGGTGTGTGAGTAATAATCAAATCCTGACATCAATGGCTGTTGTGTTTTTTAGCAAGAAGGAAAGGAAGTTGCCCTCAAAAAGGCAAAAGGCAAATAACAGCAAAAACGTCCCAATATCAAACTGACCCGAAAGGAGCAGCACATGTTCTTTTCCTGACAAAGAAAAGAACAGCGTTTCTTTTTGGAGTATTAATCCAGCTTAAGATAAACACTGGTAATGAGGCAGCCTCATTGTCTAAGCGGGCTGCCTCCCTCCTTCTTTCTCTGTATGTGGCTGGGAGAAGACAGTGCTGGCTGTGTTGCCAGGATGCAGCACAAACTCTTGTGGTTTTTTTGGCCGAGACCCTTGCAGGCCTGTGTATTGTGCCCTAGCCCTTCCTCCGTCGGCCCATGTCAGCCAAAGACGAGAATTATAGCTGGTTAGAACGAAATTTTGAGCAACAGCTGTTATTGGATGACTGGCTAAGAGAGCAGGGCTGGGCAGGGCTGGTGGTATAGGAGCTGTGGCGTGCTCATTGTATGCAGCCTTTTGTTAAAGACATTGAGATTATTGTTGATGGGTAGACTGTGTTCTCTTCTTATCACAGGGCTACAGCTACTCAGTAGGGATCTCAAGGCAAAAGAGGCAGAGCTGTTGCTGTTAAAAAATGTCTTTGTCCGTCTCCCGGTGCACAGTCCGCTTAAAGCCTGAGAGCAGAATGTACAGGCAGAGCAGGCAGATGGCCGACAATGGCAGGTAGATATTGCCACCTGTGTACAGTGGCGTGATATCAAGATGTGATAAATGAATGTCATGTAAATTTTCTGTGAGTTGCTATTAAAGCCAGGTGGCTTCTCGGCTGGAAAGCAAAAGTTCATCCTCAGACGCTGCTAGAATGTGATGTGTTGATGTGTATGTGAGCATGTTCCAATACATCTTTTTGATGCACTTTCCCTGAACCTGCCTCATCAGCGATGTACTATACTTCCCAGGATACAGGATACATGAGCCGGCATGCCTAACGATGGACTGCCACTTCTAAAAATCAAGTTTGAATGAAGGAGAATAAATGTGAAATGCCTTCACATTTAAATCCAATGCAGATAGCCTGTTACCCTGTAGAAATAACTACCTGTTAATTACAAGGCTGAACTCAGGCTACGGGGTGACGCAGATTTGTTGTCATGGTAATGTTACTGTAAAGGGCACAGCATTTTTTAAAGTGAGTTTCTACAGTGTTTTGACGTCACACGCCAGTCCTTGGATCCTAGTTTGACATTGATGCTTGGATTCAATACCTCTCATGTAGTCTACTTGAAAACTCTTCTTTATTCTCACTGAACTGATCAATAGTGCTAATGGTGTTTCTAACATTAGTCACCCTGGTGAAGACAACTGGGATGTCCACAGCCTTTGTATAGCACCCCAGTCATGGTTGGATTAACCTGCTATGGGGCCCTGGTGCAAAAATTTGTTGCTGGGCTCAAACTGACCCCGACTATGTAGATGCCAGATTAATTATTTCCACAGATGCCCAGTACCCCAGAGCTGAAACAATTAATCAATTAGTTGAAGCACTGAAAATTAATTAAGCATTAGCAAAGAAATGAAAGAAAATAGAAAGAAGGTGATCTGGGAGTGGCTTAAATGGGTCAACAGGGCGGTACTTACAGCGGGCAAGACCCCTCCTATGGGCCTAAACTGAAAAATTAATACTAATATTAATTTTAAAAAATGATGAATGGGCTCCCTCCTGAGTGGTCAGGGAGTGACTCAGAAGGGTAATCATGGTGGAACCTGCTGTGGGCAAGCCACCTCCTGTTGGTTAGGGGGCGGCCCAAGAGAGAGTTGAACCCTCGCTTGAAAACATAGTAATACTAATAGTAATAACAATAAAAGGAAAGAATAGACAGAAAGTTAGGGCGGCCCTCCTTTTAGGCCTTCCTCTGGAGCTCCTTCTGCTGCTTGGGGCCTGGACTGTGAGCCTTCAGGCTGCCGTCCTTGAAGGTCCCTCCACGCCACCGCATGCTAATGCTGCTGGGTATTATCATTATTATTATCATTATAAGGTAACAATAGAGATGGTAGTAGAGTGGCGATGCTGATCATAGTAATAATGATGGCAGCTCTCGAAGGGGCTTTGTCATCGTCACTGCATACCTCAATGCATATCAACACACACTTAACACACTACACTTAAAACAGGATGCCTTTATGCAGGCAGACATATGAAGACACAGCATATCAGTAACGCCATAGTTTACTTTGTATGTCACTTGTGCATCACTTTGACTTTTACATCATTAGTCATATTCTTTGATGTCTTACAGTTTATGTCACATTTAAAATTGAATTCTATCTTATGTATGTAATCACAAATTGTAATTGATTAATCAAAATAATGCACTCCATGGTGAAATAACAACACACACATTATATATATATATATATATATATATATACACGCATGCTTCTGGAGGCCCCTGTGCAGTTACCTGTTTTGCCCAGTTGATGTTCCAGCCTCGACCCCAGTTGAACTGTCCTGAGGCCAGTGATGGCTGAAGGCAGGGCCCAGCCTGTATGAACTGATGAATGCTTCAGTCGTGCTGCTGATCAAACAAGGCAGTTGCATTTTATAAAGTACAGGCCAGTGTACGTTTTGAGCGCCCTCCTCTGGACTAGAAGATACAGCCTATTGCAGTATTATAAAGTGAATTTTGAATTCAGACAGTTAAGAAACAGTTAAGTGAAAGCCCTGGTATCCAGAAAGACAGAGCAATAGAAATAGTGATGGAAATGAGAAAGAGAGGCTTTTTTTTTGCTGTACCTGAAATACAACCTGTCTCAACCTGCGCTGCATTGCATTCTGGTCTATTGAGTCTGCTGTTACAGGTAAAATTGGTATTTTCACTTCTTCTATATGTGTTGAAAATGTCTGGACGTGACATCCATGAAATGAGAGAAATATAGAACCAAGCAACAGTATAGACTCAGGAATGAAAGATGGATCACCAAGAGCTATTTTTATGTTTCTGAAGTGTTTGCTTCTTGTACCACAGCTTTTAATGAAAACTTTTTTCATTACACTTGTAGAATAATATTAAGGAAATTAGACATATTATCTGATGATGAGAGTCTGTAACTCAGAATCGTTGCGCCACAGATGTGAAATTGCCACTTTTCCTGTTGCAGGGAAGCAACAAGAGGCCCTGTTTGTTTTCTGAAAGGCAAATTGCAAATTGGAGGTAATTGTTATCCAGTTGTCCTTTTCATTCCTGTGGTGGAAAGCAATTTCCGTGTTGCATTCTATTTCTGTATTCAGTAATGCTTTTTTGTTTGTGCGTGTTTGGTATTTTCACAGGTTCATATCACAAATGAATCATTTCTGGGTTGTAGATGGCTTGTTGTAAGAGTTTAATGGAAGCCTGATTGATTTACTCACACTTAGTATTGGTCAACAATTAATTTGCAGGACTGGAACTTCACTGAAGGCAATTGTGCAAATGTACGATTCAAGCAGAAAAAGAAGGAAACCACAAATCCCATTTCATGCTGAGAAAAACATATTAGTATTATTACTGTATACTCTACCTTTAATTCCTAATGAATAGCATGACCAAAGGACCATGGGTAGAAGGAAACAGACACACAGACGTACTCCTGATGGAACCTGAAATGTTATTTGAAATGCTTATGAGCTGTGCTGGGCAAATCTGTTAGGGACAGAAAATACAATCAGAATCAGTTTTTGTTGATTTTTCATACTGTAGGTGATGGAAATGTGCTGAAAAAAGTCCTTAGTTTGCTTCACTTTCACTTCTTCATTATCAATTATTGCACCGTCATCACACAGTAACAACACCTACAGTTGCACAAAAAGTAAAGGCTGAGCTTTTTGAGAAGCTTTTCCTCCACCACATAGTTTGCCAAGTCACAGAGAAGTAGTCATGTGACTTGGTGGCCACAAGGGACCTTGCCAGGGAGGGCTGATTAATAAGCAACAGGGATAGTGACTTCAGACTGTGTCCATTCACCAGGTTGTCGTGTCTGAGGAATGCTGCCTCCTTGAGAAACTCACAGTGCACTCTGCACTGTTTGTTTCAATGTAAGCAGCTTTATAGAAATGCTGCTGGATCTATATATATATGTGTGTGTGTGTGTGTGTCCTTCAGTGTGAGGGAATGCCAAAGGCTGTAGGCTGAAGAGTTACATGAAACACTCGGAGTTTCAAACTGTTACAATGTTTTTTGACTTTTGACACAAAAGAAAAAAATTCTGAGGAGTTTAGAGCAGCTTCAAGTGAGAGGAAATCGTTCCCAAGTTGCCAGGCATTTCACAATTTATTCTTGTTTGGAGCAGTTACAGTGTATGCAGCCATAAGTTTAGTATTTTATTGGCAATTTCTGCATTTTGTTTACATAATCTAGCATAACATCTGTTATTTTAAATTTTTCATTTTTTTTTGCTAAAGCTCAAAAGAGGAAATGCAAACGGAATGATAATTCGTATATCGTACCATTTTGCAAGAGAAGACAGAAAACCTGTGCTCTTACCTCTGAATGGAATCAAATAGCAAATTGAATTTTTATCAACCTACTCATTTCTAATAGGAATCTACCACTTTATATGATTTTGTCCTAAACTGTGGTACATGCAAAGAATTTATAGTACCAAAGCTAAATTTGATTTACTCAAGTGTAGCATTTTTTGTCAGCGTATTCTGTACATGTGCTCACAGTTTAGCTCCAGCTATTTGTATTTTTCAAGGGCTTTTATATTAGTGAATGGTAAATTGATGCTGAACATTGCAGTGGAACAGTGTGTTTGTGTTGCAGTATGTCTCGTATGAAGTATTTTGGTAATTTTTGACTGAGATGTGATGTTTCTCTAGAACGCATTGGTTTGATTTTCGGTGGTTTTGAAACTCCTGGTTCATGTGGATCAACTATCATGCTCTGACAAATCAAAGTGTGCCTTTTCTGTCTATTCAGTTCTGTAACAAATAGCTTGATGTGAGCACAAAAAAAGCAGAGTCTTAACACATGACCTGTAGTAAAAAGCTATAAAGACACATGCGTGGCAGAGTACAGAATGCAGCAGAGAAGAATGACATAAGAGGCAAGACAAGGAGTCACAGATTGAATCACAATGAACCTCAGTGTTTGTCTTCCATTTGCTGCCCATTTCAGCACGGCCATCGCGGTCATCAGAGCACACACATGTTGGAACAGTTGGGAGAAGCCCAGAAGATCCAGCCACAGTGGTGTAGTGTTGGCCACTGGACACTGGAGCCACCGCTGTCATGTTTTTGATTTAAGCCCAAGCTGATGCTTGCACTATGGGAGCGCACATGAAAACTTGTCTTCTCATGCGGAAAATGGTATTTTGGAGGCCTATTTCAGGATCCCTAAAGCCAGCCGGAGGAGCCAGAGGATAATGAAATAAGTTGAAATAACAGTTTATCTAGCAAGAAAGGGTACAGTATAAACAATGAGTGATATCCCCAACATGAACCCTGTCATAAACAAAAAGATTTTTGTCTTGTCGTCTGTCTCCAGCTCGTCCTTTGTTTCCTTTGTTGTGCTTTTCTGCTTAGACTGACCTTACTATAATATGTGAATTTGACGATTTTTAATCACCTTACCTGTTCTTGTGTCTTGGAAATAGCTTCCTGTTATTGTGCACCACATATCCCTCTCTTTCCTGCACTACTGATACAATCAACCTGTGTCTGCTAGTATTCTTTACACACTTGATTGTAGAGACTTCCCGGCCTTGCAGGAACAAACTAAATCGTCCATATGTTCTTTTTATCTGCTCTGAGATCTCAAGGGAGGGAAACAGATATATAATTTAGGTGGGCAGGCAGTAGATACCCACATCAATCTTCCACCATCACCTGCCCAGATCCTTGACATCGATACTGATAAGATGGCCACTCGAGACTCAGCCCGCCCTCATGCACTAATAGCAGGGAGGTGTCTCACATTTGGGGAGTTGCTGTGTACAGGAGGTGCTTAACTAGTGCAGCGGTATGGTTGTAATTTTGGAGCAGATGGCAGAGTTAGTGGTTAGAAAGCACATGGTCTGTGGAATAATCTGTGTGCAATTATTGGGGGCTTGCCTAGGCATTTGTGCAAAGCATTAGAGATAATATTTCAATTAGCGCTATCATTGATTGTGCTGGAAGCCCCTTGGCAAAGGCCTTTGTGGTGGAATCTGAGAGAGTGTTAATAGGAAAGAGTTGGGCCTCCTGAGAGAAGGAATCTTCATTAAAGATATAGTTGTCTTTTTTTTTTATCCTCTTAAAAAATGTCATAGTTGAGCAGCAAAGTCGTTCTAGCAACTCTATGAGCAACTCATGATTCCTTTTCCTGTGTCTACCGAGCTGATATGTAAGCACCTGCAAACAAAGGTGACACAGTCTTCCCA
Source organism: Centropyge bicolor (assembly GCA_037975185.1). Classification (NCBI taxonomy): domain Eukaryota; kingdom Metazoa; phylum Chordata; class Actinopteri; family Pomacanthidae; genus Centropyge; species Centropyge bicolor. Next base: position 3,574,413 of record JBBMOC010000015.1, on the reverse strand, counting down.
ACAGAAGGAGAATGCATCAGGACATAGAGGTATTTATTCTAAATTTCCCACTGGGGGAGGACAGAGCTTGATGATGTTATCTGAATCATTCCCCTCACCTTGTGATTGATGAATGCAAAGTTAACAGATCAATACAACTGTTAAAGCACCCCTGAAAGGACCTACGGGCTCTCGCGGTGTCACAAAGAGCTGATAAGAGAGACAGCAGAGAAGAGTTATGAGCCTTAAAAAGCTTTGTATTTCTGTTTGCTGTTCACGAGTGCATAAATTTGCAGGTCCACGTTCAGGAAATGTAAACTCATGAAAATTTAAACAGGATTTTATACTAGATTTTCCATCTTATAGATGTTATGGCAGTCATGTTTTAGCCTTCAGTGATTCAGCTGAAGAAACACAGCATATGGCATCCATACACACAACCCATGCTCATTAATATTTATAAAGTACTGGTTAGCTAAGGAGACTTATTGTATTATAGTGTAGACAGAGTGACTAGACATCTACATCTGCATCTATGTCTGCTGCTTATATGTATGTGGCTTCTTGGCGTCTGGGTTGATGGATTGTGGTTGTGAGTCTGCACTGAAGTAGCTTTTTAACTGCAATCACATTAGCAGCAGCTGTCTAAGATGAACTCATTTAACAGGTTGATTAGAGCGAACACATGGATCAGTGAAGGCGGCGCTTTCAGTCTTTTTGGGCTTCCTGGTGCTGAAGAATCCACTCAATGTACCTGACTGTCCTGCAAATTCTCTAATTTGTTAATTACTTGGACATGGTTTTACAAAAATTGTCAGGAGACCATATTTATTTTCTTAGTACAATTTTAGACATATATTCAATTGAATTACATATATACAAAAACAATATATTTAATTTTCAAATTGAAAAACTTTACACATTTTTATAAATATACACTGAATTTAATGACTGCAATGTGTTCCAAAAAAGGACTAGGACTAGGAATGTTGTGGAAAAAAACCCTGTACCAAAGTTTTTGGAAATCATGGATGTTGTGAACTTTAAAATGTTTAAATGTTTAAAAGCTAGAATTTATGAAGGTATGAGGGTGTATCAGTGCACATAACATGGGTATCTTGCACATCTGTGAAAGCACAATTGATGCTGAAAAGTACGTACAAGTTTTGGAGCAACATATGCTGCCATCCAATGACGTCCCCTCTTATTTCAGCAAGGCAATGCCAAGCCACATTCTGCACAGGTTGCAACTGCACATGCTGCAAATTTCCCCGTTGTGGGACTAATAAAGGAATGTCTTATCTAACAGTGTGGCTTTGTAGCAGAGGATCAGACTGACCTGCCTGCAATCTGGGCCTATCTCCCATTTAAAATATGTGCCACATAATACAGCTTAAAAAACTGAAGTCATATATCAACCAATAATTGGAAAGAATTTCGCTCACAAAATGACAAAAATTTGTATCTTCATTTTGCAAATGCTACTAGGCGTTGTTAAAAGAAAAGGTGATGTAACACAGTGATAAACATACCCTGGTCCCAACATTTTTGGAAAGTGTTGCAGACGTCAAATTCAGAATGAGTGGTTATTTACAAAATCAAAAAGTTTAACAGTTTGAACATTAAAAAATTAGCCTTTGAACTATATTGAATTGAATATAGGTCGGAAAGGGTTTGCAAATCATTGCATTCTGTTTTTATTTACGATTTACACAGCGCCCCAACTTTTTGGGTCGTATACTTGCATACTGTCTCACTCCTTGGCCCATGGAAACGAATGCCATGCAAGCCCGTTTAGGCTAGGCCTCTATTAATGCAAGATATCAGAATCAGAAACCCCATCTGAGAAGTTGTTGTTGTTGGACATAAGATTATTTAGTCCATCTAGAGGTCAATATATTTTTGCACCATTTAGTTGTACATATTTTGCGTTTATGTGCAACTTAAGCATAAACTAAGGTATGTGATGGTTAATTAAAGGAAGATTATCAACAGTCAGGTGACAGTCATTTGAAAAGCCATCATTGCAGCTGTACCAGCAGTCCAAGGAGCAAAAATCTAAACGTATCTTTGTAAACTGATGATCACAAAAAATGAACGTTGTGAGGTGCCTGTAGGTTTAATCTTGAGTTTAAGGCAAAGATTAGGTTAAGAAATTTTTAGCCAACAATTTTGCTTGTTTATCCAAAAAATGATGAGATGACTGAAATGCATGCTACATGTCACAACACTCTGGGTGATGCAGGATGTAAGACACCACCCCTGGGTGAAACACCAAGTTTTGAGTCTAAATAACAAGCATGTTTTCTCAGAAAAAAAGAAGAATATATCTTTAATGTGTGAACGGTAAACAAACTTGGCAGGAAAAGTTTAATATGACTGTTGTTCCAGGACTTCATTTACAACCTAATTCTCAACAAAGCTCCTTGCATTACTTCAGACTTTACAATGCTCATTAAATTTCATGGAAGCTTATGTAGTCCTGCCTGATAATTAACGCTCAACGCTTGAGTGGCAATCTTAATAGTCTTTTAAATGGTCAATACAAAAATGAATGTTTCTCATTAATCAAAATCCCATTGCTGTGATTTCTGCTAAGCCATTTCCTTAGTGTTACTATAACACCCTATTCATTTGTGCCAAAAAGCCATTGTCCCAACTTGAAAAATAACATAATAATAAAGTTTTCCCTTCTCGTAATGTGCAAATCTAATGGGGTTTAGAACTACAGTATTGTTGTTCTGAAAACCCAGCTCATGCTTTCACTGTGAAAATAAGCTTTAAAGATCAAGTCATGTTTTATAAAAGGCTTTCTGGTCCATTTTCAAATCTGCATGAATCCTACAATTCCAAATGGGAGGTACAATTATACTGGACATAAAATCAGATCAACTACTGCCCCGACTCAAGGTGAAGACACTCAAATGTTACAGTGGTACTGCATGTGCTGGTCATTACTCACCTGGTCTGAACAACTCAACCTGAAACTAAGAACAACTGAAAGCCTTTTCCACATCACTGCCCTCACTAACTGGGAAAGATATATAGCCAGTTAACCAGTTGTATTATACTGCACATCACAGACAATGCTCTTATTTTGGTGACCGCTGGGGGAAAACAAAGCAACAGCAACAGCCAGTGGCATTCTTTGTGTTAGCCAGTTTTTATTCTATTTCTTGTAAATTTGTGAACCATTGGAACAAACTCACCGCAGGTCGCTCGAACCTCTTGTCGACAGTCGAAGCATCCAACACAGAGCCACACAAGAAAACAGCTTGATAGGCTACAAAGTTTTGTCTCAAGTGAGTCTCATTAGAAAACACTCAAATGCTGGAATATCTAAAGGGGAACCTGAGTAAATCTCTGTCAAGGCCAAGAGTCCATTCATCTCTGATATGCAAATCTGCAAGTGCAACTACTACATGTCTGGATATATTCCCAAAACTATTAGAATAATGTCTCACTGGTTGTGCTTAGCTGAAGCCTCATCATCTCACCTGTGCATTTATTATGTACAAACAAATAACATGTGCTTGGACTGAAATAGCATCGTGAACATGGCTTCTTGTTATCAAAAAGCTTGGTTATGAAAAAACAATCACAAGGAAGAAATCTGTACTTGAGTCAAACTTAAATTTGCATATATATAAAAAAAATATTTACACTATTTACACACATAGTGAAATACTAATCTCACTCAGTAAAGAAATCTGAAGTTAAACAACAAAGCTAAGTTAAGTTACAAATGTAGCTACAGATTTATCAAATGTTGAAACTAGGGCATAGATGATCAGAATAACAAGTGGTTGAAGTCCACAAACACAAACTTAACCAATCAATTTTATTGTTTTTTTCTTGCAAAGCGTGCAAACAATTGAACAATCCAATCATTTTTCCTTTATATCTCTGGTGGAGTTTACTGCAGCCAATTCACATTTGGATCTCAGTAAAAGTAATATTATTTCCTGATATGTGTGTATTTAAGTTTCCATAGCCACAACTTAGTTTGAGAAAAAGGCATTACAGCTGTGGCGATGGTACAGTTCTACCCGTTCTCCATGAAACCACTGTCCCCAAGTGTGCTAACAACTGCTTCATACCTGCCAACACACCTATTATATTCTGGGCTTCTCGCTTATTTCAGTGCCATCTCCTGTATTTGGCTTGACCTTCAGACTTTAAAATGAATAATGTACATACACAGATCCATCAGTTTTGTATGTTTGTCTGACAGTACCCATGTTGCCAGTGTATCAGTGAAACACAATCCACACACTACATACAATTAACAACCAACAGCCTGATTTCAGGGTGTGTGTGTGCCACTGTTCTGCATAGGCTACTCTGGAGATTTACTGGTACCTGTAGATATGAAATGTAATAAGGGGTCAGCGTATTTTGACAATTGACTGTTTTGTCACTGTTGAACTTTACTACCAACCTCTTGATTTTTGGGATGTAAGGTATTTATTCCAAAGTGAAGTAACACTAAGCAAACCACATTTTTAATGGAGGGAGACTTTAAATGTTTGAAGCATTGTTTTTGGTATGCTGTGCATTAACAGTGTTATAAAGACTGGTAGGACTCAAGTGCACACACACACACACACACACACTCAAAAAACAAGACTGGACAGTAGTTCAAGCCTTTAATGAAACAAAAGAAATCTCAGCAAACAAAACTCTTGGCAGGGTCGGGTCCAGGAAAAGCCAAAAATCCAAAAACAGAAAACAACAGACAAGATGACGAAGAGCATGAAGATGACAGACTGGAATAACTAACACGAAGTACAACCAGAACAAGAGAAACACAACTAAGATGAAGAACAACAAACAATCCAGCAAGGGCAAACTGAAATGGACTGGCTGTTATAGAGTCCTGATGGGTGATAGACTGCAGCTGGGAACACAGGTGATGAGATGGGAGGGTCTGGTAGGAGAGGTGAGGCAGAGGCGGGGCAAGTGGACAAATACAGAGACCAGAGGTGAAAAGCTATGGCAGGTGAATAGTGACAGAATTAAAACAAGACAAGACTACAACATGACAAGACTAGAAGAATAAAGACATGATCAGTACCAAACAGATCGAACTAAAACAGAGACTGAAACTAAGACAGAGGGCAGAACCAAGACACAAAACTAGGACCAAACACAGCAGGACAAATACAAAACATAAGCAGGACTAAGGCAAAACAGGGGACCATGACAGGACAGAGACGGACTGGAACTGAGACAGAGATGGACAGGCATTAAAAAACAAGAGCTCAACAAAAACTGAAACTAAACAAAGGCCAGACTGGCCAAACTATGACAAACAGGTCCTTTTATTTGTATTTGGTTCTTGGTATTACACATGAAGTTACATTTAAGTTTGTAAAATAGACTTATAATAGTTTTATAATAGTGAGTCATTGGGTTTATTGTATAGTGAAGACATTTATTTGGAGCCCAAATCACACAGCCATGAAAAATCCATTTTAATTTCACATCTACAGCGTCTCAGTTTGATGAAGGAAAATGATTCTTGATTCACCTGCAGGGGGTTAGATAATAGCACAGACTTAAGTGCCTGCAAGACAACTTTTGTTAGTATGACTTCAGATGAATTCTGGTCATTAAAGGCGGGGAGCCGCTGCATGTGTCAGGATGCAATACTGAGCTGTACACAACAGCATGGAAAGTCAGAGTGAATCATGACAAATTATGTACAACCAGCCACAGGTTATTAGACTTGTTGGAGCTGTTGCACTTCACATTGTCATACATGATCAACTCATCTGAAAAAATAACTTGCAGTTTATTCCTTTCTACCATTGAGTAGATCTGTGGGTAGTGAAAAAAATAAATCCTGGGATGTCAAAACTTTAAGGTAGGGGCTTGACCGACAACATTTTGCTTCAGCTTGGAAATAGCTGTTCACTGAGTATTTCATATCTCTGCATGAAGCACTGAGAGAGCAGCTATATACACCAGTCTGGTGAAGGCAAGGTAGCAGTTTGGTGAATAAAGCATGGTGTGCTGCAGAGATGTGCAACTTGGTTTAATCCAAATGGACACACATAAAAGCCATCTCAAACACTGTTATAGCTTGTGTTTGTCATTGTGTTTTACCAGTTCAGATTCAGTGATTTCACAGTAGCCTCATGGGGAGTCTGACTAAGTTCCACTTTGTTGTTCAACTTCATGTATGCTTTAATGAAATTTACAATTATGTGTTTGTATGTATTTGTTTTTATTTGTGGCAGTGTGACAAAGCATAATTATTGTCACTTTTTTATCATATGAATGAGTTCTTCATTCTTTATCATTTCTCATCACCATAGTAGAATTATGAGAAAAACACCCAAAAAATGTGCACATTTTTGGACTTATAATTATATAAGCTGTTGTTGGGCTGTGGCTGGTAACCTGTTCTTCTTCGTCACATATTGTGCTATGTGCATTCAACCGTATCAGCCAGGTTTCAAGTGTGTTCCAAAAAAACAAAGTGAGACACACGCATCCAATTTCTGAAAATAAGAGAGCCTTGCAGTGAAGAATGTTAAGAGCAAAGGCAGACTTTAATCAGACGGGTTTTACTGACCAGCCAAGCAGCGCGGCTTCACAATTAATTTTTTCCCTTTTTTCTCTTCACAGTGTTTTTGTTTCACAGTAAGATCACAACATTGTAATATTCTGTACCTGCTTCCTGTGATTGACTCAGAACTCAGAAACAACTTGCTGTGGGTTTTTGCATATTTTCATCTGTATAAAGACATTGCATAAAGATACTAAACAGACATATTCAGAACAACAAATAAGATATTCCTTTATTAGTCCCACAACGAGGAGACTCTCTCAAAGACACATGAAGGACATACTTCATCAACACACACCCAAAACTGAGAGCGGTGTCGTCTCCTCTAAATGGGTGACTTGGCTTATTTGGCCACTTAGCAGATGCAATCTAAAATCCAGCCTCAAATATTGGCCTCCAACTGCTCCACCTACTCCTCTGGCTTACCTGAAGCCATCTGTCGAGAGGCAGCAAAAGACCAATAAGAGGCTCTTGCTTGCAGCCTGTCTTCTCTTTCATCTCTTTGTTTTGGAGTATATTAATTGCACACTGTGCGCTCACATGGCCCAGTGTGATCTAGATCTCTCTCTTTTCCCAAGTCTCCAATCTCTTCTCCATGTCTTAACAACTTAATGAAGTTTTTTACCAGCTAACAATGAGAGCAGGAGAGTTTTGGAACGGCGTGGATGTAGAGCGATTAATGCCGAGAGAGTTGAGTGTGTATTGTGCTCGTGGCATCATGCTTGATGTGGATGCGTCTGTAGGTGAAACACTGCCATCAGCAATGACAGGAGCAATAGAATCTTCACATCTGACCTTGAGGGGTGTTCTTTCTTTTTTATTTCTTTCAAACTTTTGTTAGGAAGAAAATCATTTAGTAATGATGTGCAGAATGCTCTTTTAGTTTGAAGTGCCTGTTGGTGCTAATGCTCCTTTAATTATTGATTAATCTGTTGATTGTTTTTGTGATTTATTGTTGAGTCACTGAATTGTCAGAAAGGGAAAAAAAATGTCCAACACAATGCACCATGGTTATTTAGGTGACTTAACATAGAAACTAACAAACAAAATAAACAACAGAAAAACAGCAACAGAAGATTTGTACATACATAAAAAAAAAAAATCCACCAAAAAACGATTTTTTAATTGAAATTTTTACTAGTCTTACTTTTGCTTCTGTTTTTCCTATGTGATTATATCAAGGCCTGTCAAGGTCCTGTTTGTAATGATGTGTTTGGTATCAGCATCAATTTCCCTCAGAGGCTGAGTTTAGAAGCACTTTTAATTTAATTAGTGTTATATTTATGGCCACACTGCTGAAACTATTCATCACTGATTTTGGTAATGTTGCACAATGGATATCGTGCTCAGAGTTGCTTAACGCTGTGATAGGCTAATTGTTGACTGTGGTTAGTGTAGGTTAATGTAGCTTTACAAATGAAGCTTCATATTGTGTGCTGCAGATTGTTTACAGTGGCAGCTCCCTCTGAGGTGCAGAGACAGAGGCACGGGGAGAGAACGCGCAGAGGGAGGCAGCTAATGCCTTGGTCACACTACATGACTTTCAAAGTTGTCAAATCGCTGCTCTACACAACTTTCTGTGGTGTAATTGGGAATGTTGAAGTCATTGTGGTTTGCACATTATGTGACTGATCAGTGACAGGACAGGTCACACGTTACAGGATCTTTCACCAGGAGGAATTCCAGATGTGTCTGTCTGACCTCCAGATTATGTTTTGTTGGGAAAACATGTGCGAGCAGTGACACAGTAAATGATACAATAACTTGTTTTTTCTAAATTGGATGTGCAAGAAACGAGTGGTCCAGGTTGTATGTGCGCTGGTTTGCAGCTACAGAACGAGGACGAAGTAGAAATGTGGGTTGGACGTGGTTTTCCGGTGCTCTTCCGTCCCTCCTTCCCGACTCCTCCCCTCCCCCGATCCCATTGGCTTCCGCTTGTTGCGTGGCTCCCCGGCCCATGCCCCACATGGCCAGATATTTTGCCTGCTTGAGATTGTGTTTCGGGCGTCTGCGAGGCATCAGCGAGCTCTCGGATTGCATCTTTGAACAGTTCACACATAGTGATAGAGTGCAGATTTGCGAGCACTGAGCGAATGGCGATTTTCCTCTGATCTGGGGGCTTTTGTTGGCTAACTCCAAAAACTGTTGGCGAGGAGAAAATCAGGGCTATAATCCTGTAATGTGAACTCAGCATAAAAGAAAGTCTCACAAAGCTGGTTTCAAAGATGCAGCTGGCCAACAACTGACTGAAAATATCTGTCAGTTATATCTAAATTTCCGACTATTATCTCGCATATTTTTGCCCCTGTATCTGGTTAAAGTTGTAAGTAACAATGTTTTAATGTTTGTAAATTAGGTGCAATTTTATGACAATAACGTAAATGAACATTATGTGAAACATAGTCTCCTCTGTTTAGTTCATCTAAGGTCATATATTAATCCACACAAGTATGTCTGTGTGTGTGTGTGTGTGTGTGTGTGTGTGTGTGTGTGTGTGTGTGTGTGTATGTGTGTATGTGTGTGTACTAGGTTAGACTATTCCACAGAAATCAGGGTGAGTATTTGTGGATGTGATGCACAGCCTCCACCAATATTTCTGAAAGTTACAGTAGCCACTGTGGTTCGAGGATTTATGATCCCCTCCAATCAACCAAAGACACACATTAACTCCAACAACTCCGAAATTGTAATATAAGCAAACCATTACTTGTTTTGGCTCATTTGTGCCTTATTGGCTCCAGCATCATCTGTGTTTCCAGGCGGCGACAGTCTGTCTGTCTCTTGCATACTAACACTATACACCACGTAGCTGTAAGTTAAGATACCGTTTCTTCCTTTCTTTCCTCAAACTGTCAAAATGTTGTCCTTTAATTAGCATGCAAATTCAGGGTCAGTTTGCATTAAACACAGTAGCTGTCACTGTCCTAGTCCATACACCTGCTCACATTTCTTGTCCTTGGGCAAGATACTGAACCCACATTGCTCCCGATGGCTGCTCCATCCAGTCAGCCACCATATATGAATGTGGGTGAATGGGTGAATGCTGGCTTGCTTTGAGTGGTCAAAGAAGACCAGAAAAGCGCTATGTAAATACAGTCCAGTCCATAAACTATTTAGCATTATCTGTCTCTTCTTAGTTTCAAGGTCATCCAGCTGAACTGAGTTTTTATAATTCAGGCTCAGGGGTGTGGGTCTGCACTGAGATAGGACAGCTGTGTTATCTTCATTATCCACTGTAGGATGACTTACTGTAGCTCGAGGAAGTTCTGTCTATTTCTTGTGTTCTTGTTTATTTCCTAAAGATAGTATCACATCTGTCAAAGGTTAACAACAAATTTTTAGTTTCTTAAAGTTCTATTGTAAATGCTGGTGTTTGACAAGTTAACCTTGACATTTTGTTAACCATACATTAACAATCGTAACTTCAGATCTTTATGTCCTGACTTTGTTTCATGTCATCCCCTCCCTATCTCCCATCACTGCTGTTGCTGCTTGCTGGATGCATTGGGGATGGAACTTCCTTTTTTCTTTTTCCCGTCCAACAATTTTGTCATTAACCCCAATCCGAGTGCTGGTTGACTCTGACATTCTGCATCACCTGTCCGTGCTGTGGCTGGATTGTTTCAGAAGAGATGTTTCAGCCAAACAGCACAGTGTAATTTTCCACTTTTACTGTGAATTACAAACATTGGCAAGTGCAAAACCTGTGAAAAATACTAGGTTGTCAAAATTCAGACCCCATAATAAAGTTTAACAAAACCATTGTAAGCACACATACTGTATGTGAGCGCTCAAACTCCGTATGACTTTTACTGACTGCGCATCAGAGCATTCTGGGATTATTTCCGAGACGTACAATAAAGGATTTGCGGACTATGTGATGGGTACGAGGGACTCAGCACATACAAAGCAAAAGCTCTAGTATGTCTCCTCGACACTCTCTTGAGGAATCTCTGGATTTCTTTCAGAAAGTGGGAAAAAGAGATAAAGCTGATTCAGTAATTTATTCACAAGGATATTTAAAGTAACTTACAGAAATGGCTGATGCGGAATCCGATTTGAACTGTCTCAGATTGGGACAGTCATATCCTTTAGGCTAGCCTGCGGCTATTCGGAAGGCCATGCATTGGTAATGCCCTCTGGGAAGGTGGAAACTGGCCGGCGCCATCCATAATTTTTTTTCTGCTTGAGTGTCCCAGACAGCATTGGAAAAAAGAGGCCGAGGCACTCGTCTTTTGTATGTTCATTTTGCTCAATATTGGAGACTGACGGAGGCCTATTTGCTGTCATGGTAATAGCTGTGGTGCTTGTTGCTGTATTAAGGCTGATTGGCTAAAGGTTTAAGTGTGTCTGATTTCCTCCCACAATATGTTTGCACTCCTATGTCTCCCTATCAGCAACTGTCAGCTGAAACCCATTCAGAGAGGCACATAGTCTTATCATAAATTGTGTAATGCATCCTCATGGTGCATGCTTTTTTGTGCCGCTTTTTCCCCACTCAGTTTACGCACACCCACACAAAGCAGATATGGTGGACAAGTTCATTGGTATGTACACAGTGTTCTAAAATAAGGCAAGCCCACACTGGGATCATCAATAGGCTGACACACTGTTGTGGTGGTGGAGCTGAGAGGTTAAAGTAATATCTAAATCAGGAAATTCTGGGAAGTGTGAGACTGAAATAAATCATTCCTGTCTCATAGCATTTTCTACAGCACCTCTTTGAAAGTCCTGACACGCTGTATCTCTCCCGCCAGATGGTGGGCCTCTTGGAAGTTGTTTTCACAGGGGTTCTTTTTGCTCTACAACTAGGTACCACAAGCACTGGAAAATAATATTGCCATTAGTATGCAAAGATATGCTTTTTTTCATAAACCTTGGGCTTGTTTGCTCTGACTCATTGTCAGATTTCTGCCTGACCGAGGTGGGTAATTCAAATGAGGCCTTCTTATGGGGCAAAAAAATTGCAATATTAAAATCAATACTGTATAATATCTGATCCTAGTGTTGGTGTTGTATCACGAATCCCAGGAGACATTCATTCAGTGTGAAATCTGCAGTGTATGAAGGTGTGATCTTAACCAAATTAGTGGAATTTGGAGGCAAGAAGCAGTATAGCAATTTGTATATGGAGATGTATTTTTTGTAAACAGTGCGGGAAGAGACCTTTTTCTGTGCAAAAAATTGAGAAACAAAAAATTTTTTAATCTCAGCACTGTTATTTTTCTTATTTTTCTAATAGCGAGCCTCACTGTCGAAAGCAACAGAAACAAGGTTACACAAGAAGAGAGAAGGACAGGGACAAAAGCAAAGCAGGGGATTACACCTCGAAAACCAATATCACGGTCAACAAACGTTAAACCATTATGCGGAGGTCTGTATTATATTGTAAGGGTTTAGGTCATCTCTACCTCTCGCAGGGCAGGTAAACACCAATAAGTGCGGTGTACCTTTTTCTGAGTGAATGCCTTTATTTTGGGGTGAGGCGTTTCCATCCACACTAAAAGCTTGCCTCTGCATGGGGAAAAGAGTTTACGTGCAAATGTTTTAATGAGCATGAAAATAACCCACATGCCTCTGCAAGATCACAACCTTACATATACTGTACCTTAGGCTAAGAGTTTCTGGAAGTTGAACCAGTTTTGGCAGCACAGCCTTCACAGAAACCGTGGAAAGCAATTTCAGCAATCATTTTGATGGAAACTCTCTTCGTCTGCATAAAAATGAAAAACGTAAAAAAAAAAATTGCATTACATGGTACATGCACCGAGAATCGGAAAAGGAGTTTTCTGCCAGCGTATTTACACATGATATGATCCACGGTTTCTTGTTCTGGTTTGACTACAAATTGTCCCAAGATTTATTTTGGTTACGAACATTGTTTTTATGATGGTGCTAATTATCCTGTGCATCTCCCAAAATCTAGATTTTAATTCACAAGTAGTAGCTCTTCCTAGCATGGCCCAGTAAATTGATGGAAATAATCACACACCCCCATTGCCCTTGGCCAAAGGAAACAGTACCAGTGCTTGAAGATCCCGCAGACAGGCTTATTATTAGGCCCAGACTCCGACATGTTTGACCTTTTAGACTCTCCAACCTGAGCAAAACGAGGATGTCATTAAGAATTCAAGGTCAGAACAGATAGACTGCAATCAGGTAATGATAGGGAGGCCTTCATGCTTGTCTTTTGAAGAGTTGGTCTTGAAAAGTGTTTAATGTGGCTCTATTTATTGAGAATACTTTTCCCTGTGCCAGGCAATTTCATTGTCCCTCATTGTTCAGACAGCTGCTCCGGCGCTATACTCCTTAACGTTTGGTCTATTAAGTCGAAGTCGAATAAGCTCTGTTCCTACTATTGATTTCACTTGTACTTTGTGATGGCTTAATATAAGTAGCAACAATTCCAATATGGACGCCTATTACAGGACGCAACCTATGCATTTACCATTTGATTTTCTTCGTCCTTCATAGCCTGTGATTGTGACATTGTGCAGCGGGGAATGAAAAAAAACCAACAACGTACACAACATATTAATTCATTTGAATTATAAAAAACATAAAAAAAAATAAGTAAAGTTTTTATTAAGATTTATTAAGATTTTATTAAGATTTGATTTCAGTGATGATAACACCAGTCTTAAAGCATTGCATTCAATTTGATTTTGCCAATTTTTTTTAACTTAGATTTAATTTATTCATCAAATAACACGACATACAAAAAATGTTATTCAGAGTGAGACACCATCAGCATGACAAATTTACATTTATGCAGTTCGAATACAGTCTCTACTGGCTCTAATTCCATTCTTTTTTGGGGGGTTTCTCACCTAGCAACCACATCCTTTAGCTCCAGTCTGCGCTGCTATGTGCTTCTGCTCACTGTGTCTATGTCATATTTCCTATTTCCATTTTTTAAAAAAATGGAGCATTTGTAAAATTATGGCTAAAATTGTGATCCTTTGGTTTCTGTATGTGGCCTACTTGTGGGGCTGGGGTGTTTGCATGTGCTTAACTAAGCCAAGCAAGTTAGTTGTAAAGTTAATTAACAGTAACTCCTAAGTGGTTGTGATTTTAAATCCCCCACAAACCCCCTGCAGCAAGCCGGAGGGGAGGCTTGTGATTAGGATTTCTCTTAAGTGGCTCTCCCGCCTTCGTGCTCACATGAATCACTGCATCATTTTGGCTTTCACATCAAATCCTACACAGGCAAAACATTTCAGGGGCAAATCTGCATTAAAGAAAATCACATTTTAAGCTCTGGAAAGTCATATCCTCCTCCCAGTTATGATGAGATCTTCCAGCAGAGCCAGTGCATGTTATTGGTGATGCTGGACCTGTTCGCTGTGAATTTGTAAAGTCATGTCACAGGCTTCCATCAAGGGGATAAAGTAGAAGTGGATTTAGTGTAGTGCTTGGCAATCACTCCTCTGTCTGTTTCCCGGCTCAAGCCAGGGGTGGAAGCTTGGCCATCAGTATTCTCTCTCTCCTTCTGTACCTTCCCTCCCCCCTTCAGTCTTGTCCCAGACAGACAATTGCTTTATTAGATAAGGAGCAGTGGACCCACCAGATCTAATGCTTCGCCTTGTTCAAAGTGGCAAATTACATATTCCCACTTCTACAGTTTAACGTCATATAAGGTCCATAAGCCGATGGAAAAAGATGGTTAGGCGTGAGCTTTACATTCTTATTATAAGTAAAAAAAATTTTTAGTCTCAATGCAGTTTTCATAAAGGGGTCTTAAAGATGCTCTGATAACAACAAGTATCTTTTACAGATCCATTTAGCATTTGCATTTGACATTTGGATAGTGGTATGACAAGAATATGAAGACTTCATTCTGCAGATCAGAGTGCAGCATGTGCAGCCTGCCTCCACTGATCTCTCCTGAATTCACATTTTGGTGCATTGAGTCCCATCATTCCATTATGGCACGATGCTGATTAGCACCATTGATTGTTTTCACTAATTAGCTTTGGTGGACACCTGGTTAGCATATTTAAAAAATGTTACCACGAAGAATCTGCGTCCAAATCTCAGTTATTTATCTTAAACTCATTTAGATACTTTGGCTGGTAATTGAAGAATAATTTAATCAGAATGAACTTCACGCATATGCTCATTTTAAAAGCTTTCACCACCACTTATTTTGGGTACTACATGTTTAGGTAAATGTAGCTGTGTAAAAGCTTGAGTCACATAGATTAGAGTACTTATTAATCCCAATGGCAAATTGCATTGTTTCAGCAGCTGAATAAATTACAGAAAGCACAAAACAAACAACATACATTCAAAGGAGAAGTTATTAATTAAATTAATAGCACAGATAGTCTTTACTGGAAATGGAACCAAAACTATTAAAACAAGAGCAATACTTTGTAGATAACTCTAAATGTATATAATGATAGTGCCTGCTTATATTCTATACATGGTTAGTGCAAGTTAGTGCAATTTATTTGTATTGGTAAGCTGGAGAGTCTTGGTTTAATTAAAGGAATAGTTTGACGTTTTGGGAAATAGGCCAATCGTTAGCTTAGCATGAATTCCTTTAAACCTATAATCATGTCTTTTTAGCATGCAGGCGTATTTCCTGTTACATTGTGTATCTATCACAGGTTATTTCAAGGGTGGAAACTGGTTGAATGAAACCTGTCTTTGTGACAGACACATCTTGCTCAAATCAATTTTGGCACAATGCAAGTAACTGGCATCTTTTTAATTCATTTGTTTTTATTTCTTTTATTTATTAATTGTATGACGTTTTACCTCCTTGTGATTCATTTTCTTTTTGACTTTTATTTTGTGAAATAAGTTGGTGTTAACTGGTGAAAAAAAAGGTTTTAAAAAGCCTAAAAAACTTTCATGAACTGTGACTAATCTTAAGGTCAGACAGTGTTGAAAATCTTGTCAGTGTCTTGAGAATTATAAAGACATTAAAGTGAATGACAGTGAGACTGTCAGTCTCTCCACCATTTATTAAACACAACAGTTAGCAGGGAAGGAGGAAAAGATGGAGGAGAAAAAGGCCGGTGAACCAGCAGGGGCCATTTTCAGGGGTCCTCAGACATCTTGAGCTGTATTTTAAGTATTAAAACGTCGTGGAAGGCCACTGAAGATTCTGCACAGACTGTAGTAATGTCATGTTTGAAACAACAGATTATCTTGTTTAGATCAGACGAGAGGAGGGAGAGAGAATGTGAGAGAGAAATTGAGCTTGTTTTCTGTCGGTAATTACAATCTCAGCATCACATCAATCCTGCTATCTCATGCAATCTGCTGAAAAATGTCTCCGAAATAAATCTCCCAGTACTAAAACGAGACACTGGAGATTCTCGCACTGGTGTTAATATTTTGTTTAGCACGTACCACACGTTTTAAATAAGGATATAATAAGCCATAATAAGCAGGGATTGTTCGTTCGCTGAATTCCCAGACTGATTGAAGTACAGGGTAGAATAACATTACGGTGTCTTTTTATTGAAATAACAGCTATTATTCCATTTTCCCAAATGCTGAAGAAAAGTAGATAATATGATCAATACTTTTTCATTGTGGTCTCACATGCACATGCTGTCTCTTTCAAGCTTGAATAGAAACCCGCTGTTCTCTTTTTCTTGTTTTTGGGGTTGGAGAGCTTTGTTTTGCTTGTTTTTCCCAGCCGACGTTGTGTTCTGGTCCTCCACACACACACACACACACACACACACACACACACACACACACACACACACACACACTTTTCAGGTCCGATGAGAGCTAAACAGCATGTTGTCTAATCAGGTGTTAAGTTACACTGTCTCTGTTTGTGAAGGAGCAGGCTTAAAATTTGGGTTTATAATAGGATTATTATTATTTTGTTGATTGCATATCTGCCCAACGTTGAAGCTGGTCAGAGATTTTTTTTGTTTGGTATTTAATTGCCCTGTGTATTCATGAGTCCAGGTTGGCAGTCAGACATGTTGCAGTAAGGAAGGAGTTTTTCATGCACTCATTTTAATCCAGCATCTTCCACTTTGAAGCAACACAAAAGGGCTTCACAGAGTGTCCAGTATTCCAGGGATGAAGGAGAAAACTGTCAGACATGCAGAATGGTAAACAGTCCTCATCAGGGCAGGATGCCTAAGGTTGGTACTTTTTTGTTGCAGAGGGTACCAGATCGATTTCTCCAATTATCAGAACATGTTGAGGTAAATGGTCCCAACAACATCCCAGAGTTTTTTCCATTTCCAACACCAGCTCAAAGTAACTCAGCCAGTGCTTGTTCTTCAGGAGAGGTATTTTGTCGTTTGGCCCAGGTGTAGACTTTTTCTCTCTCAGATTTTGCCCTTATATGAATGTGGTGTTGAAATAATGATCAGGGACTGATGATTGTGGCGCTTCATATCTAACTTTTAAATAATAAAATAATAACCCCTGCTAGTCCTCTCATGCAGGCGAGAAGCAGGCAAAATGACAAGTGTGAAGGAATGAATGCTATTCAGTGGCCACCTTTAGAACTAAACCTCTGCCAAGGTTAGTACTTCCCTTAAGAAAAAACAAATGTAAACAAAACATACATATTCCAGCAAAAACTATGAAGACAGTCATTTATTCAATATTTTGAGTATCAGAATATTCAAAACATTCATTTTATTTACAAACCATGGTTGGTTATGTGATAACTAAAACCACTTGTCTTATAGAAATGTACTTATTTGTGTGGTTTCAAGGAGAAACTGTCAAATACTGAAAAATACCTTACAGCAGAATTAATAAATTTTTTTGCCACTTGGAGGCAGAAGAACAAGCAACAACAATGATATATAATCACCTTACATAGTTGTGAATGTGTTAGCGAACAGTTTTATTTACGCATCCATTCGACACAGAGCAACATCCTCATTCATATATGTACAATGCTGTTTCTGGCCACCTGACCAATATAAGTCCAGTATGCGTACTTTAACTCTGTCCAAGTCCTGAAGGTAATAGTTGGCTCTTTGGCTCCTAAATAGTCAATGCATATGAAGCATATGAAAACCTGGTGATTTGAGATAATTGTCTTGTTTTGGGCTGTGCATTTACGCTTTGAAAAAGTCATGGATCGTCTTATAATTAATGAGTTGATTTTACATGAGAGGGATGTATTGGAATCAGTGATGTCTTAGTCATCGATCAGCCCATCCTTTGAAAGGGAGGTAAGTTGTTTTTTTCTGACATCCTGAGTAGACGTGCTGATATTACTCCCCATTGACAAGTGTTCTTCAAATAAAAGAGAACAGCTTTACCCCAAGAAAAACATGAAAGATAATATTCAAATTGTCAGAGTGCAAACCAAGAGAGCATCTGTCTGCAACAGTGGGGAGTAGCAAATATAATCCCATTACAAGACATATAGATGAGCAAACTTCATCCAGCAAATCTAATAGAGGCCACTCTGTTTGGAGAGTAAGCACTTTTTACTCACCTAACCAAAGACTGCTGTGCTTGCAGGGCGACAGCATTTTCCCCTCACTGCCCCATCTCTTGTTGAAAAAATTCACCTAATGCACCTTACTCTTTTTGCCAGTTGTTTTATCTGGGATAGATCCATTTACCCTGTACACAATGGCTGCCAAGTAACCAACAATCTAAAATAGGAGTCCAGCTTTTTTACCTGGTAAATTGCCAGTTATCGTAGGGGTGTGAATCTCTAGGCACTTCAAGATTTGCTTTGAGTCTGATTCAGAGTGTTATAATGCAATTATAAAATGATTAGTGATGCATCTTGATGCATCAAAAAGTTTGATTTCTATAGATTTATTTTTTTCTCACACTGTGTAATTACTTGCTTCCTAAGTCTGTATATTTATTCCAGATTCCATTCACTGTGCAATATATTTAATATTTCATTTGCTGTGCAATGTTTTACTCACTGTGCAATATCTTTATTTTTATCTGAGGTCAATGTCCTGGCAATATTTTGAATTTGGTATTTCATATTTCATATTTCACTCCATCCTAGTCAATATTTGTGAATTGTGAAAACAAATTATTTAATTACAATAATAATTGTGTAATACCATATACTGTGATACAACTGCAATATTTTTTGAGATGGTTGTCATATTTTGAAAATCTCATAGCGCTGCAACCCTATTTCTTATCAGCACCAATGCCTGTGAAGAGGCGAAAGCTGAAGAAATACCATAATATTATCTTTTACATTGGTGCCCAACAGATTCAAGATTTACCCCCTAATTTTTGCACATTTTTTGTGTATTTCATTTTTACCAGAGTTTAGGGGTTGCTGATTTGGCTGCTGATAAGTCCTAAATTTAACTAACTGGATCCTTGTGAATTTACATGGAATAAAATTACTCCTGCTTACTCAAAATACAAAATATTATTTGCAGTGAAATTATTTCTTTCTTCTTGTTTGCAGTTTTTATAACATCACTGGGCATGCATAAAGTAAGGTTAACATTCAGGATTGCCTTGCAGTAGTAAAGTGCACCTGCAGTTGTTGCTCAGTGACCCAAGGTCTAGTGCTTGACTATCTTTAGTAGATCACATGTTTTTATCCAGGCTTCATGTCTATCAACCATACATCCTCCGAAATAATCCATCACCATATCCTGACTCCATTTCCTTTGTATTTGACCAAACTGTGCCATTCCCTCCTTCATTCACATTTCAAGTGACCAGTTTGAATGATGAGCTGTTCTGCACAGTGTGACATGACCTGGGTTTGTTTACCAATGTGAAGGAGAATATAGAGTGAAATCCCTGCTATCAAAAATACAATCCCTTGTCATTATCTTGGAAAGCCCTTGAAATACAGTTCTTGCTCAGAAGGTTGGCCAGCCGCTCGCTGCACAGTGGAATAAAGTGGGATTAGCTGGACAAATTGAAAATGGGGGTGTGCAATTTCATACTTGAAAGACAGAGAGAAAGAAGGAAAATAGAAGAAAAAGATCATTGGGATGTCTCCATATGATCATCCTGATCTTTAGTTGTTTACTCTGTTGTTGTTAGCACAATTCAAGCTGCAGAGAAACATTTCAGAAAAACCTAATGAATACAGTGTTTGTCATTTCCCCCTCTCAGACTAAAGGAACTGGATTACTGGCATCAGACTGAGGGCATCTGTATGCAACAAGCAGACACGGTGCACATAGCAACAGTAGCTCCTCCAGTGTGTCCTTAAATTATCCCCGCTACCACACACACAACCACACAAACAAACATATCCACCAAGTTCAGCAGGCGAGTTAAGGTCATGGATCTCTGTGTGCTCTCCTGGCGCCTGTCAGACTAAAGAAAAATTAAAGCCGTTCAAAGAAAGCTGCAGAGAGGTGCTTACTGCATCATGCCGATAACGTCCTCTCGCCCAGTGCTACCTGCTCCCTCCCACCACTCCTTTGCTGAGACTTTTAAGATATTGCTTGACTGGCTCAGGAGGGGGGATCCCCCACCTTCTCAGCAGTGACAGATCAGCAATGCAGGTCCTTTTTGCATGTCTATAATGGTATGTGTAATGGTATTTGTCGAGAGTAGAATGGGCAGAGGCCTTATTACAGTTAAATCAACATGTTGAAAGGTTGGCGAGAACCTGATTTACAGTTCAGTGCATGCTTGTAGGGGGTTGATATCGATGTGCTCTGGATGTGTATAGTGTCGTGAAGAAATGAGAGGAGCTCAGACGTTTGCGGCATATTAAATTGTTTCTACAGTACGTGCTGGTAATGTCATGGGATTCAGGGTGGATGAGATGTAGTAAAGTAGACAGGGCTGTGTCTGCTTATGCAACAGCACTTGCCTGACCATTCGGCTCAACAGCTCACTATCCACTTGTTCAGATGGTCTCCTGCCAGGTGATTTTTTATATTTTTTCTGCAGCATCATTCATGTTGTTTGTGAAACTGAGACAAAAGCAGCAACCAGGTGTGATACAGAAAAGAGAGCTTTATTTAAATTATTTATACCATTGCCAGCTCAGAAAAACAATGGTGTTATTTCATATATAATTAATTATTAAAGAATTCAAAAATGTCAAACCTATGGCTTTACAGATAAAAGTACTAAATGGCAAATGTACAATTCAAATGGGGAAAAAAAGCGATCGCATTTCATGGCAAAATTGCACTACCTGTGGATTTCTATCAACCCTGGAGTCATTTAACAAGCCATTCCTGGGCACGCACATGCTTTTTTTTTTGTGCGTCAGTGTATTGTTTTTTGCTCATGTGTCAGAACCGGCTTGACTGTCTGTGCAGTGCATTCGGTTGGATGGATGTGTGTATGTGAGTCTGTGTTATTGAACAGCTGAAACGGTGTCCTACTGTTAACTGTCCTTTCACATGCTGAACTAATTTGCTGTGAGTGGGCTGATGGATCAGAACCACAGATGGATTAAGTACTAGAAAATTATACTCAATACTACTACAACTGTTCCTTTAAATAGCTTTCTTCAGGTATTGTAAAAGTAAAAATACTTGAATGAAAATGTACATAGATAAAAGTAAAAAAGAGGCGGAGGGGTATCTGGTTATATGTTGCTATACTACTAAAGCACATAACATCTTGCGTGTGTTTGATTAAGACACCCACACTGCATATCCACTGCAGTCAGACTCTATAACACCACATTCTAGTGTAATAACTGATCTGTGCAATATTATAGCATTTTGTCTTATTCGGGTATTAAGCATTACTTACATCATTACTACACACCATATGTATTTTGGATGTTAATTACAACAATAAATGCTCTGTGCAGAAAAATAACCCATGCTTATCTTTTGACAAGGAAAAATGTCTACATAGTGTAAATAGTTTGTTATCTATTATTATTTATACGACCATATTTTTAATCCTGTATTTTGAGTATTTTATTCAATTTGCCTGTTTTGCTGCTGTAACAAGTAAATTTCCCCTGTGGGGGATCAATACAGCTTATCTTATCTTATGTGGTTCAAATCACCTGTGTTTGCTGGGTAGTGCATTAAGTCAGTGATTAAGGTAGTGATGTCTTCCTTAATTTAAAGGTGTATTTGTACATTGTTGTACTGTTCACACATCGTGGGAGAATGCATCCCTCGCAACCCATGACACTCGTGAACGTTTATCGTCAACATGTATGTTTCCCAAAGTGTCACTGTGCCAGACATGTAGCTCTCTGGAGCTCTGCCCTCCCACACCCGCAGACAGACAGGTGAACAGACACACTTGCAGCTTCTTCTCTGCTCTAGCTGCTGACTCTGTTTTGTTTTTTGTTCCATTCTCACACAGTTTATCAGGACTTTTTCATGCGACTTTTGTTTTTGTGCTGTAACAGATACAACTTAAAATGTAGTGCAAATGAAGTACAGTACTTGTTATAAAAATACTTAAGTACTGATTTTGAAAAAAATGCTCAAAAAGTAAAAGTACACTAAAGCGACTTTGTTACAGTAATGGAAGAAAAGGTACAGAACAGAAGAAACATTTAACACTTGATGGACTGGTAAATCGCATTCACTGAGCTCCTCACAACCTCGCTGATTTCCTTGTCCTCATGGGAGAGGTGATAAATTGGCAATAGAAGGCCTGGAGGAAAAAGGGTCCATGTGATTGGCTGTGTGGACAGTGGTAATGTTTTATACAAAATTGACTCATCATTGTATTCACTAAAATATGTTTTTGTCCTCAAACCTGAGCACACAAAATGAAACAGCCTTGATTGTTCGACAGCCAGGTGATTTTTTTTAATCATAAAAAACAGCATGGCCTCTTTCTCACCTCACTGCTCTTGTACTCTTCGTCACATATGATAACCAATATCCAATCAAAAGGGCAATACACTGTGCCTTTGATTAAAGACATAATAGATATTACACTGTGTCACGAAGGACTCACTCATTGCCCGCATGTTCCAAAGTCATTTATTTGGGCTGTGCTATAACTCACTACCCATAAAACACAGAATGGTAATGACTCAAAGGTCAGAGGCAGAAGTCCTGGTGGAGCTGCCATTTGTTTCTTAATACCCTGAGAAACTCTAACATTATTGATCTCCTGCACCGCATGACTTTGAAAAGTAATTACTAGGTTATATATGATGATATTTCCCTCCCCAAGGGATAACTTTATTACTACAATATAACATCCTCTCTCCACCCTGAAAGAAATACAAGGTAGTCGATACAGCTTGCCAGTTGTTTGCATAGAGAAAGGATGGGCAATATCAATGGCGGGACCAATTTATTTATCACAGCTATGGAGGTAAGACACGGAAGGGGGGTTGATAAAAGGTTGAAAAAGGAGGCGCTCTTTTCACAAGCCCACAAACATCATATTCTTTCGCATGATACGGGGCCCATCTGCGTTTCACGCTGATTTGTTTGTCTCTCACAGGGGACCCAACCTATTTATTCCTAAGAAAAATAAAGCTGCTTTTTTATACGGCTGCCTTCAGCGGAAAGAGGGAAAGAGCAGCTTGCTAGGTGCTTATAGGACCACTCTAGGGGTATGATGGTGAGAGACAGAGGCAGTGGAGGAGAAGAAAAGGAGATAAAGGACGAGATAGGAGAGATAAAGGATGTGGGAGAGGAGAGGAAAGGAGGAAAAAGAGAGCGCGCAGTGAGAGGACGAGAAAGGAAAATGGGATGGAGCAAGGCAGGAGAGAGCGGGAGAGTTATGATTACTATGCTCCATGCTGTTTCGCATGGCTCCTCTTCCCAATAGCCTGAAGCAACCAGGGCTCAGATTTGGGCTGCCAACCAAAAGGTGGATATCAGCATTCCTTTGAGCCTTCCTGCCTCCTTCCCCCCTAACCAGACTTCACACACGCTGCTTCTATCAACTTAGTCCGTGTGTGCTGGTCTTTGAAGTGTGGGCTATGTGATGCTTTCATGCAGTTTTAAATTCCCTTTTGCAGGTTATGGCAGTGGTATTAATTGTCAGTTAGTACAAGTTTCTACAAAGCCAATTCAGTAGATTAGCAGATGGCTATCGCAGACCGCCTCGAAGTGGGCATGCACAGTATGAAAACCAATATGAAAGTCATTAACAGACTTTAAGAGGGTTATTTGGAATCCAGCTCAGTTCAAGTAAATGTTGCAAATGTAAACTTTATTATAATTTACTAATTTATTGAAGTGACAAAAAAGTGGTAGCAGTTATCTCATACCATTGATCAGTGTTTCTCCAAATGTCAACATTTCCAATACATTTCCAATATTTCCTGCTTACAATTTGAATGCTGCTATTTAACCCACCATTTGTGCTGCTCAGTCTGCATTTGCATCTGACTAAAGCTCTGACCTCCATTTATCCAAGTAAAACAGTGCCAAATCAATCTTTCTTTGTGCCATAAATCAACATATCAGATTTCCTTCCTAATCCTAATTCAACAGCGTGTAGCAGAAAATGGTTCATAAATCAACCCTGTCTCTTAGAAACTGCATTAATATACGGCTAATTTGGAACAGAAAATATATTTTCAGAAAAATGTTGAGAAATGTTCATACAAAATGTATCTGCAAAATGTAGTATCAACTCGGAGCAACTGACTGAGCAGTATTAGCCATTTAACATGGTCTGGTTAGCAAATCACAGCGCTGTCAAGTTTCAGGAATGATCATAGTGTTGGTTAGATATTTAATAAGTTAAAAGTGACAACGAGTGATCTGAGTGATGAAGTTAGTTGGTCGGGGGTGTGTTGTTGTTTCCCCATTGCTCAAAATAAATAGGCGCAAATGTTTGTTACGTGCTGTAAATTCCAGATTCTCTGAACATATGTAGGCACAAGTGACCTTTTTTGGTCTGGTTCTTCAGGTAGCAATTGGAGATGATGCTTGGTGCACACTCTACACAGCGCCCCCTACCTGTCAAGAGGATGACTGGATGTCTGACTCTGACTGAAATTTTTGTCCCTGTGTAAAATGCGCTGCTTCTCTCTTCAAGATGTCATCTGTCTGCAGCCAGTGTATCTCCTGAAGACACTTTTCCACAAAAGCGTTTTTTACTCTCCAGTTCAGACTGACGTTTCGTTGTAGGTGGTTGAACACCAAAGTAATTACTTTTAATTAACGTTGTTTGCTTCTTGGACATTTTGAAGAATCAAATCCTAAAAACATAGAAATAGGCTAATGTCAGCTAGATGCAACGTAAGCTACCTTATTAAAGTCTTGCTAACATGGGGAAAAAGTCATCTAGAAAGAAATTTAAGATAATAATTAATGAACACACTAGTCATCATGTATGGAGAAAATGCTACTCCAGTAAGTAAACGTGTGCCAAACGGTTCCAAAAATGTTGGTATGCAACATGTTGCATGTTGGTGTATTTTCTGCTGCGCCTCGTTTTATTCTTGCTGTGTATGTGCACCTGCGCACCAGTTATGTGCAGCCCTGGACTAATGGGTCCATCCCTTCTTGTACTTGCACAGCACTGAAAAATCCTCTTTGGTCTCTTGTGTATAAATTGTGAGACCAGACATTTGGCTTGCAGCCAGCTTTTTTTTTTTTTGGCTAGTTAAAAGAGCCGAGCAGGGCCCACAGTCTATACTCGTAGAATCTGAAGTTATGGTACACTGTCTATCTCTGTAGGCTGTTGCGAGTGGGATAAGGACGAAGCAGGATGTGGCTCTCTATGACTGTCGAATGTGCATCACAGCATGATGTCACATCACAACCCATGATTGTGCACAGGTGAAACACAAACACTACAACATGTGTTGAGGAAGTGACACTCTCTCTTTTGTGTTCAGTTTGCCGGGAATGCACACTGCTCTTGTGGAGAGTAAGTGTGTGTGCACCTCAGAGCAGTAGTGGTCTGGCTATATGCTGAGAGGCTGAGCGGAGCATGCTTCCCCTCAGCAACTTATGTAAGCTGCTGTTTTGTTGTCTGTACAAATACAAAGGTGATGATTCACCATCAGTGGTGCGAAATACTGAATCTCCTTCCTTACAGAAGGCGTTTATGCGGAGAGACGTGTGTGCTGACCGCTGCCCCCCCACTTCCTGCAATAAACATGCTCCTCCCCAGCCTGAGTGACACGGCATCGACATCTGTAAACACTGAAATGTGTGATGTAACTTTGCCAAGAGACACCCCTGCTGACAGGACATGGTTTTCCAGTTGGCTAATTCAGAATGGACACCATGCCTCTCTGATGACGAATACATCATCTTTATCATCTATGTCACTAACCTAGATCATTATTAATCATGCTGTTATATATGTATATATTGCTGAACACCAATTATATCATGTGTTTTTTAGTCCACATTCAATTTTACATATTGTCATGCTCAAACCTTTCATTTCGTATACTTTGTATAATGTTCTCAGTCATTCATAAAACCTGCCATTTATTCATACCAGGGGTGAACATAATTTTTTTTTAAGTCAGGTATTTGATAACTGCAATCTTATGGTCCTCTGTGTCTCCCTCACTGTCCCCTGCTTCAGTTTTCAGTGGATCAGTGGATGATGAAAACCCACCTCCCAGTCCCTGCTTAAGCCTCAGATTAGCTGTCTCCTTCTACAGGTCATCAGCTGGCTTTGGGTCAGATGCCTCTGTGGTCACCTTTGACAGTAGAATGTGCATCAGGGCTGAAAGACGAGTATATGCCAACCAAGATGTACAGAGTTTACTCGGTTTTTCTCCTGTTGAGATGTGAGAATGCGCTCTCCACATGCTGTACCGCTCAAAGGCCGTGTAGGCAGTGTAAAAGACAATTTAACTACCTTGTTGATGTTGGAGTAATAATCTGGATTGTGTGTATCTGCCAACATCCATTTTCTCACAGTGGAGTCTCTGTCAAGCTGCAAGGTGGCCTCATATTTCTGAAGAATGGTGTACATCGTTGTGTTGCCAAAACGGTGGAAGTCTTGCATTTCCTGCGGCCAAGTTTCAGTATCAAAAACTGAAAATTGAATCACATCAATTAAGTGAGTCACATCTGATTTCAGACTCTTCATTTGAGCCTCTGAGTCACTGTGTCAGCGTCAACACTGTGGTGGCACTCCCCCAAAGCTTATGGGATGGTCAGACAGGCAAGGGTCAAAATCACATAAGAATGTCCAAACTGGCAAGTAAAGCCAATAAGAAGCAGGCAGGAATCAGCAAGATCGGCAAGGTCCAGGGAAACAAGGAGATGCAAGGAATAGACAGTAGAACTAAACATGAGGAAATAGGCTGGAACACCTGATACAAGGTACAAAGATGAACCGGCACAGTGTGACGGGAACACACACTCAAACCCAAAACCATGACATTACACTTCCCCCTTAATATACTTTTGAAAACAAATTGGTGTCGTAAAATCTTTATTTCCTGTATGGAGTTCATAATCAGTGTGGTAATCATTTATTAATATTAAATTATTATTATTATTATTAGTTGAAGTAGTATTAATAATGGAGATCTGTCTGAAGATTTCACTTTTCAATTTCTCAGTTTTTTTTTCTAGTATGAATGCTGCTGTTTGACCCTTCCTTTTTAAAGGTGCTGCTCCCTATTCATTTGTTTAACCTTTAGCTTCACTGGAGCAGATACATGGTAGAAGTGATTTACACTCCTCTTTTACTCCCTCAAGCTTTCGTCCTTGCTCGAAACGGTAGAGGATTTAACCTCTGTTTACGCAAGTGAAAAGGTGACGTGATGTAAATCAGTCTCCCTTCGTAATGTAAATCAATTTCGGTTTTCCTTAAGGATCTGACTTGATGGAAATGCTGTTGTATTATCGTATGTATTGTTATATTTTTATGCATTGACCCTTTTATGATCCAAAACTAAGCTATGAACAGACAGGTTATCTTGATCTACTATTTTTTTTAAAGAAGTGCAAGTACAAGAAGAGTCAGCTGAGGTGTTCCAGTGTCGGCAAGAACCAGTATGTAGTGGATGGTGCTGGCCCGAGGATAAAATGATATGATCACGTAACCACGCAGTTAACTTCCGGGACCTTACTGGCACTTTGAGAATGAGCTCTACCTTTGTGAGGAATTACCCATATTCATCATCCACATATACAGTTTGGATAAACACTCATAATGTTAAGGTCTCTGTTGTTCTGCCTCATAAAGTCTCAGCACTGGTTTGCTTTCTCTACACACTGCTCTGTCTCTCTCTCTCTCTGTACTCATATTATGGGCTCACATCCCCAGAGAATTCTAATTTTCCATTGAAAAACTTTGTTCTTCACTGTTAATTACAGTAGGCCAATGTTTTCTCTCACCCTATAATTACAATTCAGAAAACAATTACATATCATTCTGGCAGCATGATTACCTCCTGTCACTCCAGCCTTCCGTAACATAATTTAATATTTTGCTCAATGATCACTCAGAGGATTCTTTAAGGCAAAAGAGGCAGCCACTTATAGTGCATATCCTAGTCATCAGCCACTCTGCTTGTTCGTCTGATAAATGCCGGGTAGAGGGAGGCACTCTACTTTGACAATGTGCCATTAAGCCATCCACAGACCCACTCTTGCAGACGCTGGGTGATTAATGTCTTCTCCCTCTCCCTATTTAGCCCTTCAATAATGAACCTGAATTAACAAGCCCTTGCTTCTGGTGACGAGAGCTGCAAACACTTTCCATATGAAACCGAGCCACAAAAAGTTGAAGTACCTCTTTAAAAGTAGTTAGCACCATTGACGGACGACCACCTTGGACACGACATTGAACGTGTCTTCAGCTTTGATTTTAAGTATAAAATAAGGGGGACTACACAAGACTGCAAATGGTTTTGTAATTTAAATGTTAGAAAGGGAAACTCAAAAGATAGAAAGATAGATGAAGTTTTTCTTCTCAGCCCATATTGAGACAATAACAATGTTTAAAAAAGTCAGCAGTTCTCATGATATATAACTAGAAAATTGAAAACACCTCCGACCTAATTACCACAGACAAACATAAACAGGCCTGTTACACTGTGTACCTAGCTGCAGTCAGTGGAAATGATAACACAAAAAAAGCAAGATACCTTGTCGGAGCGTACATACCTGGGTATTCGGAGGTTAATATCATGCATAGTGCAGGTGGAAATTTACATTTCATACACAAAATATCCTTCTATTGTGAGAAGTCAGGGGACAAGGTTTTACATGCTGTGACATTTATGGTTTCTACCTCCATCATTTTTCAATTTCGGCAGCACCTTGACGCTGCTGTCAGGATGTTTGGGGATGCAGCATGTGTTGAATGTCATGTCACGCATAAAATTGGATTACATTTGGCCAGGAGTAGGTTAGATATTAAAGTTCCACTGCTCAGAAGGAGTACTCCATAAGATAAACAAGCATTATTGCAGTTGCTTTGCAGCATTGTTTTATCTCAGCTCAATTGATGTTTGGTACTGTGACCTGAGGTTTATAAAGCATCCTACTGTACACTCAGAGCCTTTCAATATGATAATAAAACTCAGAAGTTAAGGGAAATGTTTTCAGAGGCAAAAAGACGACAGTGAGTTGGGAAAGGCTGGTATACCAATGTGTTTTCAATGTTTAGTGAAAAAATGAGGTGGCGACAGGAGCTGTACTTAGTGCCAATGTTTTTCTCTTGCAAAACAAGTTCTACTGCATATTTGTTTCATCTAATATGTGTAGCCCTGTATGATGTTTTTCAGTAACAAAACAACTTTATTTCTCCCTTAATGAATCTAGTTTAATAAATGCTGAAATCTAATCTGACGGAAGATTATCTCTATTATCGATTTTTCTGCCAGTCATTTTCAAAATCGATTGATTAAGCAAATGTTTGGTGCTTGAAATATCAGAAAATAGCCAAAAGTAGCCCTCACAATTTCCAAGACTGCAACTTTATGTATTCAAGTAGTTCTTTTTTCACCTGACCTACTGTGCATAGAAAAAGCTTTGCATTTAAGAAGCCTGTACCACTAGATTTTTTGTCATGTTTTACTTGAAAACTGACTCAAATGAGTAATAGATTAGCAAAATTGTTGTCGATTAAATTTATTTGTCAATTGACTAATTGATTAATTCACTAATGATTTCAAGTCAAGTGAAATCCATAACTTCATGTAAGCTGTCACCCTTGACTTCACAATGTGCAAACCAGATTTACTGTTAAAGGCCTATATACAGTAAGTACTATGACTTTATTTGGCCAGTACCTTAGGAATTATGTCCATATTGGACAACTTGGTAATCCACAGTTGACCTCCAAAGCCAGTGTCTTGTGCTAAGGGCTGAAGTAGTGTTCTATAGACCAGTGGAAAGTTATGCCAGTGGGTGAGGATTGTACATTCTTCCACTTTTAACTTTCGTAATATGCCTGTCAGTTTCCTTGGATTTTACTGTGTAGGAAATAGTGCAAGCATGTCCTTAGCTGTGCGGCTGCACTGGTTTGTACAAATTCTATTGGCACGGCCAGCCAGAGGGACAGCAAAGCTACGACTCACTTCAATGTAACTGAATAGGAGGACAGCAATTTCAACCACTGTTAATGTGCAAATGTGTGTCATAGTGTCCAACATTCAGTTATACCGACAACATACAACGAAATTTCAAACTGAACTCAAACTAAGCCCCAGGTGTCAGCTTTAACCAAGAATCCAAAGTATGGTGTTACAGTGAATGTAATCCATTCAAAGATGCCAGGACCTCCATTTCTACTGCATTGCCTTTTTCTATTTCATGTTCTGGGGCACCTCAGTCACCTGTAACTTTAATGTCTGCATTGAGGATTGGTGGGCTTTTGGGGGGAAGTGCAAGAAGAAGCTAATTTTCCCACTCTTGCCAATCTCTCTGAAGCATTGGGTAAAGCCCTTTGCTGCACACCATTTTGAGGAGCCTTCCAGATTGCGCAGTGCAAGCCCTTACTGAAAGCCTATTATTAATGGAAAGGTCAATGCAGGGTGGGTGGTTAGATAGTAGCAAGGAGATACTGTCAGTTCTCTCCCCTTCACTGACCAAGGCCGAGCCAAGTGAAGAATAAAAGAGCGAGCTCACAGGGGTATTATCGCAGAATGTACCTTTAGCTGTGTTTAACATTGGAATGCATCAAGGGAACATTCATACATGCTGGGTTGTATAAAAACCTCGTCAGCTGCCAGTTCTTTTGCGATGGACATGCACTCATCTACTCCTTGGTGGCAAATTCATACTGCTTTTATGGCGATTGTGGCTCATTTTCTTCAACAACACAAGAGTTTTTGTTTTCAAGAAAGCTCTCAGATGTTTGTCCAATAACATTAAGCTGCCTCTGAAGCTAATAATTACTTCCCGAGTTTGAATATAAGAATGTTCTGACTGGCACTAATAAGAATAAACGGACAGATCCCTGGGGTCTGCCTCTGTACCCTTTATCATTGCTCATTATTTGCTCCAATAATGAAACTACAGATTTCGGCAGTTACTCAGCATAAAAATTAGATAAGGAAATCCCAACCCTTCCTCCTAAAAAGGATCCCAAAGTGTAATGATTTCTCTATAGTTAAATTTGTTCTACTCTAATTCAAAGAGGTACTCCAATGATTCACTGATTGCTTCACCAAGAAGGCATATTGACATTCACAGGAAATGAGAGCAAGAGATAATGGTTGTTTTGGGAAACACTGCAGCCATGGAAACCAGGCGGTATAATTGCTCAAAAACAATATGCTGTCTCATATATGCCGGTGGATATTAGAGCATCCGTACTTTTTACAAGTTGAGAGGAAGACTGTAGAAACTTATCAGCTGCAGATTCATCAGCAAACCCTCTTACTTTGTGTCCTATTTGTCCAACGGTGTCAGTTGTCTGATGCATCATTAGACACCACGGAGAGTATCAATACACCTTTGCAAACACCACTTCATCATCACTGGATACGACCTGAACAATTTTTGTGAATGTCATCTAAACTTTCTAAAGTTACCTCTTCCCTTTGTAAACATCCAGCTGCCAGCAGACATTTATCTTTGTTTGTCGAGGAGCTTTCCTTACTGCCTCGCTCCTTTCAGGCATTTCAGTGATCCTCCTCATTTTATGTACCGCCATCTATTTTAACTGTCTTGACAAGGTTAATGGTCTCATAAATGTCTGTGTCTGAGAAATCCCGTGGGCAGGATTTCTCCACTGGAGGAGTTTTCAGTTTTGTTTGGAACTGACTGGTGCAGGCGGGTCCCCTGCTTTGATCTCAGTGGTTCAGTTAACTGGATGCTGAAGGCATGACACAGGGGATGGCAGTACTCTGGTCGATTCCGAGCTGTGTCAAGGTGTCTGAGTCACAGTGCATCACGGGAACAACTGTGTTGCCCCCTCAGTTGTCGTCAAATGTTGCACTGATTGAGCAGCAACTTCACATATGCCGTCTTTGACAGAAATCTATTTAGCCGCTTGATATGCATGAAGTGCATGAAGTATGAAGTGTTCTGTCAATATGTTTGTGTTATTCACCCTCTAAGCTCTGGGGAAGAAGTGGATTAAACAAATAGGTTGCATTGCAGTAAATTGCTCTCAACTGTGTCTTTCTGTCATTGGTAAATGGATAAATGGATATGAATAGGTTCCCACTTTGCTGGTGCATTAATCGTGTTAGAGATGCAGATTACATCTCAGCTCATTTGCATAAATTATTCATGACATTGTAATATATGGTGCGCAATTTGAAGTAAACCATTGTTCCAAAAAATGATGTAATGGTGTCAAAAGGGTTTTTCACAGAGAGGAAAACAAACTGCATAAACTGCCCTCATGGTTTCATATTTGCATGTGTTTGAATACATGGAATGTGGTGGTCCTTGTGAATTAAAATGTTGGGTATGTTTGAAGCCATAACATCATAGTAGTGTAACCCTACGCCATCGTTTGCTGCAGTGCTGTGGCTTGTTGAAGATGATTAGGAATAGCCTGCAGCTTCCAGATTTTCAGAGTCCCAGTCAAAAACGTGTTGTGTGCCTGTTGAGAAATAGTTTCTAGTTATATATATATTTAGAAAACTGGCTTGAGGCAGGGCATCAATGGGCAGATAAGCACAATCAGGTTGCTAGTGACGGTTTGCACAACTGCCATTTTGGCACACTGAGCGTGAGACTGAGTCTCCCTCTGGCCCTCTCACACTGTGAATTGCTTCACCATCGAGCCACTTTGAGGGAGAATGACCAGAGTACAAGGAATACAGATGCAGCACTTCAAGAAGTATCACCTTGGATTCAACCTTGTAGCTGTTGTTAGAAAAAACAACTCATCATCAGATGGCAAAATAGGACAAACTGGCAGGGGTTTTGGGATGAGCATCAGCTGTCACTCACTGAAAAGATCCAGATCATGCGTCCTTCTTGTAAATGCCGATTAGAAAATAAAGCTGAATTTATAGACAAATGCATTTCATCTTCAACTATTCCTCATAAGATATTAAACTCTATATTTTCTCTTTACTGCCTGTGCATAAACCAGGGCTCTTTAAAAGACTAAAAATGATTTTCCTCTTTTTATGGGGGTTTATAAGAGCTATTCTCTTTCTCTTTCTAGTAACTTTTCACAGACATGATTTTAGACATGGCACATAGCCTGAAGCACAAACCTAACCTTCTCTAGCTCTCAGCTGCATTCTGATGTGAACATGTTGATTGGCTTTTCAGACTGTCATGCAAGTGATTACTGTACTGTGTGTGGAATATCTAATATCTTCATTTACAGTCAGTGAATGCATGTAAACAAATAGTACAAGAATATATCTTAAGATAGCCAGTGGCTCCAAACCATGATAAAGGATGATAAGTAGAAGCAGTTACAAGGAAATTTAAAAACATATTAACCACCTGAGGTTTTGTGTGACTATGGCAGCTCTGGCTCAAAGAATTTCATCAGAATGTGTCAATCAGTTATGCTGACCAGCGGGTTTGAATTGAGTTGATTAACAAGGAGACAAACAACCTTTGTGTGCATATTGGTGTGTGTGTGTGTGTGTGTGTGTGTGTGTGTGTGTGTGTGTGTGTGTGCATGCACATGTGAAGTGATGTCTAATTTAATCAGACTGTGACTCTAGCAATTTAGGCTAGAATGTTACCGTGATAGCATAAGAAAAAAAGCAGTAAACCTAATCGAATCTGAAAGGTGTTCAGCTTGAAATGAAATAGCTAAAACAATGGAAAATGCCAAAGACAGAACAATAAGAGTAATAAAAAAATCCCTCAAAACACAATTGCAATAGGCAGACGCTATTTATGAACTCGCTCAATGAGCATCTTTGTATTATTTTACTTCCTGGGTAGCTTCCCGGGTTGATTCTACTCTTCAGTGATTGCTATGGTTTGAATTCATTTCCTTCTGTCTGTAAACACAGGTTTTGTTTGGCTGGCTAAATTGAGTATAATTAAGTATTTTTTGAAAAATTCAGCTTTTATGAAAATAGGTTTTGGGCTATTTCTAGTAAAAGCATCAAAGCTGGACATGGTCAGAAAATGGCACCCCTAACAAAAACAATGCATTGAAAATTTGGACAGCTTGGACAGCCTCCACTTACTGGCTCCAGTATTGTAAGCACTGTCATCTTTATTCAATTCATTCAATTGAAAAAAAATTAACCCTATCTCAACTCAGTGTTAATCTGCAAATCTGATGGATCTGATGAATATAATTTTGAACTATTGTTGGGTTGTCACAAGAATTTTGTAATGCAATAGGCTTGCTGTTTCTTTATGAGTTTATGAAAATGTCAAGTGATCGGGATGGTAAAACTGATATGTGGCCTTGTTGTCGACTGTCATCTTATTTTTACCACCTTGTTGATACTGAAAGGTAAAGACAAAAGGGAAACAATAAAATTACAGTGACACAAAGAAGCTGGTGGCAAAAACAGCAAAGATCCCTGGGTATTCCATTAGGATGAGGTTACTAAGTTCATTATCCTCATTTACAAATGCTCCCAACACCCACCACTGAAATCTGCGGTAACAGATGACCTCTAATCCCCGCTGGGATGTAAAACCCAACACAGTCAATTGTAATTTGGTGGCACTACAGGAAAAAATAAAGCTTCTTTTGTTAGTCTTAGCAGGCTTTATCTGTCTGTTTCCAATTACAGTCCTTGAGCCCTGGGCTGACATGGCCATAAGACAATCCCATCCCTTGCCAAGTTCAGTGCCTTCATTACATGTATTAATGCTGTTGCTATCTGGCTAATCAAGTGAATGTGTACATGTACAAGTGGATTAAAAGCATCCAGTTTTAATAATTACGACAAAACATCTGCTATTTTAGTAGATGTTTTTTTAAGCAGGGGACTGCAGGATTTATATTGTAGAACATATGGTATTCAACAACACTTTCATCAGTCACTCCTGAGTTGGCAACAGAGTTTAGTTTCCTTGTTGTCTTTTTCTAACAAGACAAAGAGTCCACAGCCATGCTAGAAGCTTGGTGACACTCTACTTAGGCACAACAGTGATTTGACCTTATTGATAATGTTTCCTGTTTTACATCTTGGTTGAGTGTGTTAGCATGCATAGCATTGACAATATATGGGGCAGAAATTGCCACTACTGCTCAGAGTGGGGTCAGTTCCACACTGGGCGTGACCTTTCACAAGGTCAAGACTTGTTCCTGTGGCGGCCCCCGGCGTCTGTTACCATCTTTATGAGTTACGTAACAGTGTCATTGGACATGGGGCCAGGCCCCCGGCCACATGTTAAATATGTATGTTCACTGGCTGAATGTCAGGGGGTGTGAGGTGTGGGGTCGCACCTGGGCTGGAGCTAGCAATTTGTGAACAGAAGAAATAAAGCACAACAATGCAATAACATGAAGGATGGCGTCATTATCTGTTGTTGTTCAGATAAGGATTATTGTATTTTGGCAGAGGTATAAAAGCCCACCTTAATCAATCACTGATTTAATGCACCGCCCAGCAGCCTGCAGAGTGACCAACAGGTGCATGCTCGTTCCAGCTAGAATCCTAAATGATAACATTCTCATGGTCGATCCTCCAGCAGTGACGACATTTACGAACTGTGTGCATGGTGTGCAAAAAACATAAGAGGCTCTTATTTATTTATTTCTTTTTGCAATAAAGTGTGTTTATGGACTGTAGCTTTTGTTGAGTTTAGATTGTATCTCTGTGTTGGTGATGTTCTCTGCTGTTACAGTGGCAGGTCATTTCATTTCTGTAGCTTAATATTGCTGGTTGCACCTGCCGTGGTGTCCATAGCTTTTTATATTCCTGTTGATCACTTTTGTGTAATTGCCTGAGTTTTGTCTTCTTGTCTGGATGATTCGAGCACGTCTACTATGAAGAAGGAGGATATGTAATTCATTTGGTTAATCAGTTGTATGCACACTCTGCAAATGTCCATCTACAGAAAAGACATTCTTTGTTGGTTTGGACATAAGGGCTCTCAGACTTGGAGATGAGATGATATTTGACTAGTATGTTGACATGTTGATGCACTTGTTAAACAACCCCCTCCTCATTTCACTTCTTGAATTGTGTCACTATGTTGCTGCATATACCAGCTACTGAAGCTACAATATTATTGTAGGTAATACAAGAGTTATTATGATAAAATTATACCTGGGATGGCAAAACTGTCAGACCCCACTTGAGCCTCATTGCATACATTAATGCCTCATACCGTAGCACCGTAATTGAGCTGTTATCTAAATTTACATCAATAACGAACTGAAACAAGCAAACAGTGCTTGTTAATCTAACGTGCCTGAAGAAATATCCCCTCTGTATTACAGCTATTAGTGGAGGGAAAGGAAAATTCAAATATGCAGCCAAATGAATACCCAGCTGCCAATGCGTGTTTGCAGTTCTAATGTCAAAGGATATCACAGCGGTCTCACTATTTTAAGCTGCCAACACAAACATGTTAACAAAATATTTCACAGCTAGATGGAGTGCACAGTGCTGCTGTGGCCTCAGTAGTAGAAATGAGAGGGGGGGGTACCTGCTGTGTACCTTCTACAGGGTACATAACAAACTCTTGGTAATGCAGGTGAATTGACACTGTCTGTCACCAAGGCGAGGATCAAAATAGCAGCTGTGGTGATATTTTCCTATTGTAGGTTCAGGCCGCTGTGCCTGGCGACTGAGTACCACATCCGTTCATCATGCAGAAAGTCTGAGCTGCCTCACACTCTCCTCTCAAAAAAAGTGTGTGTGAGAACAGGCTGCAGGAGCTGATGGACTCGGCCTGGATTTTCAGCTAAAGTGTTCTGTACATTGCCACAACAAAGTAAGACCCAGGACACCTTGATAGATATAACCTTTCCATAGTTGATGAACATTTTATGCGGAGGACCACAACTTAAGCCGACAAGGACATCTCTCATAAGATCGTACGTAAAGCGCTTTACGACTCATGATATTTGAGTGAGATAATCGCTGGAAGGACAGCTGACTGATAGAGATATCTCAACAGCTCTCTCTCGCTAAGAGGCTGTGTTGACCTTTCAGTAATGGTTGCTGCAAACTCAGCACAAAAAACAGATGCCCTTCAAGAGTAGCACAGAGGGTCCCGATTTCCTTGCATCGTCGTGACCTGTGGAGATGCATTACCTCCTCGCGGAACACAACACCGTGTTTGGAGGTGATGTGCTGTCGCTTTGCCTCCGCAGCTGTCTCTCAGAGTCGCTCATAATAACTGATCGTGGTTATTCTTACAACTTTCCTATATCAACAGAACTGAACAGATAGCTTCTACTATCTCTGTTCATTTTGATAATGTCAGCCTGTTGGTGTCACTGTCTTGTCAGCTGATAATCATTGCCCCATCTATTCCACTATTTCTGTTCTTATAACCTGGTTGCCATAATTTAGTGGTAATGGACACATTCATGATAGTATTGATAAGATTTATGGCCTTCAGTCTTTATAGATGTTCAGTATCAGTTGAAACATGAAACGTGTTCTTTCTGCATGTACTGAGTTTTGAAGTCTGTCTGTTCATACACAGACTGTAACAGATTGTCTCAGTGGGACTCCTGTGTTACACAAGCTTCTGTATTATAATATTCTTGGACATGAAAATTACTTATAATTATCAAATTACATAATAATCTGTGGGTATTAAGCTGTTAGGGTGTCACATGAAGTGGTTTTGAATGTAACCTGAGGGTACAGTATGTGTCAGACTTTGGCGCAATATAAAAGAGTCAAAAACTATGATGAAGGAAAGAAACCACATTAGATGGCTATGGCAGTTAACTAGCCATTCACCTGAAAAGGTGGGAGATACACTGTTAGTCATGCATGTTGATAGTTTTGTTTTTCTGTTATCCATATGACAGGCTGGTAAGTAAATGCCAAACCATGATTCATTTTATCATCAGTGCTCAGAGCTGACGCCCAGGGAGAGACAGAGTGATGCACGGCTAACGACTGTGAAAGACAGGACACTTCTGGTAGTGAAATATATCTAAGGCAGTTATTTCCACTCAATTGCCATCTTAAAAAGAAACGCGAGAACATCAGTGAGTTATGTAACAAATGTAGGCCGAGCACTATCAAACGAGTGCTTGATCTCCCCTGGGGTTCACAGCCATGTCAGTCAGGGTCAAACTGCTATAAAGGATGTGTCAGGGCTTAGCATGAAGACAGGCAGGGCCATGCTTCTACAGATCCTTACCAATGGTGAGAGTCAGGCAATCCAATGCACAATGAGATCCCACCGGAGCCTGAACTCTCAGCAATTCGCCTCAGCCAAGCCTGTAATTGATATTTGTCAGAGGAAAAGGGTGGTCCATGTCAGCTCCGACGCTGCTGGGAGATGGAGGAAGGCAGAAGGGCACGTTTGAAGCCTAAGATAGCGGAGGAATATGACTGTGAGCCATCATATGACAAATCTGTTGCTATCTGTAGCACTCTGTTGTATCATTCATGCATTTGTTCCTACTTTCCTGAAGTATTGTGGTACAATTTTAAACTTTATTTTTCAGCCTTGTGCGTTTCGTGCTCTAGTAATAGTATCACTGCGCTAAACAGTACAAGTAGTGTTAACAGTAATAGCAGTGTGTTTGTAGCAGTGTTTTGCCCTCACAACAAGCAAACACATTTATTACTATTCAAGGCCTTTACAGTTAAAATAAACATGCCAGACATAAAAGCAATATTGTAAACAAGAATTTGCTCCTATTTAAGTAAAGATAACAGAAATGCAGAAAAGCCCGCCAGGCAGTAGCACTAAAAATGGAAAAGTGGCAGTTAAGGACAGCTACAAAAGACACAAAATGGCAGCTGATTACAGAACTAATTGTATTGTTATTCAACACATGAGAGGATTCTCTGAATGTAAATGAAATGGAAAATGTAGCCTGAAACTTCACTTTTGTCGCCACTTTGCTTGCAACTTCAGGTCTGTATTCACGCAGGGAGTATTTGAAGCTGTCTATTATCCCGTAACCACTGCTGAATAAAGTGGAAATACTGAATACTAAGACCAGCAATAGGAGCAGCTGTAATAGAAGTAGTAGTGGTAGTATTAGCAGTAAAAGCAGTTGGCAGTTATATGGTATTGGCAGTTATATTTGCAATACTTAAAAGTACTGGTGACAGTCTCGGAATCCAAAATCCACTAGTGCAATTATTCAGAAACTGCCTCTTGGACAATGGATAGTACTGTGAAATATAAAAGGACACAGTTTCTAACAGTGTGCCCACATTCAGTTCTGCTACCCAGTCCAATAGTGTCATCATTGACACCCCAATGAATTCCAAAATCAGGCTTGTCTCCTCGAAATTATTATATATATATATGTTATAAATTATATGCTGTTAATGTTTGTAAAGTAGTTACGATATTTTATCTCGTATTATCTTGTATTATATATTGGATTCATGTACATGAGCAAAATCCCATAGATTATATTTACGTTTCATCAACATTTAACCAAAATTGCTCTTTCCCTAACCTTAAACAATGTGGATCCTTTTCATTAAATATTTTTTTCCTAACTGTGACCATAGAGCTTTTGTTGAGTCAATATGAACCATGGATTCTGATGTCCTATAAACTGAACACCTGCCATCCACCTCATTCAAATCCCTGCAGCATGGTTCACATACTGTTTTATTCACTTAAAGAAACATGTTGCAAGCACAAAAGATAGTTGTGCTTACTGTCACCATCGTAACACTAATGTATCTCACAGAACAACGTTTATTTGGAATCTTGTTCCTTTCTGATGAACAGTCCAATTTTCAGTCTCTTTTACTTCTGTTTTTGGTCTCTACCAACTCCTGAGAGAAGTATCTGGCTCTATAGCTGCTAAATGCTCTACTGCATTCATCAGCTAATCACTAAATTTTGAGTAATATACAGTTTTAGACCTTGATCATGAAACCGCAAAGTTAGGGGTCGAATACCCAAATTATGAGCTGAAATTATGCCATAAGTCTCCAGAGCTGAGGGAGTTCAGTGTAAATCCTTTGTGAGTTCATCACTGTGAGACCCTTTCATATAGACTATAAGTAATCATTAGGGATGAGCTGGATACTCGTTTCAGACGAGTATCCGTTACGGATAAAGCATGTTTGACGAATATAGATTATGATACGAGTAAAATCCGTCAATATCTGTGCTCGTGCTGAAGGAAAATCCTCATTGTGTAGCCGACTGTGTTCGCGCTCTGTGATTGGCCAGTCACACACAGCGCCCGCCCCTCCCTACACAGACACATCTCTGCCATAGACTGTATGGTCTCTGCACGTCTCTCCCAACATACGCGCGGTGCATTTGACAAGACAGAGCTGAAAACGGCTAGCGTCGCGTCTGTAAATGCCTCCGCTCCGGTGAGATTTTTTTTTTTTTTTTTTCTTAACCGTCTGCTTGCTCTTAGTTTGGCTGATGATATGAAGTCAATTGAAAAACTTTGCTCGTCCTGAACGCGGTGCTTTTGAGAAGAAGTGAACAAGGCTGACATATTATTTCCCTGTTTGCCATCACTGGATGTTTGCATGAATCATGAAGTTCACACAGATCATTAAAAAATAAACAGTCTCACAGACCACTTACACACATATAGCTGTAGCTGAACATACAAAGTAGCCCATATTAATATTTTTATTGTATGTGGCTGCATGCAGTATCTGACACTTTCTCTCTGCAGGTCATGAGAATAATATTATAAATATTATTGAGATATACTGTATATAGGCTTTGAATGCAGTAGATTAGCGACTTCTGATCAATCCATATCAATTTCAGACTTAAAATAATGTACAGTTTTAAGCCTCACCCATTTCTGCACTCACCTCCGGTTTAGGCCCCGCCCACTCCGAATACAGATACAGATACAGATAATATAGATGGTTAAACAGATACGGATACAGATACAGATAGTGGTGTACTCGCTCATCCCTAGTAATCATGTTCTCCATTGTTATGATCAAACTATTGATTACAGCAGCTTTAATGTAAACTCAACCTGTCTTGTGCTTCAAGTCACTTTTTCAATATTTAATATTGATTTGTTATTGACACATTTATAGAAAACATTAATCAAGCTTTAGTTGCTATGATTGAATCTTGTAGAAAAACAAATGAACTACATTGTCACTGACTGTTGAGCATTTTGTGACTGGCCAGTTATGTATGTTACATTAAAGAAATGCCCTTATTATGTTTATAGAAAATAGAAGTTTCACTCAGAACTTGTTTGTTGTAAACAAAAGAACTGGCTGTTTGTTAGCCTACTCCGAAACAAACCTTGACTGTAACAGAGAGATTGTAGTCATTGATCAAGAAAACCAATGTCCCTTCTCCTGTGTACACGTCGGATGTTATGTACACCGATCCATCCACCCCTATCTCCTCTGTCAGACTTCTCACATCAGAATAAGAACACTACACTAGAACACTTCCTGCTCTACAACTGATCATCGGTCATTTTGACCCTTTCGAACGATTTAAATGACTAATGCTGTTATTCCTCTGAAGAGCGCAGTCTTTATTTAAAGAACCCTGAGAGGCTGCTTGTCATGAAAATGCAATGTGTTTTTTCAAGTCGTCCGAACAAACAACCAATGCTTTTATTTTTTATTTTTTCTGGTGAGAGCTGCTTCCTGTGTACCTTGTAGTACCTTATAGCTATAGGCCTGGTGACAGTATCATCTGAGAGAAGAGCTGCAACAGATGACGAGCTGTGTTCTCCACCTCAGTGTGAAAGTCACTGCGGTTTTCAGTTCTCTGAACATCAACCCGCTCCGTCACAAGCCTGTTTCAAACACTATACTCTCTAGAGGTCATATCTTGTCCTTTTGCTTCCCCCCCCTCCCGTCGTTCTCAATTGAAAAACTCAATGATGGACACACTAGTGACTGACAAGCCAGTGGGAAAATGGGTTTGGGAAGTCGGCCGGCTGAATGTTGAGCACTCGTTCTGCTTTTTGCTCTGTGTTGGTCGTCCTAGTTATTTCTTTAACTGTTGACCTTGTGGAAATTGCTGGTTGCTCCCCGGGGCCTCAGTGGTCTGGGTCATGGCAGACTGCATCTCATCTGCTGAAAGCTGGTTCTCAAGGGATGCTACATTAAGTGCTGCTGGTACTCCACAGAGCACTCACTACAGGGACCTAAGATCAGCCAGTGCTTCATAGGTCTGTGCTTATATGCATCAGACTAGGAAATGAAGCAGCTGGGCATGAGCGAGCCACAGCAGTTTATGCTCTGACACTGAAAGACGGAAAACATTTTCACAGAGTAGGTCTCTACTTTTCAATAGAGATGCTGTTACAGTTGTGTTTCATATTTTGTCATCTTTTACATAAGCGTTCGCTCCCGTTTGATGAAGTATCATTTAAACCAACTTTTAAAAAGTTTTTTTTCCCTGTGTCTCATCTCCCGAACTCTTGCCACTTGTTTCTTCCCATAACCCGTAAAGTAAGATTAAGAGGCAGAGATGAATTGATGTCATAACAGTGGAGGAAACTATAAAAAAGTGAGATTGTGATCGGCTGGATTATGAATGGGCTCGTCTGCTAGGGAAGCCTCCAAGATGGCAGAGGAAAGGCGATCTGCAGACAAGAGGCCGGCACAGAAATAAATTTATGTCAGTGGCAATCTACCCCGGCTTCTTATTGTCCCCGTCGTAATTAGAGCAGAGCAGATAGCATCAGAGAAAGGTTGGTGAAGATAGAGGCTCATCTCTTTATTTTCTCTCATCCTTATTACTAATGGCCGCCCTTGATACATATTGAAACAATGCACTCAGTACTTGAAAACCATTCTGAATAATTCATGCCATTGCATCACAGAGTGCCAGTGATATA
Source organism: Centropyge bicolor (assembly GCA_037975185.1). Taxonomy (NCBI): domain Eukaryota; kingdom Metazoa; phylum Chordata; class Actinopteri; family Pomacanthidae; genus Centropyge; species Centropyge bicolor. The sequence continues at coordinate 3,531,689 of JBBMOC010000015.1, read as the reverse complement.
CTGGTCCTACAAGGATCATTTATATCTCATAAAATTCAGTGTTCAATCTCAGAGGGAACATTGCGAATGAGCCGCATACTTCCGAGTTAAATGAAGTGTTTCTTTTGAAAATATGTTTAGTGTACAAACCTAAGGTGCGAGCTCTTCTAGTGAAAAGACCCGTTTCCACTGGACAGATGATGGTGGAAAACATTAGATCATATTCCTTTATGAATTTGCTGTCTGACATTTGCAGGCTACAAATTGTAGCGTCAATTTCAATTTCCAGTGGATAAAGGTGATCTGATAACAAAAATCAAGCATGTAAGTGAGATTTATTTTTCTTCCTTCACATGTGATTTCCATCTTCCCTCTGATGCAGCAGTGGAATCTGCTGATTCAAACATCGTTGCCAGTCATGTTTTCGGGGGAAAGCTGGAAGAGGACACTTTCTATCACGTAACCTTGAGGTGATAGAAAACACCTGCCTTCACTAACCGTCTCGTCTAGCATGCAGATTTGGTGTCTATGTCGGTACCTTGATTAAACAGTACAAAGATTCGTATATGATATGCTGTGCTGTATTACCAGTAACTCTTATCTATGGTTCAATACTTAGGTGAGTTTCTACATGGATTAGGATGAGGTTCAATTTTTTTTTTTAATCTGTGAACCAATTTGAGCAGCACACAGTTGTCAAAACGTAGCCAAAACAGAGGCGTTGAAAAGTTCCCGCAGCAGTCACTTTCTTAATCTAACCAGGGCTGGTTTTGAACAGACTCAAGTAGCAGCTGACTGGGGAGAATACAAATTGCTTATGAAATGAAATGAATTTCCTGATGCTAGGTTATCTCCAACAGATAATTGCTAAATCCTTTGACTGCCTCGATCAGCAAAAGGTAGCAGAGGACGGATGTAGCCGGCATGAAGACCACAGCGCCAGCGTCGGTTGTGTTTCTCTCTGTGGGGAACTCAAATGGTTTTTGCATTTGGACCCGACTATCGCTCTGAAAGTAATTTCATCTCTCAGCTTTTTTTAACTTGTATTGGCGGAAGTGAGGAAACAGTCCAGTGCTGATATCACATAAATGTTACATGCTTTGGCTGTTTGTAGCCACAGAATGGAAGGATAAAAACTGCTCTCCAAAGGATTGACAAATCCTCATCAATAGCAAACTTCAATAGTTTGATGGCAATTTCCTCGAGACTAACGAGTATCCAAAAAATGCCAAGTCATTTGGTACCACCAGAAGAGAAAGAGTAAATCTTATCAGTGTCAGTGAACCAATAAGCATGAAACATGCTTGTACCAAGATCTAATAACGCTGGTCATTGGCGGCTGTTTAACATTACATGTGGCAGAGACATGCAGGAAAAAGTGACGTTCAGGACCTGCTACTGAAGTCTAGGTATCTGCATTACTGTCGCCCATTAACTAAACCCAACACCCAACAAATTAGGAATGTTGGTAAACCTCCAAAAGTCAATTTTATTTCACCCTAATCCTAATTTAGATGTTTTGTTTTTTTTATTAGACAGAAATATTTTTGGGCGATCCCAACAGGTATAATTTGAGAATTGAATTAATTTACATAATTGATGAGGAAAACTAAGACACACTGTGGGACCTTGTGCTTACCTCCAAGTTCTAACTAGAGTCTGAAAAAGTTTCAGATCAGATTTTCTTCAAATTTTCCACTGTAATTTGAAATAACTTTTTTTGATCTGCCAGACATACAGTAATTTTTCAATTTAAAAGATAAGTCTTAGCGTTTGAAGCTAAGTTATATTCAGTTTTTTGATCCAACTCTGAGGTCTTTTTGAAGGCTTTATTTTACTTTGTTGTGCTGTCGAATTATGTTTCTTTATGCTGAATTATTACATGGAAGGGTGTTTTGTCCACCCTTTGTCAATATTGATGTGACTGATTATTGTACGTATTAGAGTCTTGTAAATGAAAGTCAAATATCAATGTTCTGAAATGACTCTTCATTGTCTTAATGTCTTTTCATTTTTGCAGCCCGTTATAAAATGTGCCGTCTTGCTCATAAGCATTCACAACAGGCCCTCCATGCAGACCATAAGGTTAGGAGCATTGTGGCATATTACAGACATTAATCTCACAAGAAAATGATGTATTGATCTTTGGTGCACCAAAGGTGGATCTTGAAATGACCTCAGGTGCATAATTTAGCAAATTTCTTCCAGAATTGCTCTGGGAGAATAAAGGGTGAGGCTTTACAGGTGGGTCATTGTTCAAGAAATAAACCACAACAGATGGCACTTACTGTCAATCACAGTGACATTTAAGCTGCTAACAACCAGCAAGTAAAAGCTTATATCAGTAATTCTGTATGCTTTTCACCCATTTCCTAAATATCACATATGCTTTTGTTACTATTAAGCATTTTTCAAAGTGTGCCATAGGTTTTAGATTCAGGAAAGCATCTGAGCCAGCCATTGTTCCTTTCTCTGCAGTACATAAAACCAACTCGCAGACACGTTCTGAGATATGGAATCCATTACAATGAACACAAAGCTTTTATTATTGTCAGGGTTTCATTATTAGTGCATGCTAATGAAACTGCGTTCATGTGTGGAAGGAAAGTCTCAAATTCTTGATGATGGAGGAAGCTGTTACCTCACATTTGATGCAATATCAAGCATACAACAGTAATCACAAACATAAAAGTCTGGAAAAGCAAAGCTGAAAAAGAGTATTTGCTGGCTGCATTAAAAAAAAAAACTAGCTGTGCAGCATCTGACACATCTTAGTCATCATACAGTTGCTTCTGGACAGGAAATGGATGAAATATTATGGCAGACTTTTACAGAAGTAAAACTGAGGCAGATTTTTCACTTCTTATTGAAGTGACAAATATGCAGATACAGATTCTGCAATGTTTGAATTAGAGAATTAAGAATTAACAATATTGCAGTGTTGCAAGCCCACATTGTGATTTGGGGTGATAATGCATCTTCTATATAAAGACCTTGCATACTGCAGCTTGAAATGGCTTGAGCATAGAGAATCTGGAATGCCATAGTTTCTACATCCATAGCTGGGCTCATCATAGCCAGCAGTGCTAGAAACATAAATGAATGCCATAGTGACCCCTGGTTTCCACTCTGCTCCCTTTTCACAAGGGAAGACTCTGCCTTTCCTATGCAAAGCAAAAACAGAAAAGGAAAAAAAAAGATACATCAATGCCCTAGAAAAATTGTAATTATTTCAGTGGGTGGAGAATCCCAGTGAGGGAAAAAAATCTCATTTCAGCAGGATAGCAGACCTCCTGTGAAATATGCATCTCCTTTTCAAAAGCCTGGCAAATTGGGACAGTGAAGACCAGGTGCCACATGGGGAAAACATTCTGACACTCATTTATGATTGCAACACAAAACATCAAGCGCATGTGACTTTTGAATGGTGTATTTTGGAATTGGAAGATCCATCATTTTTTCTTCCGTTTCTACATTTATTCACAGCTTTCAAAGGCACCTGTTTATACGCAGCACAGGACTCGTGTTGCATATGATTTTTTTTTTATTTTATCATTTAATATTACATGTTGAAACCTGTTGTCACTTTCACATTCAAGGACATATGGCACCGCCACTCTCTCGGTGTACGCAATCATAAAATCGTACTCACAACTGCTTTCAAAGAAAAGCCTGTGTATGAAATCACTTTGTTGAAGGATCTCTGAGAACATGAGAATTTTCAGAAAAGAGGCTCCTGAAACTTTTTTCCATCTAAGAGTGGCCATCAGTTCACTTTAAGTAGAGCTTAAGTGAACAAAGAGGAGTATAATGGTCTTCCTTGGTGGAATCCTGCAGCGAAGGACATTGGACTTTAAAATTTAGCTGAGGATTAGAGTGGGATTAATACAAGTGTGGCAGATAAAAAGGAGGAGCATGTGAGCCGACATGCCTCTGTTGCACGGTGTTGATATTCAAGAGATGTTCTTAACAACTCCCAGCTGTAAATCACAGATGCAAGGATTTGAAAATCTCTCGGTCTCCTGAATGGCGATTTAGAGCCCCACCGTTTTATTAATATGCTGATTACAAACATGCTGCCTTGTGATGAGTATGGACTTCAGTGAAGCACTTTGGTACAACAGTTTTTTTCTCCATTACTTGTTGCTACTGGTTGTTAGAATGTTTTTGTTCATATAGTAAAATATCACTCTGCTTAGATACAGATACACACATGTGCTTGTTTGTGAATGTGTGCCATTAGTTGGTTGGTGGCAGTCAGTGCATGTACTGTATCTATGCTGCTATGTTATTTTGTGTCTCTCAACAGCAGATGGAATGTAAAGTTTTAAGAAATGTTCAAGACAATAAAGTCTATCTTATCTTATTTTGGAAAAGCAGTGCAGCTTTATGTTGTCACCGCTGACTGACGAGCCTCAATGCTAACAGGACTAGCGAGTCTGTTGTCCTAATGTAAGGTATTGTGAGCAGTGCTTTAACCTACAGGCTTTCTCCATCTCTGCACATTTTAATATGTTTTTTTAAGGTCTGTTGTATTGTGGGAAGTAATTCACTGACGATTAGCCTGAACGTAATTAGCTTTAAAACGGTTCTCCTCCCAGGTCTGGAGGACAAGCTGTGTCAGGCAAATCTGGTTTTGTTCACCTTCCCCCTGCATATCAAATGCCACCTTTAGGCCCCTTCCCCGGCGCAGCCACTCCTCAGTATGGAAGGCGACACACCTCAGCAACATTAAAATCGGCCACTTCAGGCTCGCTGATGCTTGGCAGTGTTGTAAGTGTAATATTTTTCTTTGCCCAGTGAAGTAGGATTCAGTGTTTGTGTGTCGGGCTGTGTCCTTTTTAGTACAAGTCAAAGGCCCTGCATGTCTCGTTGGTTATGACAGGTTGAATCTGATTGTTTCTGACATTTAAGGGCCGGATGGTTGTTTCGAGGCAGCTGTTGTAAATTCAGTGCAGTTTTGCTGTTTATATTCTTTTCTATTTATTTTTTCATTGGAAAATAACATAACATTTGAACTGGCATTTATGTATTATATAAAAGCTGTGGCTGGCCTTACTTTCAATACTTTGATATTTTAAAGCAGGTTTGATGCAATCTCTTCATCTTGTAGGAATGACAATGCTGCTGCTGCTGAAAGAGATTATGTTTTTTGACTTTTTTTTCCCCAATTTTAATGTCACACTTGAATATATTAAAATAGGGCGTTTCCCTCGTAAGAACTGTCTCTAAACTAAGAGAAAAAATATTAATAAAAATCTCATATGAGCTCACAGAAACAATGATGAACTGTTAAATAAGATATAAATCAGCGTGAGAACAAAGGCAGCACAGAATGAGAGAAGAGATAGTTTTGTTGTCTGGAGGGGCCACCACTAAACTGTGATATGGATTAGAAAAATATTCCCACAGCACAGATGGTTATCATGGCATTATTAACTGGCTAATGACTTTTTGTCTTTCTGGCTGTTTGCTTTCTGCAGCCCCGTTTCAGGGTGGCACTTCATTGAACAAATAAATGTAACTGCGTTTGCCTTCTGCTTTATCCATTGGGCTTTGGCTAAGGGAATTATCTGAGCATATTGAATTCATAGATCATTGTTGCTAGCCGGGAGCTTCAAAGTATCATTAATATTCTGATTCTGGAGATCTGTGAACTACTTCTCTCATTCCTCCTTTGTTATTACAGCGTCGTTCCCAGGTTGAAAAGCCACTCTGCTGGAGATTTTAAATAACTTTTTGTGTGCTGGCTTTGACACATACCACAGATTAAAAAAGGCAAACAATGTTTTCTTTTGTCTTGTAAGAATGCAATTATTTATTTCCAAAGCTAATGCTGTGTGGTGGCTGCTTTGTAATCAATGCAATGCTCAAGCTTATTCAAGAGCTGCTATGTCTTGATATAGAAAGTCAGGTCGAGTCAGTAGGAAAGATTTACCGAGGATCAGTGGATGTGACAGTGATAGTTGGTCAGATTTATGCTGACACAATTTACCTGTGCTTTCATCTGCATTTGAATTGATTAACAGTTAGAGGTTCAAATTTCACTTTTTTTAAGGACTCTTTTTCTCTATTTTTTCTCCTCTGACAGAGGTAGTGTGTGTTTTAACATAAATTATGTAAATGTGCGCAGCTGCTGTTTCTCATGACACATTTTCTTGCCATGTGAGAAGCTTAGCTGACACATCTGGCTAAGGTTAGCGTTATGATCGAGAACTGACAGATGGCTTAATGACCAATATGATGTGATTGTATATGATTTTCTGACTTTTTGGAGCCTTATTCTGTCATGACTAAGAAAAAGCGTTAAGTTACTTTCTTGCATTATGTCTTGTCTCATGTTGTCTCGTCATTTCCTGTTTTATTTTGGTAACCGTCTCCCCTTCGTTTCACGTAACTTGCCCTTCCTTCTGTGTTTCCTGCCAGTGTGATTGTCTGCCCCGCCCTGATTGTCTCCACCTGTTCCCCATTACCTCGTGTATATAATGTCTGTGTGTTCCCTCGTCCTGAGCCAGTTTGTCGTGTCTGTATAGTCCGTCATTCTACGCCTCATGTTCTGTGTGCTCTTCTTCAGGTTTGCGTTTTGTGTTGTTACTTTGCTTTACTCATGTCATGTTTTTCCTCAGCCTCATCTGAGTGATTTTTCATTCATTACCTTTTGTGGTTACCTCGCTAGAGTGATTTTCAGTAGCACTTTGTCATTGCCTATTCCTCACAAGAGTGATTTTGAGTTTTGCCTTTTTTCATTGAAGATCTTTTATTTTGAAACTTTTGTCTCATGGTCCTGCATTTGGGTTCAAATCAGGCCTTGTCATATTCGTATATTAGAATTTCAGCAGTTCTATTTTAAGTTAGATGAAATGGTTGTGTCCGCCTTAAGACTGAGGGCAAAAGCATCTTTTCAAACAGAAATGTAACAGGAATTAATGAAAAGAAAATATTGTATTACATTTTCCTTTTAAAATGAATGTAGGAGGGGATGAAAGAGCTTATTTGAAATTATATATTCCTTTGAGTGTTTCCTTCTGGAATTTACGTCTTACTTCACAATGACAGCCTCAAACTCTCATTAAGAGACAAGACAGATGAGTTGAGTCCAAACACAGAATCTCACAGTGCACTGGTACCTGAAGTGCTGTAGTGGGTTGGCCTTTTCAACATGCAGACTGGCAGTGGATGTTATTTGTTTTATTCATGGGCTGTTGCACACTGTTCACTGATGGCCATAACATTAACTTATTGTTGAAGGACTCTTGGGTGTCTCAAGAAATGTTGAGGATATCATTAAAAGAAAACCTTAACATGGGAACTGACAGTTAGGAAAATATTTACTGGTGGCGTGTCCTTGGTTCTCCAGTGGGACTGATGCTCACTGCACTGCTGCTCAACTTAGTATTGGACTGAATGGCTGGCCAGAGCAGATGTAATACTGTCAGGCGTGGCTTTACATTGGAGTTCGTTGACAGCCCGGCGTGTTCATACACACGTCTGTATGAGATGTCTGTATGGGGCATGACAAAGCTTTGGTATTTGACAACCTGGGAATGAGATATTTTTCATAACCGTGTAATTTGTTGTACATTATACCTGTGCAGAATTCCAAAAATATGCACACCCTCCTTTAACTTCTAATGATATATGATTGTATGATATAATGAAAGCTTAACATAAATGAGAAAAAAATGTCTAAATTATTAATGACATTATTCATCTCAACATTTATGATGCACCTTTAACTAAAACGTACAAAAGATTGAGACTAGATAATCTATAAACATCAAAAACAACTGAATTTTAACAACACACCAGTGTATAATTTAATAAGCCTGACAACAACTCTACAAAACAAAATGCTAAAACGACTCTGATTCACAAAAGAGTGCTAAGAACTGAGAAAGTGACATGATAGGTGTTGATCCAATTGAAATGTCAGTTTTCATCACATAAGGTGCAACTTCAGCTCTTCTGCTGAAGATCGCGCCTAACTTTGATTCAGTCCATGTCAAAGATGGCTTTTCCTCTTTCTTACTCTTCAGATGCTCCGTGACACTTCTGACTCACTTTGAATTTCCATTAACATAAATGTGAGCTCAACCCTTGGCTGTGAATGCTAAGGCTCTTAAATTTGGGAACGGAGGGGTGGAGCTGAGGAGGATTGGTGGTGGGGATTCACTTTCACTTTCATCACACTTTTCTGCCTTTGCTTCTTTTCCATTAATCTGTAAAAGGAAGAGAAAAATATATTTCAACAAGCAACGGGTTTCCATCATTCAATTCGTTGATGATGGCTGCCTTGTCCTCTTCATCTGCTGTATTTTGTTGCAAGACATTGGATTAAGTGAAGTGGCAGCTTACATGGTCATTGCTTTGTGTTGTTACTAGACTCAGACTCTGTCTTTCACAAAGGCCACTTCTCTTAGAAGATTTAAAATGAAAAGTGTCCTTAACTCCTCACTTACAATATGCTTTGTGTGTCACTCTGAGATACTTGTAGCAGTCTGAGCTGTCGAAGTCTTTAAATGATGAACATGTGATTAAATGATCACGTTATTCATCACATTAGAAATTGGTCATTGGTCCAAAAGAATTTATTTAAAGGTCCACTGTGTCAGATTAAGGTGACCTATTGGCAGAAATGGAATATAACATAATAACTAATTATGTTGCAATGTAAGAATGAACCATCAGAATGAACCCTTTATACCTACAGAGACTCCTCATTCAATGAGTCTGCCATGCTCACTGCCATGTTTCTACAGTAGCCCACAATGGACAAACCAAACACTGACTGTAGAGAGGACCTTTCATGTCTTTAGAGGCTACCATAGGTTCGACTGTATGTTTGGGCAAGTGGGTTCAGCTGTAATCTGCAACCTCACTGTGATGTCTCTAAATCCTACACACTGGTTCTTTAAGAGAAAAATAATGAACACAGTTCCCTTTAAATTAAGTTCAAGATTTTCTATTAATGCACGTTAGTTTAGTGTTGAAATGCTGCAGGTGGAGCAGCACAGAAAAGATGACTGACTGGCAGCTTTCGTATGTTGTGCTGCAATTGTTGGTGTTGCCAGTTACAGTTGGGCAAACCAAAAAGAAAGGCTAATTAATACATTTAATATCTGTGGTTTTGGTCCTCATCTGAATATTTGAAGATCCCCATGCATGTCTTTAAAGTCAAATGAACCTAAACAAATTTATATGCCATACGTCAGTCTTTGTATATCTAAAGGCAAAAGGTTGTGAAATAGTCCTTTAATTACTAAACAAATACCAAATGGGGTTTGGAAATTTGCAGTAATTGTTTGGCAAATTGCACCTGGGCATTTCCTGGCAAAGCCAGGTATTGTGCTGGAAGATTGAAATAATCAGTGAAGGTGTCCAACTGTGCCAGCTGGGTGTAAGTGCACAGGATTTTAGAGAGGTCTGAGTGTGATCCACGGTCAACGAGTTGGTCTGAGCAGGAACACAAGTGAACACAAGCAGTTAAAAACACGGAGGGTGTTTATGTGTCTGCAATCTGCATCTACCAGTATGTTTCCATTGATTTTCTTCATGCATTTATTTATTTTTAACATTTGTTTATTCCCTCTGGCAGTGGTGTACCCCTACAGTGTCCTGGTGCCCAGAGCCTTTGCCTTCACTGCTCAGCAGCAGCACTGAGCCTTTATCTGATTTGAGCCTTGTACTTATTTAGAGGAAACTGTGAGTAACAGATCTGAGCTTTATATGGAGGATTCTAAAAAACATCAGTATGTGTTTGAACCTCTTTTGAACACACACACACACACACACACACACGGATACACAAACACATACAGCACATGTATTTTAGACAGTGTGTAGAAACAGTAAATTTCATGATCAAAAACAAAATAAAATGTGGTTGGTAAGGTTGGCTGTGTGTCCCAAAGAGAAAATTGTGGCAGCTAAGTAATCCCCTTCTGATGTGACGCCTGACACCTTTTCACCTTCCTTTAAAGGTGTGATATTTCAAAAAAGTGCATGTGAATTGATAGATGAATGCATGAGGGGTTTTGTGCTTGAAAAGCTGGGAGAAAATGCTGCTTTATGTGTCTTTGAAGTTTTTTTGAGGCCAAGCTGTAAGTTTGAATTTATATTACATAGCTATAGAAAATTGTCAAAGAAATTTAAATTTGCACCTCATTTGTTATTTAACAACTGACTCTGAATATATGCAAAACATGAAAGATGAAGATAAGCTCTGCCCCGAGCACAGTCATAAATAAAGACAATAAAAATGTCTTAAGTCTTAAGCCTTGGTGACTGCGGTAACAAATGCACGATACCAAACATCCGCTGCCAGAGGACACTCAGTCTGTTCATGTTAAAACACCCAAAGACACCGGTATTCCTGCCATGAAGTCGTTCTGTTCATTGCACTTTCCCTCACACTTCCAGAAAGGCAGATAACTGCATGCTCTAGTTCAGCATCTTACTGTGCATGACAGGCTTTATAAGGAATTAGGCCATCCACATAATCAATCATTCACATGTTGACTCCCGTCCTTTACTGATTCCTATTTTAAATTATTATAATAATCAATAATTAAAAACAGACATCAAACCCTAAAAAGACATACAGTAGGTCAAGCCCTGGCACAGTGCAGCTTGTCACAGCACACAGGCCATCTTAGCTGTGTCCTCAGTGTCTAGACAAAAATACCACATTACTACAACTGGATCAAAGTCTTAAAGAATATGCAAGTAGGTATGACAATAAACTTTTCTGATATTTGAACTCATGGCAGTGAAATGCAGTCTAATGAAGGCTGCAGGGGAACTATCTCACTTGATTGTCACTAGCCTGTGAAATGTTTTGGAAGAAAGTTTTTCAAAGATTTAAAAGGGTTTGAAAGTCAGCCACTGTCAGTGCATCACTGCTGTACAGACTGGTGCCAGTATTGAATATGAACAGTTACATCAAATAACAAGACGTTGACTTCCTCGCTCTTTCATGACTTTCTAGCCCAAGCCTTCGTCCCAGAACTTCCCTCTTTACATTAAACAAGCTGAGCCTTCCTTTTTAATTGAACTGTAAGCAAGATCATCCTGTCAAACACATCTGCTCTACAAAACAAAACAGCTATTGATAACATATTTGTGTAGATGGCAGCAGCAAAAACATTCACTTAAAACTGAAGGGTTGTCATTAAAGGATGAAAAAAAAAGTTTTTACTGCGCTTTACTTGTTGGCTCACTCACTTATTCATTCCTTCCATTTGAACCACTGAAATATCTTTCATTATATTGCATTTTGCTTTCATGTAGTGACATGGTGTAAGTCGCATGTCAACAGATTTCACACATAATGATAAACTTCAAAGTCAGCTTAGTTGAAAGTCTGCAGCTTCTATTTGCCTTTATTCTCTTGTCTGTAATTAACGAAATTCAAGGAAGAAACTTGAGGAAAACAGACAATTGTGGTTGTTTCAAGTATTCATACACACACACACACACACACACACACACACACACACACACACACACACACACACGAGGTGGTTTGGACATCATGACAGTCCTACAAGCTGAACTCCCAAAGTTTCTTAATAATAATTGGAAACTTTTTTAACAGTGCGGTTGAGGCCACAGAGGCAAGTGCTTTTAAGTATCCGCGGTTACAATAATGAAAGGAATTATAAGCTTTAGAGAACAAAACTTGCTGCAGGGGGGGTGGATTTTTACACCCTGCCCTCACTGTGTCTTCCGCAGCCTAACTTGAATTTGAAATGCTATTACAGCAATTATGAGGCGAACTATTGTTGAGTGCAGAAGAGAGCAGGTAGGAGCAGTCGTAAAGACAGACGTGTGCATATTCCTACACCGACAGTTTGATCTAGACAAAGATTCTCAGCACCGATTGTTCTGTTTGCTGCTGTTATCCATGAAATTATGGCTCAAGTATGTACTCACATGCTTACGTGCTTGTTTAACCATCCTTCACAAACTTCACACTTTCTGTTGGTTCATTTAGCTGTAATGCTCACAGCATGTTAGAGTGATGATTATCAACTCTCTTCATATCACAGCATACTCAAACAGTAGCAGGCCACACAATAAAGCCTGTCTGTACATAGTGATATTTAGTTATTATAATTTTAGGATACATTTCATAAACCAGTGTTATATGTATCCACTGTGATCTCCCAATAAAAGCTTTCTTCTTCTGTATTCTGCTTTTAAATACATTATTCCTAAATTCTTCTTTTACAACAAGAAGTGTTCCAGTTGATCAGTCAACCTCCTAACTCTCCACCCCTGCATGTAACTCATCATTTTAACCTTGCTGCTTGTCACTTACTGTGCCGAGGTCGCTCTGTACACAGCATATGGATGCGTGTCAGCGCAGGTCATTGCTCCAGATGTGCATGAATTTCAAATTTGTCCCAGAAGTAAATATTAGTAATTAGTGCCCCACTCCCATTATGTCATTTAAAGCTGCAAGTTGGGAGATGTCAGGCATTTTTCACCGTCAAACTCTCTCCTGTCACATAGGAGATTAAAATCATTTGACCTGAAACACATTGCATAATCAATTGTAATCTGGCAAACCTGCTGATAATTAGTACACCAGCAAATGTTAAAAGATGTTTTTTGTCTTATTCTATAAAACAGTACTTCTAATTTTTTGAGTTGCATCTAGTTTGACAACAACCAGGAAGTGATTTCAATCAAAACTGAGGTGTCAAAATAAAGGTCCTGAGATCTGTCTCCCTGGAATAGCAAACAGGCTTAACTGCTCATTGATTTTACAACCATTCATGGACCAGACAGGGTGATGACTTATGGAACATTATTGGTCACCATAATGTGCAAACTGTATTATAGAGTGGCTGTGTATTTTAATGTAATGTTTATTTTAATTCACTGGAACGCCCTGCTGATATTACACTACATTATCACCTGACGCTCTGTATGCACATCATGATTAGTGGGTGTTATTAGTATTTCAGTGCAGGTCTGCAGGTCTTCAAACTTTTCCTGGAGGTCACTTCCAAACTAAGATGAGAAGAAAAGGAAATAGGAGGACAAATAATGTCATTAGTTTTAAAATGCCTTCGTAGTAAATGTGTCCAATGAACACACAGGAGAGTTCAGGTCATAGCCTATACACCATCTCTCAGCAAATTACTCCTGCAGTCTGAGTTGCTTAATTGTATTGATCCAGCTGTCTTTTTCTACTTGGCTGTCGATTATTTTGGCCCAACTCAAGACCAAAACAAGTGAAGAGAATTTACAACACGCTCAAAAACAATGAAGGGATTTTTTTTTTCAGAGGGCTGTCTGAAAACACAAGCAAAGCTGAACTGGCAACCGCATGATTGATCCAATGTCCTGATAGCATCTAGCAACCACTCTATTACAGTACTTCTGTACAAGTTGCTGTACTTGAAACCTGTTTGTGGCATACATATGTTATATCTTCACTTGTGTGTGTTATTGCATGGTGCAGTGTGCATGGCAATGATGGAACATCCTCAGTCTTCAGGCAGGTAGTGTAGCAGTGCTGTGTTAAGTGGCAAAGTGTGGCTATGGCCCAGGCTGAGTACAGTGGGTGTTTATGAAGAGTTCATAGCATGATGGCTCAAGGGAAGAGACTGTCTTTCAGTCTGTTGTGTGTTATGCACATGACTAAGGGGCTGGGGTCCTCAGTGATCCCCTGGCTTCTCACCCTCTGGTTGAGAGGTCAGACCAGTCCTGTGAAGGACAGATCAGTTGATGTGCTTTGCCGGTGCCTCGGTTTCTTGTCTAGTGTAGCTATCGTAACAGTGATGGTGCTCCTGTAGAAGTATCATGGAGGCCATGCACGGACATCCTCTGCCTGTGGAGGAGGAAGAGCTGCTGTGTTGCTTACCTGACCACAATGCCAATGGTGAGACCAGCCTGGGTCTTCACTGATGTAGACCCAGAGGAAACAGAAGCACAAACTCTGTAAGTTACACACGAACTTTGATTAGAGCTTCAAACAGAGTACCCTCTGTTGGACTTCACCATGTTGAATGCATAATTTTGTTCAATAAAATTGCCCTCATTGCTGTACATTTTAGCATATATATATATATACACGATTTCCTGACACCTTAACTACTTTATTATTAAACTTTGCATAATTAGCTATATATTAACTTTGTAGAGTAGGATGTAATAAATATTGCAGCCTATTGAAGCTCTTGACTCCAGCTGCAAAACTTTATTCATTGAGTTACAAATAGGAACCTCGATCCTCTTTGAAAGTGCTATGCTGGATCATACTAGATTCCCGCAGCTGTAGTGTGCATAGTTGACAACTGTGCATCTTAAGATTGAGCATTGTGAGTTTCAAACATTAAATTTGGAAAAATATACTGACAGAAGCTTGGTCTTGCATGTCTCTTAATCACACACATTTTTTTAAATTAACGAGCTAATAATTTGTCCATATATTATTCTTACAACCTCATCATAATTGATGGTGTATTTTAGAGAGAAGTGAGCTGACACCAGGTTGGAGTACATTACACAGACTTTAACCGTTTGAGCAAAAGTATCATAATTTCATTGGATTTTACAATTTTCTCCAAGCAAATCTTAGATGTCTGTTTAGTTTTGACTGGAGGATTATGCAGCCACTCAGCTGTGATGTTGATTATTCTCCTGTATTTATCAGCAGTCTTCTATGAAATCACCTTAGCACAGGGTTTGCATACACCACTGGTATTTCTCCTAACATACATTTCTCATAGCAAGTGCCCAAAGAAATTTATTTACATTACTTAGCATGAATGGAGTGTTTTATCGTAACTAACTGTGCGGTGGTACACACACGTTGGGGTCATCTAAGAGAAACTGACTTCTGAAAACCTTTTCAGTATTAACTTATTCGCTCAGAATCATGCGGGGAGTCGATCAGAACTACTCTGGAAATCTGCTTCGTATCAAGTTGCCAGGATGAAGGTGCAGTACTGTGAAGCATGTTGGCATGTTGCACTGACTTTATAGAGCTGTATTTTCAGATATATCTTACATTTTGAGCAAAGAGCATCATGGAGGAGCAGCCGAAAATCAAACCATGAAGAAATTTTGAATGAAATAATAAGTATAAAGAGTACCACATTGCAGGGCGTATGGAAGGAGGAGGAGGTTTAAAGTGTTGCAGAAACATCAGCTGCAAAATGAGTCAAAATGAGCAATCGTGTCCTCTCCCCCTGTAAGTTAGATAATATGGAATCATTATGCATTAATATATTAATATGGTAGATATGACTGTATGATCACACACACAGTTTGTTGTGAGTTGTCATGACTTCCTTGCCATAATTTAAATGAGCATAATTCCCGGTCTGCAGCTTGTGATTTCCGACTTGTCTCGCCTTGATTTTGAGCTGTCAAATTGAACTTTCTCACATTTTTCTTTGGAATTTTTGAACTAAAGTTTGTGACAGATGACTTGAAAGTTCTACATTTCACGCTTTATGTTGCGAAAGTCACTGCAGTTTTTTTTTTAAACCTCTTACCAAAGTAACAGAAAAAAAAGCTTCTGGATTTCTGGGGAATTCCGAAACGTCAAAATCTTTTCAAATAAGATTTTGATGTATGTTTTTTTTTTTTTAACATACATCCTCGTCCTGATTATCATTTGGAAAAACTGTGATGTAATTTTTTTTCCCCTCTATACAATAAATCCTATACCTTTTTCTACCTCTTGAGCCTAATTAGGACCCAAATATAGAGGAGGGTAAAACACAGCACAAAGAAAAAGAGATGAGATGCTGAATTCAAAGAGTGATTCACTTCTGTAGCCGCAGGGTTTTTTTGCATTTGGGGTAACAGCAGGGTTCATTTGCAACACCCAAGGGATCTTTCAGTGGATTGCCAAGTCTCAGGAGAAGAGACGGGAGGCTCTTAGGAGGGGGTGGCAGCGTGAGTGGCAGATCTGTAGCTTTGCTCTCAAAAACCAATGATTAGAGGAAATTGTAGATACAAATATTGTGCTTCCGACCCTGCCACAAGGACTCAGTGATTCTGAGTCAACGGTAAGTATAGATCAATGCACTGCAGAAAATAGGGCTTTGGTGTAATCGCGAAGCATTATTTCTGCAATGACGGCATCTTACAAAAGGACACAAAACAGTTGTCTGTAAACTGTTATCTAGGTGCATGCTGCGGCAGCACAACAGCACTAATTAGATAAGACTAAAGCAATAATCAATGCTCCCCGTTAATAAAATTATTTGCTCTGCTTGTTTACTTCACGACTGAGCCAGATGCACAAAAATGAGAGGACCTTTGAGCAGCTGTTGTCATTAATTATAATTTCCATCCATTCTGTGTTTCCCAATTAGTGAATCTGCATTTATATTAATTTAATTAATTCGTATTAATTAGTTATTTATCACATGTGGAAGCAAATTGAAACATGTTGAAATCGGAAAAATATTAAATTAATTGGGGAAAAAAAGGTGTTGTTTGTAATTGTGAGGTTGTTCACTGGAGTGATTGACCGGGTAATGCTGTTTTTTATTCATGTAAATGTTTGCAGTGTAGAACCACTTTACTCAAAGACACACATAAAGAAGCAGCCACACACACCTGGTTTGGAAAATCCTTTCTTGGCGTTTATAGAGTGACGGTGTCACACATCATCTGACCTGCTTTTAACTCAGTCCTCAGTGCTGTGATAGCGTCCACTCGATGACTCTTGACATTGCACACCCAATGACCACACACAGACACAAATAAAAGTAAAAAATCGCCAGTGGTCTTTCTTTGCCCCTGCCTCCTCTACTTCTCAGCTCTCAGATACTTCTTGTTAAATCTGGCGACCCTTTGACCCACCCCGCTGCCTGCACATCCAGCACTCTTACAGAGCAGCTTTGCAGAGGCACTAAGCCAGACCAACGGGGATCCATGATGGATGTGGCTCGACAGGAGTCAGGAGTTTTGATGAGTTTCCAGCAACTTGTCAAGGGAGAGTTTGAAATAAAATGTGAGAAGAAGAATGAAAAATGAGTCTGAGACAACTACAAACAAGATAAGGGAGAAAAAACATCAGAGAGCTTACATGCTCACAGACACCTCATGCTCATGAGAGATTTTTTTTTTCTTCCATATTTCATGTTGCCATGTTGGTAACACTTTACAATACATACAAATGTAGTTTGTAGTTTTTTTTTCCATAATCTTGCTGACAAACAGACAAACAAGCGAACCAAAAACACAACCTCTTCAGCAAACGTAATAAATAGAATTATAGGATTCACTGCTATTGTATTGCACATTTTTGATTGTGACAGTGGTGTGTGCTGCTCACTCTGTGGCCTGTGAAAGTGACAATTCAACAGAAGGATACGGGCTACAGGTCTTCTGTTACTGCCAAGAGAGTTATAGTTTGGCTCATGTTTGCTTGTTATCAGAATATCTCTCTCTGTGTTCATTTTAAAAATCCCAACTTTGGTGCCTCCAGTGGCTATATTGTTGGGACAGGCTTGCAAAATAATATATTTTGCATCAGTGAATGCTAAAATGCATTAAGTCATATATTCTTTCTTATCAAATGTTGTATGTGGTAATTGTTCTGTTAAATCTTTCTATATGACAGGTTGAGTGGTTGTTATGTGATTTTATATTTCGTTTGGTGTAACTTTATCATAACCATAGTAGAAGTATACAGCGATTATTACAGGCTTGCCCGCCCCTGCCAAAAAAAAAAAAGATGTGTGCTGTGGAATTGATTAAAATCCAAACCTATAACGGAGATAAATGCATATAGCTGAGCTGAGATTATGAACACTAAACAAGTATCAAGGAGAGAGGCAACAGCTGGTCTACAGAATGCAAAATTCAGTGTTTCATTGATAAACCAGCTTATTCTGCATAAGAAAGTCTCTCTGTTTTTCAAAGGATTAGATGCAAAGGATGCATTAGTAGCTTTGCAGCATAGGGGCTGCTGCGCCTTGTAGTAACACCCCACAGTTAGACTCTATAGGGGAAATGGCAAGGAAATACAAATCAGTTCTATAGACAATTTACAACTGTTAAAATGCATTTTAGTTATTTATTGCTCCAATTTTATGATAACAATAAGGAAAAAGTAAGCAAGATTACATGAAATTTTAATGACCACTAAAGGAAGCTAGATAAGCATTACACAGGATGTTTGGTTCCATCGACCCAGGGGTTATGGGACCAACTTCCACCTCTGCAGCACAGTGTTCCCCGTGGTCCTAATTCAATATCCAGGACCAGCATTAATGTAACAGTGTGGATGCCCAGCTCAAGGTCTCTGTAGGGGAATTGCTGTTTTATAATGTCTTATATCTTTCACACAGTGGAATATGCTCACAACAATCATTTACAAGAATATATGTAATGTATGCACAATATGCCCGCAAAAAAAACAAAAAACACACCAGTTTAATTCCCTCGCAAGAATGGTTTTAAGTCCCTTTCATTATATCTGAATTTATGAATTCACAATCATGTTCTAGATTTCATCTCTCATATCTGTGCTTACATTAGTCTAACATAATGCCACGTTTGAGCGAAGTGCGTTCCAGTACATGTAGTACTGCAGGTGTTACAATGTAAGGTATGGCTCTTTTCCTCACAGAGAACCTCTCCTCATCTGGTGATTCATCAAGCTGCACAATTGCAGAATTACGCTTGTTTCACAACTTGCATACTTATTAGTTCAGTTCTCAAAAAAGGAGCAAAGTTAAACCCCCCTTGTGGCAGAAGCCCGACTCTGCTGGGTGATTCCGGATATGTTACAGGTCTGCCTCTTTAGGCCAGGCTTTCATTTTACTCTAATATCTCCCACCTTCATCTCAGGGGCATTTTCTGGCAAGCCCACCTCCCAAAAACAAAAAAGACCCTGTGTTCTTTGGCAAAAGAATGAGAATTGTTCTGCAGGACTCATAATGGGGCATTTGCGTCAAGTCGCTGGAGTGTCCTGACACCTACGATCTGGGGAAATCTCAGCAAAACATGGCTGGTAATGATGAATTTAAATGCAAATGGCAACTTGACGGGGGAAACAAATTACACCCATCACTTGGCTAAATTGCTCCAAATTGAAGACGAGTCCCTAAACCTGAGCATATTGGTCCTCTGGTTTATGAAAAAATAGAATATGGAAAACAAGGTAATAGCTAATTTTACCTCCTCCAGTTCCCATGGCCTGGGGAAATAAATGAAAGGCACTGATTTTGATGTATGATTACAGGTCATACATACAAATTTGAATTGTTTCTGGTTGTTGTAATGTGAGAACCAATGTCCATTTCCTGTTCGCCGGCACAGGGGATGGTACATTTGCGTAGACTCTTGTCTGAGTGAATAACAACAGGAAAAGCATTTACAGGCTCATGTCAACATTGTTTTCCCTCCCGTGGAAGACAGTGCCCTATCAAAGTGCCTCAGCAGAGTAATGGGGAATCATGGCCAATGTTTATCGTCACATTCTCTCTGTCTCTGCACAAATTCAGTTGCCGCAATGTGGGATTGAACAAGTAGCTTGGCTTTGCCCGATAGATTGACTGTGTGACACACTGTTGACCTTTCTCCATCCCAGTCCAGCTGCTAACCATTTATTTCCTGCCTACCTCCAACGCTGACTTAATGTGGGCTTCATTGAGAAGAGCTAACATGGGAGGGGAATATTGTCTCTTTTTCCCCATTAAGCCACAGAGGATAAAAGAACACTCTCCTCCTTTTCGCCCCCCTCCTACCTCCCCCACTCACTCCATGTTATCCTCCGAGCGGGGAATGCAGGGAGACTTCGAGATCAGCCGAGGAGTCAGGTGCAGAATACAGATCAGCAGCGGAGAGAACTGATGCCCAGACTATTTTGCATACCTAATTGACCTCTAGCTCAAAAACCCCTGCACTGTGACTAACCCCACCCCTTGCCCCCTCCACCCCCGACCCACATCCGTCATAATATTATTTTCTGACTCAGTGCTCGCAGCCATATTTAGTGATGAGCGAGCTTAATCATGGTTCAACCCATCAGTATGTTTGTCTGCTGCACACTTTGCAACAAAATGAAACCCTTGTGAGCCTCTGGTCTGTTTTGTTCTATTTCCCTCCCCCTCATACACTCCCTGCTGTCAACCAGAGAAAAGAATCAAGTTCACCCAACCTTGACTAGAGAGGCAGTGAAACTCAGGTCCCCTTAAATGTTTTAAAGCTGCGATTTGTCAAAAAATTATCCCCAGTAAATCACAGAAGAAAATCACATCAGTGTAGCAGAGTACCAACTGTTGTTAATCACTAGAAAGAACATAGTTATATGTTTAATATTCTAGTCTGTATTGGCTGTTTAAATTCGGCTGGAGTGAGAGTAGTTAGTTTTATGCTTAATGAGGAGATTAAAGACTGAGCAGTTTTTCAGCAGTTATCAGCAACAGTATTGCACTATCTCAAATAGCCCTGCCACTGCAATGGGATATCCCAGGAGGCCTCTAAAAATATGCAGTAATTAAGCGCTCACCTCTTTCTAATGGGATTATTACCGTAAAAATATCCTAAGACGTATTTTAAACCTTAGGAAGCAAAGACAGGAGAGAAGCTGCACCAGTTATTTCAACTCTGTTTGTCATGTGAAATCATTATATGATGAGATGAACAGACTGAGATACTTACCACCCACGAGAAAACTTACATTAACTATTGAAATATTGGGCTCGGAGAACAGAAGGTATGAATCATAATGTTCCATGGAAAGATGAAACGCTGTGTTTCCTACAACAGTGATTAGAAGGCAGCTTTGTACACAGTGTCCTAAAAAGCGTCCTGAATATTTGATCAAAGATATGTAATGGAGACATGGGACATATTAAACATTTTTTGAAAGGTGAAGATAATTCTGAAGTACTCATAGTTTTGGTCATTATAATTGATAAGAATAACTTATTCAGCTGGCGAGATAATTGAGATTTGGGAAGTTGATGGCATTAAATACATGACTTGACAATACATCAGACAGACCATGAAACAAGAGTCCTGCAGTCAGACAGGTTACAAATAAAGCCCCAATGTAAAATGAAGGTGAAGTGAATCTCTCATCTCACATCCATCACACATCAACCCTTGATTCAACGTGGATCTATTTCCTGTTCAGTTTGGGACTATTAGCGACATTAAGGTCAGGCTTTAAGTAAAGCTTTGAGTTTGATCTCTAAAGAAAGTGATGGTTTAGATAATCTGGATAATCTATTGGCTCATATACAAACTGTCTGATTGACTCTCCAAATTCTTGTTGTCATAACTGATAGAAATTATGGTCACTCTGATTCCAATTTTGGTCAAAACATGATGATGAAGACTCATATTTCATCGCAAATAAAGTATGTGTTGTCAGTTGTAACTTAGAGCATGGCTTTGTATGGTGAACCCATAAACTCTACCATGGATCAGACACAATGCTTGGCTGAGGTTAGTGAACCAGCATGGTGAAGTTTCTGCGTACTAATAATAGACAGAAACAGAAAGAGTCGGGCTAGCATCTACAGTTAGCAATCCCAGACTCTTCCACAATTAATTTTTGCATGGGACACAGTAGGCACGTCCAGTATTTCTTAATGACCTGTCAACCCTGTCTATATGGTTTTGTGGCACTACTTGCTGCAATTAAGAGATATGGAAAAACACAGCTATGGGTGGGATTAGAAGCCATGCAGTGGTGTGAAGACAGTAATTTGCACTAAGTGGTTGCGCCTCAAGGATGCTCTGGCCACTTGGGATTTATAGAGTGTCACTGGTTCAATATCTCGGAATAAAAAACAGGACATTAAGACAACTTCTTAAAAGCAGTGGAACCAAGCCTCCCTTCTTTTCCTCCAACCGCAAAAAATGAATCTGCTTGCTAATCTAGGGAATAGCATGCAGCCAGTGAGATGGACACCACAGCCCCTGTTTGATGGACCCTGGGCTGTAAATCTCTTGCCATGAACCTTCCCCACAGGCACTCAGACCTAAGAAGATGTTTCACATACGTGGCTCCTGGTGCAAATATGGATACGGCTTCAGCAGTGCAATGCATGACACCCATAGCTGAATCATCATGTATCACTCCCAAGTGCTCCATAACCGTTACATTATGGGCTAATTTAAACCTCTCAAGGATTATTTTCATAATGGAGCTCTCTCTAATTTGTGTTTCAATGACATCATCAATGACTTAATTCACCAGTTAGTCTTGGCTTCACTCTTCCAAGATTGCTGAAGGAGGATTGTGTTTCTATTAAAATCATAATGAATGGTTACATTCAGAAAAAAGCAAAATAATGTCAGTAAGTGCAATACACTCAACAACAATATATTAGAAATAAAATCAGAAGACAAGTTCAGGATTAAACAACAAGAAAACAATGACACAGCACATTGACATTTAAAACAGACCCAAACAGAAATCAAAGTTCCGAAAACCCACAGGGCCTGTTGCATTCCTAATATAGGTCCTTATTTGACTTCAATTTATTTTTTTCTTTTTATCACTTTTCTGTCATACCACGCCCCCTTTTAGGTGGAAACAAGCACTGTTAAAGTTCCCGGCAGCAAGTAGAAAATCCTAGCACCTCCATGCTGAAAAACTACTGCATCATAATTCGCAAATCAAACAATACATTTTTTTCCCCCCCAGTTTATGATTTTCTTTACTTCCCCGAGGAGCAAAAGATAATAAAAGAAAGGATCTGTGGCTTCAGGCCGTCCATAGAGAGGATGAAAATGGTAAGCCAGTACATGCACCTCTTCAGCAAACACTCCGTCACAGGTTTTGTTGATGATTACTGAGGAAATGGCATATGCCTGTAGATCGAAGCAAAGCGGAAAAGACTCTGATTGATGGTGTAACTAAACTTTTTTACTGTAGAAAAGTATGGCAATACCATTTGGTTTAATAGTCTGTCCACTCAAAAGACTGCCAGGAGGGTATTTTAATGTTATTAATTCATATAAACTGAGCTGACCTCACTTCTCATAATGAAACTTGTAAACAGCATTATGTAACAGGAAGTGGGGCTAAAACCGACCTGTTTCTTCTTCTCTTGGTTCACAGTAAAGAGTCATGTAATATGCACAAAGGGCTTCCCAGTGATGTTATTAGTAATGCCAGATTGGATAGACTTTCAAAACAGCAAAATAAAGTGTCTTCACAGCAGGATAAGCCACAGATGTCAGAAATGCATTACCTCTAGATTCAATGAGGTAGGTGTATGTCAGGATATGACACAAGTATAGATATCTCTAATGTAAGAGTAAGTACATTGACTGGAGATTTTGCCCTTGAATAAAACTTGAAAATACCAAAATGTAAAGCCTCATGATTGCTGTGATCTGTGAACTGTTATCTACTGTAGCTTGGGTAATTTTCAGGTCTTTTTGACAAGAATTAATTGTGGAAAACAGCTTTTTCTGAAAAGATGAAAATGAAAAGATCCTTGAGTTCTTCAGCTAGACAGACTGTAAAAAATATTCTAAATTAAAGGGCAACTTATGGCATACGTTTAAAATACTTGCATTATGCAAAGCTGGTTAAGCCAGGATTCTGAAAATTAAATACTTTTTATAATTCGACCTTGTTGTATGAAAGCTAGTGAGTTTTATGAGCTGAAATACTATTTACTTTGATTATAGGGCTCATTAGCGAAGGTTTGTGTCAGTCCTGCTTAATTGTCCTTTGCCTGGGGGTTCACCGAAAACAGATGTAGTTGTTCATAAATCCCTCAGCTCCATCCCTGTTCCTCGAGTTGCATTAGATTTTGGACTTGCCCTTGCCCGTGCTTTTCATGGTGGACAGGGATGGAGCGATATTGCTACATTTTCCACTGTACACTGCTGGTGAGAATATCCGCGATAAGATTGTAAATTAGGCTCTTTGATAGCATGCTTGATGTTTTCAGCCCAGTGGCGAGGAGCCGTCATGTTGTTTGAAGCCCTTTAGATATAATTACTGCACAGTAGTAAGTAGGTTTTATTACATATTTATAGAATATTAAAATCAAATAGCACAGTCATTCATTCACCTTTGATATGGTGAATATGGTCATTTATATGTACATATTATTTATATATGTTGGTAAGTCTGGATATGCTAACGTACAGTTACGTCTTCACGTTCACAGAGAAGGGCTCAGTCATTTAAATAAAAAAAGAAAATGGTGTCAGTCTGATACCATTTTTGGCTCTGGTACTGTAACCTTATTTTTTGATACCTTAGTTTCAAAAAATAAGGTTATAGTACTTTTTTGTGTTTCACTTTTTAAGCAACACTCAACAAACTGCAAACAAAATTGCTTTTTGGAACTAAGGCCTTCATTGAGGCAACAGCCTGCCATGTAACGTTAAAAGCTTTTTATTGTACTTACCAGTCAGAGCGCCTTGAATTTCTTGTTTCCTTGTTCGTTTAAGAGAAAAAGTTAAAAGCACCAAAGTTGTCCTGACAGATGCAAGAAGCAAAATAATATAACTTGTAAACAACACCCTAAAATACACTCGATGATTACTGGTGATGATCATCAAATTGCCCAAGTAGATGTAATATGGATGTGATGCCTTTACACTTTAGATACAACCGATATACACCCAAGGGTACACTGGGACACATGCTCAGTCATGGAACTTATGGTCAGTGGGTTTTTTCAGGCCTTTCAACATCAGACACCTTCATCCATGCGACCCGGCGAAGGTTGATCACACTCTGACTTGTGTCCCATGCAGCACTACCCCACAGATCCACAGCCATCTGGTGGCTCTTTTAGCTGTGATGCCCAGTATTATGAATGCTCTGCTTAGCGAGCAGCCAGCAAAGCCTCTACATGCCACTTCTGTGGCTATGGAGCAAAAAATCTCCATCCCCACCTCTGACACTGCTCTACGAGCTCTTAGCCTTCTTCCTCCCATGGGCCTTCTTGATCCAGTCTACCCAGGTCACAGCAAGCTCTGACATGAGCACCTGCTTTGAGTCTTCTGACAGTGCTACAACACCAGGCCTCAGTGATATTGGTATAATGTTGTCAGGGAATTTGAGCTGCCTGCCCACGTCCACAAGCGGCTGCCAGTCAGTCTCTGCAGTGAGGAGGCCTGTTGACACCCTGAGCTGTTGTTGGGGCTGCTCTTCAGAAAGCAATATGCTTCCTCGGTTGGTTTGGTGGAGATGCCTGCTGCTGCTGATGGTTGACACGATGCGTCTGTCGTTGGCTGACTCTGACTGGGGCAAAGGGAACATGTACTGTGGGTGCCTCGCTGCCCCTGGTGTGGAGGTTGTATGGACTGGTAAGAGCATGATACATAGCTTGGATCACAAACTGGATATGCGGGGGATCTGACTGGCAGATATAAGAACATGAGAGCTGGAGCTGCAACGCATATGACCACCTAGTCCATATTCCCCGCTGCCACATACTTACCATCCTGGTGGTGTGTGCCATTTGATATAAATTCACCTGTATGCTTGGTTGATGTGGAACACACCATTTCATCTGTCACTGTTGCAAGCTGATATGAAAGTGGTTTTCAAGTTGTTATAAACTTCACATTTCTGGATATCACAAACTCAAACACTATCATGGATTTGTATTGTTCTGTGGTCTTGAGCAAACATACAATACAATTAGAGGATCCAAAATCAGAGTAGAAAATTAAGGAGACCCAGAAAACACAGCATTCCCAGCTCCTCCTTTATCAGTGATAAAGCTACAGCAATAACAATAAATTGGGTACAGTCAATGCAAAGTACCTTGTTCCAGCCACGGTTTGCTTTGTAATTCTATCGTAGTTCTGTTGTCTTGGTATCACGATTGACAAAGTGTCAAAACGCAGATGTACCACACGCACACAAACCCACATTTTGGCTGCAGTCAGCTAGCGGATCCGTCAGCTGCAGTTCAAGTGCTGAGGAGTATAGCAGAGATGATAAGTTGTGAAGGCTGGCATCGTGTCTGGCGATTAGCCTGGCGTCGGTTAGCACTGTGCCGTCAGAGGCTTTTCTCCCGTGCCAAAGCTAGCATCACACAAATGAGAGAGCGAGGGGGGAGCCGGAGATAGCAGCGACCGGGAGATGAGAATCTGTCGAGCGACACAGACACAACAGCAAAACAAACAGAGGGCCAGGAGGCTACCGATCAATCAATGCTGTGTCATGAACGAGATAGGCTTAAGTGTCACATAGCTGAATATGAACTGACAGCTGAGTGTATGTGTGTGTGTGTGTGTGTCTGTGTGGGGGGTACTGCCACACTGTATTCTGCAAAGGTGTACCCTGCCTGTCACTGTCAAGATTGATTGCATTATAATCGACATGTGAAAGATGAAAAATTACCTTATACAGAGCGAGTGGGCCGAAAAAAAAACAATGGCAATAATGAAATCGCTCTCGGCGCTCTCTCTTTGAAAACACACACACACAAAATAATACATGCACACTTACCCTTTCAGTGTCTTTTTAATTTAGAATCCAAAGCCAGGACAGACGGAAACCTCTTGCTGTCAATATGCCCCCTCTCTCTTCTGTCCTCTGGGGATATAATCTCAAGGTTTTGATCCTCAAACAGAAGTCAGCACTGATCGCGCAGACACCTTTGGGCTGCCCGTATTTCCCGGCGTGTTGCCCACAGAATATAAAATAAAGGTGGAGGGCTGGATGGGACAGGAGATGAGTGGACATGGCAGCGGCCGGTGCTTGTGCGTCACCTCGAGACTGCAGCTTGTCTGTGTGCATTTATTAAGGACACGGGCATGCAGGTATGCTGAATAGGACCACATGCAGAGGATACTTTATACTGGTAGCAAAGTCAAATTCCTAGTTGCCTTGTAGTTTATCTTGTTTTACATTTTATCTTTCTACTGTTGGTTTTGAAATCACTTACTTGTAAAGTGCCCATATAACTCTTGTGATCTGTAATCCTTTACAATTTATTTCCTACTCTCTAATTAACACATTGCTCTCTCCCTACTTTTAATCTACGATGAGATTCATTGACATATTACCTATTAAGAAACAAATCATATTACTCTATACTTTCTCAAAGTGATACTAGTTTTGACCTTTGATCACTGATATCTTGTTTGTATGAATTGAATTTGTATTTTAAAAAAACAACAACAACATAGCACCCCCCACTCCCCTGCAAACAAAAAAGTCTCATGAGGATCTGAAGCCCACTAAATGTGAATAAACTTGCAAATTACGAGACAGTTCCATTAACAAACTAGTTGAATTTGAAAAATAAAGGTTAATAAGTTTTGTTCTTTTCTTTATATTTGTGACCATGACACAGAGTTTTTTTTTTTTTTTTTTGCAAGTTTTCAAGTTTACAGCATCATTTTATGTTCTCTTTTCCTCAGTACAATAGATCCTCACACACACACTAATACATACATATATTTATTAACTGGGGTGCACGAAAGATGGTGTTTGATACTCACCCCATGCACAGTATAATCTTAATAAATGCAGTCTTCCTCACTTTCCTCCTCAGTGTCTCCTTCGCTGTCCTCCACTTCAGCTTCCTGCATCGTAGGTGATGAAGATGCAACTAACAGTCCCTGGTTTAGCCTCTGAATAGCTGTCTCCATCTGAAGGTCAACAGTTGGCTTTGGGTCAAATGTTTCTGTAGTCATTGTTGACAGGTGAATGTGCATTAGGGCTGAGGAACGAGTGTGTGACAGACGAGAGATGAGATGGTTTTTATTATGTTCCCCTCTCATATGCTGCACTGGTCAAAGGCAGTGTAAGAGAGTGTAAGAGACAATTTAACCACCTTGTTGATGCTGGAGCAACAATCTGGATTGCTTGTATTTACTTTTTGGACCAAGTCATACACAGAGGACACTGCCGAGCATTTTTCTGCTTGCTTTAAGTGCATCCATTCTGTCACAGCAGAGTCTCTGCCGAGTTGCAAGGTTGCCTCATATTTCTGGAGAATGGTGCACATCATGTTGCCAAAACAAAACACTATGTCTGTCTTGCATTTCCTGCAGACATGCTGAAGGACCAAAAATCACATAACAGTCAATCTGATTTCAAACTCTTCATTTAAACTCCTGAGTTAGTTTGTGTTGTCCTCGTCAGCATAAGCCTTAGAAACAGTGTGTGTGCTTTAGTGGCCCTCATCATCAAGCAGAAGTGTGAACTGTCCAATGATGAGATCTCCAACTTTTCCTTCTGAAACCTATTGGATGTGGTCTTCATAATGTTGCCAGTGACAAGCATGTTGGCCAGAAAAATCCAGTTAACGCCCTCTGCAGATATGTTGCTGGTCACTGTTATCACCTGTAGCCAGTTGCATTTGAGTGGCTGGAAATAGTCTTGATTTCAACAGTGTGTCATGCCTCCATGCAGACGATCTAATATGATGAAACTTCCCCGGTTTCACAAGGTAGATTCAATTGTCCTCACTCAGCTCTTTCAGCATGGCTGTAAATAAAACTGTAGTAACCTTTGCAATGATGTGATTAAATGTCTCAGTAAGGAACCTTGCAATCAGCTGATTTCATGCGGCTCTTGGGGGTGTGCACGACACACAGAACATGCACAAGGGAATACCCTAACATGTTGCCATAGTTTTGGTAAGAAGTAATCGTACATATCGACTTTGACAGCGACACCGTCTGTGCACACGGCAACCACCTTTGTCATCCAGGCCCGCATCCTGGAAGAGCTTTATGCTTCTGATGGTCCCTTACTGTACAGTTCAGTCAGCACACAGTTCAATCAATCCAAGCATTTTAGACGTAAACTCTTCGTTGTTGATACATTTTGAAGCAACTGATGTTAGGTGTTTCTGTTTCTTGTCACACATGTGTATATATGTGCCCCATAATAACACATGTGGCCTCTCTGTTCCTGAAAGCTTTGGCACACTAACGTCCTGACTCTTCTGTTTTTAAATTTCAGTTTCATTGCCTTTTTCTCATCCTTGGGGAATGTTTCCCTTTTCATATTCGCCTTCTGCTGCTTTTCATTCGTAATAACCCGATGTATCTGTATGAGAGCGTGGGGATTGCTGCAGGCCACCTACTGATAACCCTGTCAAACAAACCAGCACCCCCAACTGTCAGCTCTCCCTGGGGCTCTGCTCCTCTGCTAATGGAGACCAACTCCGGCTCCGCCAGAGGAAGAGGTGTGTCAAAACACCCATTATCTTCTTACGAGAAAACTGGCATGGTACAGAAACCCATTGAAAACACAGTTTGAATGGGCTCAGAAAGCAATAATTTATGCATGTGAAAGTGCCTTAGAATGCTGTCCAGTGTGACCTGCTCTGACCTTTACAATTTGTATTTTCTTTTTCTCTTTTCTGACTCAAAAAGATTGAATTATACTCATAAAAGAAATGTACTTAACAACACAGCATCACAAAAAAAAATTAAATGTCATTTCAAATAAATAAAACAATGAAGCTTCTCATAACTGTAATTTTCTGTTTCATTTTCGGTTAATGTGTCACATTAATCAGTGCACAGCTGAAGGTTTGTTTTAGTATTAGTGGGATAAGTTGTAGTGATAAAAAAAAAGGATGATTCACTAATTTTTCAAGTTTTTAAGTGAAAATAGCAATGAACTTGCTAAACTTTTGACTACTTCTGTGTTCGATGAAAAGAAAACTAGATGATTCTTGAGGAAATATGCACGTCATTTTCTTGGTTCAATTGGGTTTTAGACTTAGACCTTTATATGATAAGAAGCGGTTTGGCGTTACTTACTCTTATAGTGAAAAGAATGTGGTTGTGCCAGTGTTAAGCAAAACATACACGTTTCCTTATCCCGTCTTTGACACTGTATAGACAGTACAACAAAAGCTGATTTCAGAGTGTTTCCAGTGTCAAGGCACCAACAGCCCAACTCTCTCCTCGCGGTGAACTGCTGCGCGCCTCAATTCATTTCGATCGAGAATTTATGTGAATTGAAACATAAGCTCACGGTACGTCAGATAGTCTGCTCTACATCCTTTGCAGATGTCCCTCTAACCTTGTAAATTGGTCAGATCCTTTTTGAAAAACACGGTCTGGAACAAAATAACAAAGCAATTCTTTATCCTCCACAGGAGACTGTCCCTGGACCTCATTAAAAATCCTGTACACTCCACCCACATGCTTTTCATGTGCCCACCATGTTCAAGCAGGCTGGATCCTGCCTGCAGCACGTCCTTGAAAATTACATTCAAAGCACTAATAATGATGGCAATTCACTGCAGATTGACAAGAATGAAGTGGTCTTTCATATCTGTTAACATTGGACCGAAGCATACAAGGCTGCCTTAATTTATTAAAGCAGCAATAATCATGATTTATAACTACACTCGACCTGGCGTTTGAGTTGGTTTTGCATGTTCTCGGGCCATTACGGCATATGGATTCAGACTTTCAAAACCTCCTGAACAAGGCATTTTAGGATGTTTCCCCATCTTAAATGATTTTGCGTTACTCATTAGTTTAAAATGTGATGCTATATTTTTTTTTCTTACCAGACTCCTACTTTGTCTCTTCACTGACTTCTCATCCTCACCGTTCAAGGGCTGTCATGGCGGCTCAGGAAGCTAAGCCGGATTCCACGTTCTGTGGTGTACCATGAGTGAAGCTTGGCACTTTGTCGGCCTGAC
Organism: Centropyge bicolor; assembly: GCA_037975185.1. Taxonomy (NCBI): domain Eukaryota; kingdom Metazoa; phylum Chordata; class Actinopteri; family Pomacanthidae; genus Centropyge; species Centropyge bicolor. The sequence continues at coordinate 3,501,105 of JBBMOC010000015.1, read as the reverse complement.
TGTATGTCATCCATCCCATCTTTTCTCCCTCAACTTTCCCATTTTTCCTCTCTTGTTCACTTGGATTATGTAAAGAAAAAATGTCATTTCCACTCAAACAGAGGTCCCGAACCCCCGAGGCTGGACTGCTAGCAACAAGATAAATATGTAGTATCAGGCCCAAATCATTCATTTCTCACCATTTACATTTCCCTTGTTTGGTTTGCTTGTTCCACCATTTACCATTGACATTTACACTGAAACTAAAGCTATCAATCAGAATTCCTATCAGCCTCCATAGTGTGTAATGGACAAAGCAGTGACTTGTAGAGTTGTGAATCCAAATCCAGATCTCACCTTTACTTAATAAAGAATACTCAGAATGAATACCATAATGATTTGTTGATGCTTAAATGGTAAGTTAAACATTAGCATTTAGCACCCTCTCCCAGCTGGACCTCAACCAGCTGTGAACCGTCACCTCTGACACTCCATTAAGATCACACTCAAGACACTTTGATGAAAGAGAAAATGGGAAACTGATAATTACCCCTCGAAACATCTTGTCGTGATCACACAGAGAAATTGAAATGGCATCTTTGTGATGCCAATATTGCACCAGGTAATGTGTCATTATGAGGAACAGCCCTCCAGGTATTCGCAGCATTTATTGGGCAAGGAGAAGTGGAAAGGAAAACACTTACTTTCTCAAGCCCATACCATCAGTCTTCTTTAACAAAGTATATTACACAGATTGAACAATCCATCATCACATCCCTACTCTGTTCTCATAAAGTAAATGAGTAAGTGCCCATTCTGAAGGTGAGTTGTTGAGCATGTTTTTCTGCTGCGGCTTTTGTGGGTTTTGCCTTAGTACGATGGCGTCAGATATTCTCTGTTGTTTAGATGGGTGTGATGGGGCGAGGAATATGGATTTGTGTTCATTTATGGGCTACTTACACAGATGCTCAGGTTTCTGAATGTAGTGATCCAGCTTTGACAAAACCTGGATAAATGATGTGTCCTGTCGGTGGAGGCTTTTGTGGCATTATGCGTAATTCGATTCTCTGTTATAACTAGACAAATGTCAGTGTCATGACAGTGACTAGAGGAGGCCCGCCAGTCTGCGCTTAGAAAAGAAATAAATCATTTAAATCATACAGGAGAAGAGATGTCCAGCTACTAGTTTGAAATAGAGGTTGTTGTTTTTTTCTAGAAGCAAACTATTAATAACTATCCAAGCAGGGAGTTTGGGTTCTGTCTCTGAGATTTGTGCTACCACACTGTAGAGGTGAACAGAATTTGTAGTGTCCACAGCATTAAGAAATGAAATCTCTCTCAATAAACAATGTCCCAGTTACTCAGGATAATCCACAGACCTCAGTGATAAACAGGTTTTATATGAACTACTTCCTGAACTTTTTTTTTTTAGTTCAGTGTGTTCTGCCGATCTTTCAGCGTAGCCGAGACTGTTTTTGGAAAGAAACTTTTTTTTTCTGAAATATCATTTTAATGATTTGAGTAGAACAGATGTGATTTCAGTCACACTGAGTTCTTGGAGTGGAGGCAGAAATCTCACAGATGGATATATAGTAAATAACTGTATGAAAATTTGCTTGTTTGGATAAAGTGAGCCTTTATTGGCTTTTTTCAGTGGCTCATAGTTGGGTATACAGATGAACACACTGAGCGTTTGACTTTTTTTTTAAATGGAAATAAGCTTTGATTACATTGTTTTTCATCACTCAAACAAACTGAATGGACTGATTATATAGAGACAATTCACTGCCTCTAACAGTAAGTTAGTGTTGTTGTTAGCTCTGCCAGACAGACAGACTGTGCTACTTTGGTGCATTCTATCAAAGTGTGTGTTCAATATTACTCCTGCTCTGGCTCTCACTGAAAGATGGGGAAGAGAGAAAATGTGTGTGTGTGTGTATGTGTCCTGGGAGCTCTAATGCATACTGCTTTGTTTGTACAAAGCAACAACCTTAGGTAATCTGCATTAAGACTAACTGTCAGCCACCATTTGGGAAGTCCCTGGCTTTGTTATACTCACTGTGTCTTTTATTTTTTTCCTGTTGTTTTCGTAGGCTCGTATTGAACATTCATGAGACAAAAATCTTAAGAGTTCAACAAGCACGTTCTGTCTTTGTTCAACATATTGAAAACACCCTTGTTTCTTTACTTTGATTGTGAAATGCAGAACAGAGTTTACAGTCCTCAACAGTATGGCGGCTGTAAATCCTACTCACCTGTCAGGTTAATGGCCTCGCAGCTCAACCAAACCATCCATGCATGCACACACACATACCCTGGGACACTGATTTGATTGGAGAACAAGGTTGATAGCTCACAAATACAGCTGCAATTACAGGATGCTATGGATATGTGATTTTTTTTCTTTGATTTTTATTCAATATTTCAACTTTCTTTGGACGCTAAATGCAGTGATTTAATTGATGAAATGATTAAAACCAAACATCCTCAGTGTGAAATGACAGGACTTCGACTCAGACACAAATAATAAATAAAAGATGAAAGATGAAATTCAACCAAGTTAACCACAGGAGATTCTGCTTGTGGTCTTGTGCGTGTGTGTGCGTGCCTTCGTACGTGTGTGTGTGTGCATGTGTGTGTTGGTGACAACCATGGATATTTTTATGTTTTCCTCTTATGCAGTAAAACTTTTATAACTTTTGGAAGAGAAATACTGTATGTGATGATCAGGATCTCAGTAGGACAGCTTCCTGCAAACAAACAATAAATAAATGGAATAATAAAATGACAAAAAAAACAAACAAAAAAACCCCCCAAAACACTGCTGATTATTTTTTTAAATTATTATTTTCTTCATAAACTACATTCATTTTTCATTTTCTTCTGGACACCCAACTCACACACGCCTTATGTATGAAGCCCATTATCCCTCCTTGGACATTATTTAAGAGCGCAGTGGTATTGCTTTGCCATTTGCTCCACATTCTATTTCCTCTTCAAAGATCCTTCGTCCACTGAGACTTATGCAAGGCTGTTCATTATCTAAACAATCAACTGGTATGTATCCGGGGCCCAGACCCTCCTGGGAGGCATGAGGGTGATTTTCTGCCTCAAATGAAACACGGTTATATAATTTCATGAGCATGATTAAGACTGCTTGAACTCTTAGCACCAGATTAGGACATCTCCACAGTGGCAGATCAGCCCCCAAAAGCCTTATGTGATGTGAAAGCCCAAAGGGGGACATAAATTGACTCCAGACAGAAACTCAGAAGACACATTAGTGCTATATTTCAGTTGGAGAGATGATGTATTTGGCCCATAAAATGGCCAACATTTGGACCGACTGTGAGGCCACCGAGGGGTGCAACAATAGTATGTGTAGAATCTGGATTGAACATCCAGTACTTGTTTTAAGATGGGAATATGAATCTGTCCCATTATTGATGCTTTAATGACATACATCTTGGCACAACATGAAACTGTGCTGGCAGAAGGACAGAAATGTCCTGATGTGAAATGTTGCTATTAGCTAAGTTTTATAGAGCGAGCAGCTTTGGTTTAAAAGAGGAGACTTGGCTCTGCACACTAATTGCCATTCTGTTTTATTAAGCCCAAGCTGCTGCACTGTTCTTTATCTATTCACCTCTTCTCAATCAGCTGATTTTTATCTTTTAACCTATTATAAATCAGCTGCCTTTATCTGTTAACCTGTTCTACCTGTTCTAAATGAGGTGGGTTTTTTTCTTAACCTTGAAAGACATAGGAACATAGCCTGATATCACCTAAGATCTGATAGGTAGCACCAACCAGGGCATGTTTTTTTACACCATTTATGCAGGATTTCACTCAAAACCATTTTCAGATAGGAACTTACAGTAAATTATACATCCCTGACTCCAATATAGCTGGGATGCTGTGATGATATGCTGATCCTTTTTGACATATATTCAATTGACAGCAACAGTACAAATACAACATATTAAATGTTTTACTTCATCAACTTAATTGAGTTTTGTAACTTAATGTTTTTGAATTTGATGAGATCAACACATTTCAAACAAGTTGGTGTCACAGTTCCGCCAGCCAGGCCTCTGTCTGTCTGTCTGTGGCCGTATGAGTCCTGTTCATGTCCGGTGCCATGTTTTGTCTTAATTCTGTGTCTGAGTTCTCTGTTTTCTATGTCATAGCTCTAGTTAAGTTCTGTCAGTTATGGTCATGTTCATGTCATAGTTCTTTCAGTTCTGTCGATCTCGTCCTAGTCCAGTCTTCTTGTAGTCCTGAAGTCCAAGTTCTGTCTGCCACTATTCACCTGCCACCTCAGGTCCCAGTACTTTTCTACTCACCCCGCCTCTGCCTCACCTCACCTACCAGCCACTCCTACCTCATCTAGTCACCTGTGTTCTCAGCTGCAGCCAATCACCATCAGGACTCTATATAAGCGAGAACAGCTCATTCTGCCTTTGCTGGATTGGTTGTTCTCCTTTGTCCCCTTATGCCTGTCACTGAGCTTGTAATCATTTGGCACCACTCTTCATCTGATGTTTATGTTTGTTTGTTTTTTTGGACTATCCATGACATGACCCTTCTGTAAGTTTTTGCTTATTAAGACATCATCTTTTGCCGAATTAAAGGCCTTACCAACCATCCATTCCTGTGAGTTGCATTTGAGTCCATACCCACTCCTCGTTGAATTGGGGTTTTACAAAAGTTCTATAAAGAAGTTCAAGAAGCTGTTGACAGGCTGTGGACTCGACAGTGCATATCACACAGATTATGAAATATGACAAATTATTACAATTAGATATCCTAATTGTCAGGATTTGACCTAGTTTGACACACAAGAGTTCGTCTACTGGAAACTTACAGCTTGGCTCAGTTTAGTTCCACTTCCTGCTTATTGGTGTGCTGAATTCAACCAACCTCATCCATAACAGAATGACTCATTTCACTCATGTGGGCAAGGACTAATGAAGTGCTCAGTTTCTGATGTTTTTGTGAATGCACCAAGTCGAGCATTGTCGGTACACGCCAACAAGCACCGAACTGTTGGTGGATACTGTAGGTTCACTGAAACAAAGGTAATTTTCTTTTACTTAGCTTTTCCTCTTAATAGAAGAATAGAAACAGACTCACCCCTGAACTTCTTATTCTTTCTTACTTATTGCACTTGCTACTACTAATACAACACTTCACTATCACTGACTCTGCTCATTGTGAGGGAAGGGCATGTAGTTTCGGTTTCTTACTTGGGAGCACTTTACAGTCCATTACAGGCTGGCTGACCACCTGCTTTGTCCGTGCTGAGTTTGCAATTTGCCAATACCCAGAAAACAGCCATAACTAATTATTTAATTTTGAGATTTGGGAAATGAGGGGGTGTTGTAACATTTGGTGAGCAGATTCATCTTTATCCATGGAAGCAAAGCATTATAGAGCCAGATGGAAATATGGTCTGAACCACTTTAAGCCAGCAGGGTGAAGGACTCAGGTGTTTGGGGGGTGGCTGGTTTGTTGCTGCAGGGGAGCGGTAGATCAAAGCAAGCAGTCTGGCTGGTTGATCAAGCAGAAGGGGGAGAAAAATACAAGTACCAGACTAGTATCCTGAAGCGAGTATTACTGTGTCTCACCAGGAGGTGAGGCTCTGCAACACTTTCTTATTGCTGGGCCACAGAGTGGTCAGTGTTGGGGCGATGGAACTCAGAATCTCAGATGAAAGATTATTGCACAGGGACCTTTACCTGATTTAATCAAAATACTGCATGTCACATACCCCCACTCATCAACTGTCTTCTAATATGTCAAAATTATCTTGCAAAAATGAGTAGAATAGGGTTCTAGCTAACGATGCTAGTTATATTCTAGATTCATCAATTTATCGTTTTGTCCGGAAACTGTAGGAAAATGTGAAAATCAGATGACGATTTTGTATTCAAATTGTCGGTTTTATTTGCGAAGTTTTAATCATCAGTGAATATTTGTGTGAACAATTACTGAAACGATCTAACAATTATCAAAATACTTGCACATTCATTTTTTTTGTTAATCTACCAATCAATTAATCATCTCATTTTCGCAGCTACAGAATATCATATTAATTAGCCAGTCTTAAAAGGAAAATCTGTAATTCTAGGAAGTGGCAAGCTCTGCACTAACTTTACGACCACCTCAATGACCCAGCACAAGAGAAAGCTTAGTGCACTGTGTTTATAGACAGAGACAGCCTTTCCCAAATGAATTCACCCTGTCCTGTACACTCCATGATGATGCATTTTGATCTCCAGTCAGCATTAACTGTTGCCCCATGTGTTCCTAATGTTAGCAGAAATCACCAACATAAAAATGAAAATAGCAATAGTTAAAGTAGATCAGCTTGTTTGCTTAATGAATGTCATTCAAATCTAAACTTCCAAAGTGAGGCATTACATATAGATGGACCATATTAAAAACAACATTTACCCTAGATTGATAAGGAATGTCAGAATATAAAATAGAATATAAAGCATGTAAATAAGCTCCCTGAAGTATATCAGCTGTATTTGAGCCGCATATCAGACCAAAACACAAAATCTCTGTGGCCTCTTTATGAGCACTTGCTACAGGAGCTGAAAATTTGCTGTCGGAGCCCCCCGCCTCCCCCCCCCCAAAAAAGAAAGAAATGAACATCCAGAACACTTCAAGGACATCTACCACATTCTACATCAGATTAAATTGCAAAATTAACATGCAAACCTTGTGCATGTCCCCGCCCATGTCAGGCTGTCCTCTATGTACCTATCATCAGATAGTCGGGCCTGGTTCAGACTGCCAGCCCAGTTCCACTTTTTTGGCATATCCAGATTGTATCCAGATTGCTTTTGAGGAGGTTGGAAATGCAATTCTAATCGGATTCTAAAGATGTGTCTCACTTCACATGCTCTGGTCACACAAATCGTATTTCAAAGTGTCTTTTGCGTCACTTCACAATGACAACATCAATCCAGTCTACTGCAGAGCAGTATGGAGACCAGCTCAGAGAACAGTCTGTGGACAGATGCTGAAATCCGTTGTCTCTCTGCCACTTGACAGCCCGACTGTCTGGAGGGCAAGAGGATGAATCTCTATTTCTCATACTCCTGTGTTGGAAAGCTGCGTCACCAGCGTAGTTACTGAGGCCTATGTCAACCCATGCGTATAGGTTGGTGATGTCTGGACACAGAAACCTGATCTGATCACTTGCAAATAACAGTGCAGTCTGAAAGATCTGATTTGAGAAATAATCCTGATTTGCCTGCAGTCTGAACAAAGCCTGTGTTAGCGCACCCTCTGGATGTGTCACTTGAGGATTTAACTCACTCCCCCTCTGCTTTTCTCATTCCTTTTCCTTCTGTCTCATGCACTTGGCTTGGGGACAGAAGGAACAATGTCGCAGGCTGTGCGCCCCCCTGGATAGCACTGTCACCTGTCATTTGAGAGAAAGGCTCCAGAACACCTTTATTTGCTCAGCAAGAACTGTAGCCTCTGTGTGTTTGTGTGTGTGTGGGTACCCTCTCTTGGGCCTGCAATGTTCCCAGGAGTCTTGCAGATGCATCAACATTAAGTATTAAGAGCCCTGCTGGGCAAAATAACAGTAGAGGTGGAAGGGTTACACAGGGATGGGGGAAGACGGGAGTGGAGAGGTGGGGGTGTAGGGAACCCAAAGGCAGAGAGAGGGCAGGGCTGTGGCCACCGTTTTCTTGCTTTCCCCTCATAGTGTTTTTTTCAGGACTTCTACAGTGCAGCCATAACTTTTTAAAAGTGTCCTGCCATACACCGTCCACCAGGGACTGAAATCAGCACTCGCCAAATGTCAACAACATTTATCTTTGGCAGATAAATCAATAATGTCACCTGCCACACTAGGCGGTAACTTATTCCACTATTTTCTTTCAATGTTTTTTTTTTTTTTTCATTTGAATTCCCCAGTGATTCAGAGTTTTTGGCCTTAGGGCTCCTGGTCTTGTTTTTAAACTTTCTCCCTTCTGACCACTGCCACAGCCTCTGATTGTGAGCCAATCAAAGCAAAGCAAAGCTGTGGCTCAGTATCAAAAAAGGCTCTTGATTGGCTGCCTGTTCTGCTGGCTGCCAACAAAGTGATCTTGTCAAGTGTTTCTGCACTGCCTGGATAGTTAACTGGCCTAGCATTACTTAATTAATATTAAAATGTGAACGATTTACCTTCAATGAGTGTGTGTGTGTGTGTGTGTGTGTGTGTGTGTGTTTCACTTTAGTGGATCCAGTAATAGAGAGATAATTGAAGATTAAAATGAAAACTTCATCTGGTCCTGTCTCTTCATTGAACGTTTCACAAAATGATTCCTCGCTGGGTTATTTTTGCCAGCCAATACCAGTGCACTTTACTGCCCCCAACTCACCTTCACAAGCCCCCAAATCTGCTATCTTCCATTGCCATATGCTGACTCATCTGTTATTACCTCTGTCCACACATTGCAACACACATCTATCTGCTGGTTTACAATGTCCTTTTAAGCAGGAGTGATAAGTTGCAGACAGGTTGCATTCATTTCCTCTGATGGAGGGTGGCGTGAGTGTGGGTACGATGCATTGCTACCAGAGGGCAAAGATTCATCAGGGCCGCTGCGAGTCACGGCCGCATTGATGGAAATTCTAACAGCGCTCATAGGCTGCCATCAATCAGCCAATTTCTCCCCATTTTTTCTTTTTTCGGATCTTTCTTTCCTTGCTTTGTCTTCATCACTTTTGCGTCCCCCCCTCCGTCTCTCCTCCTCAACCATCAATTGTTCTAACCAAAAGCACATAGGTTACATCTGTCTACATTCACTTGCAATAGCTCAGCTTTAGAATTTGTCTAAGTGCCTGAATAATGCAGCATTTTTAACTCTGCCTGTTAGAACAGACATCAAGCCTGAATTTTTTTGTTTCTTCTTTTGACAGAAAGACAGAAATACAGTGAAGCATCAGATACTTATAGCACGTCTATAGAAATGTAACGCATCATTAGCTGTGGTAGTCTTTCTATTCAAGTGCGGTAACAGCAGGTGTAGCTATAAAATGGATATTTGTGTGCTATGTCTCTCCTTCCAGTTTCTCCTGTCTCATCTCTTTAAAAAAAAAAAAAAAAAACTCACGATGTCTGATAAAATCACGGAGGTTTTACATTCATAGAATCATTTTGAAGTAAAAACCTGTCAAGATTATCATACAATGATATTTGTTGTAACCCTACAGGACTGCAACCTTCTGGCAGCCTTTTGTCCTTTTCTTCCTCACCAAATCGTATAACATAAAAACTAGACAATTCAGCCTTTGTGAGAAGTTGGTGTGTGGAGACACTCGACCACAGTCTGAGGCCACAAAACAGCACAAAGTACCCCCATCTCATTATTACCACAAAGACAAGTCAGTGTGTCCTTGCTTTCTTGGGAAAATCAGTTTTAGGCTTTTTCACTGTCTTCCATTTGTCTCTTTCTTGTCTATTATGTCCATTTTTTTGTTAGGGTCAGTCAACCTGACACCTGTTCATTTCTCCTCTATATAAAAATGCTCTAATGGAAAATCAGAAATGTGTATTGTCATCCAGTTGCCTCACCTTGCTGCGAGTTGTGCCGCAGTGTGAGTGGTGTGCTGAATAGTCACAAATGCCCGGCTAAGGGTGCTCCCTGAAGGCACCGCACCAAATCAATGTCAACATATCCACTGGGGGGTTTCAGCCACCACCAAAGTACTCGTTTAACACAATACACTGTTATTTGCCCAGCTGGGACTCTCTCAAACACATATTATATTTTCCTGCTGCTTTTCACAAATACCACTGCCCTGATGCATTGCGAGACATGGTGGGGTTATTTCCTTTCTCAGGCCAGAATGGATGATCATTGCATTTTCCCAGCATGCCATTGAAGGAACTTGTTTGACTGTTGGCTGTAACCCTGGCTGTACATACCTCTCCTGAGGTCCTCTCCTGGTGATATTACTCTTACATCAGCACCACTGCTTGAGAAATACACACTTATAGAGGATGATTTTCATTTTGAAAGTAAGATCTAAGCATGTGAAGGCATACAAACAGTTGGTGATTAGAAAGCTTCCAAGAAAAATTGTTGCTGCTTTTTACAACAGAAAAAAATGACATCACAATTCACATTATCAATAATTCATGCAACTTTTTTGATCTAGCTTAGTGCGTCTCAATGTAATTATGCAAATATTATATCAAAATGCAAACTGCTTACGGATTTAGGTGAGCAGAGCTCAGAAGGTGTCTCTAGACTTGGAGAAAAGAAAAGGATGAAAGTTTATTGTGGCAGGTATTATATAAAGCCTACACTCATCCAAACTCACCTGAGGCAGGAGAGCATGAGAGGAGAATGGGCAAATGTTTAAGATGATGTCTGAATCCTTACAGTGGCATTCCAGGCCAGGTATCATACTCGACTTAGAGCGTTTTGATAGTTTGGAAAAAAAAAAAAAAAAAAGAAAAAGTGTTTTTTCCATATGAATCAACTTCTCTTCGACTGGCACCTCTGCAGTCTTACCATCAGAGGATTCCATCATTCTGTGAAACTCTGAGAAATTGCCTTCAAAAAGGGAACCATACTTGGAATTTCAACATCTGTAAATCATAAAACACACCAAGGACTGTCTAAATGGATTTCTATCGTTTCCCTGTACTTACAGTAATGGGTGCGCTATTGCATTAATCAGTGCACTAATGCTGAATTTGACTTTTATAAAGAATATTCACTGTTAGGAAGTAGACATTTCCTTTTACCACACATTTATACATGATTTATTCTAACAAGAAAAAAATGAAATACTGCATTTCACGTGTGATCTATACCAGTGGGTCCCAAAACTTTAAAAATCATGGCAGGAGTTTGCTTTTTTATGTGACTTTATGGCATAGCTGCAATATTTAACAGGGGTGTTAATAAGATAATATTGATGATTGCTTATTTATACAGGATGCCTGAAAATTATGTTGAAAATGTAACAGATGTTGTTAAACCATGAGCATATAGCTAGTTAAACCTCCAGTCAATCAAGCCCATGCCAAACATAATGCTGATTATCACTGCTCGTTCAATCTCTCTGTATTTCAAAGGATACCAGAGTTTTTAAATCTGGAGTCTGTGATGACTTCCCCACTGTGGCGCACCAGTAGCGATGCATTACGTCAACCAGCAATGATTTGTTTTTCTCAGAGCTGCAGTCAGAACAACAGTGTAGGCCACACTAATTGTTTTAGAATTACAATACTGCATATGAGCTTGTAAAATCTGTATATAGTTGCGTGCATGTAATATTAATTTTGGCAGATATATTTATGAGATTAAATATTTGGAAGGACCTTTGTGAGATTTTCAATGAGGGTGGCAATAGGTAGACTGGGACTGAAAGGCAAAGGAGGGCAAAGCCCAAATGTCTGTGTGTTCTTTTTCTTCTATTTCAGACAATACTTGGAATCAGTATTCTGATGGATGTTCTGTTCTCTCCCCTGCTTTGTATGTTGAAAGTCACTATTGCTTCCAGAGAGCCTATACGAGTGGATTGTGACAGTTACAAGAATACATACAGTACATAAAGTCATTGTCACAGGCCCGAGGGGACCAAAAGGTCAGAGTCTCTGTTTGAATTGACTGACACACAGAGCTCAGTTAAAGTCGAGCTGTCCTTATGCTGCTTTTGTGATCCTCATCCTGATTATAGTCTTTTAATATTAATTATATATCAAATAATAATTTGACAACATATCAAATAATATAGATGTAATAATAAGATCATCATAATATATCAATAATATATCAGTGCTTTTCATTATTGGTTAATTGAAAGCTTATGTCAATTAATTGGCTTTAAACCACTTTATGAAACCATTCTTCAATTCAATACAGCCACAGCTCTTATTTTTCTTTTGAAAGTACATACCCCTCAACGTTGCTGTATGGGGTCCTACTCAAGGGCCATGCATCACTGTACCATGTGAAATTGTACCATGGTGCACTGTTACCAAAATTCTGTCACTTACTCTGTCCATGTGAAGATCCACCTATGCAGAGCTGAAACTGGGCCCACACTGAATTAAGCTATTGAAGCATACAGCTCACACACTCATGAAATTGACTAAATTAAACTTTAACATTGAAGTTACGCTTGTAACCAGTAATCTCTATGGAGCAGCATTTGTTCTTTATGACCCGTCCTCATCCCCCTCTGCGTGTAACTTTGACAATTACATCTGCAAAATTTGGAGTTGAGACAGTGGCTGCAATAAAGATTACTCTTCAGCCTCTAGGAATGAATGTGAATTATTAATACACAAACACATTAGTGGAGGATTATTAGCTGTGCATTGTGCTGTCAACGGGCTACAGCTGTGATTGGCAGATTAGGGCCCATTTGCCTGTGTAGGGATTATGATATTAGCTGGGCTGCCAGGCAGTGAATGCGGCACTTGGCAGACATGCAGATATGCTATGGTATGTTTACATTTGGTTTTCCATGCTCGTCTGTGTGTGACTTCCGGTTTCAATTTACAAAATCTATCTGAGTTAGTGTGTATTGAGAGGAGGATCGAAACATGTTTGCTCTGTTCAGCTATATCTTCCAGGGCAGTGCTCATTCTCCCAGTATATTGCTTCTTCAGCCACATGTTTTGACTTATCTGTGGGCACCAGTGCTCAGTTTCTACTGCTACTGAGGTGCACTCTTGTCTCACACAACCCTACTGTTTTACCAGCTCTAGGGCTGCTAAAACTCCGGAGCAGTCAAAATAAATACACCGCATCTAATTCAATCTGATAGCAGTTACATCCTGGATCCATATCTATCCATAGGTGCATATATCTGTGATGTCTCTACTTGAGCAAATATCACAGGATCACTGATAGAATCCCAGCGGCTGTCCAAAAAAAAATCCTCGCTCCTCCACAGAGGGGTGACACAGAGGATCAGATACAGTCTGCCTGTGTGTCGTTCTAGTCAGCATGTCTTGTTATCACTCTCAGTTTGGGTTGTCTGCCTCTCTGTCACCACACAGACCCGGTCGCAGGAAAACAGCATCCTGCAACAGCGCGCTTCACAAGCTGAGAGGCACACTCGGCGCTCGCCCATTCCCAGCATGCAACAGTGTCCGCAGTGGTTCATTCACGGGCCATTTTTCACAGCTCCTCGAGTCTTTAACCTTCTCTTCCCGTTCCTTTTCCACGAGGTCAGCGATATCAGCTTCATGAAAGCCATGTAAACTCTCACTGGTGGACCTTGTGTATCTTTTTTCGTTCACCCTTCCTGTTTTCCTTCTCCTTCAGCACGTTTGTTCTGCTACAGTATGGCGGTGCAGTATTTTCAGAAATGGATCAGAGGAGAGAGAACGGGGCTGTGGGGGGGCCGACGGGGTGGAGGGTGAAGGCATGGGCAGGTTGCCGGAAGGCTCTGCACTGTGGCTGGCCTTGTCAAATTGATTGATGAGAAAGGCAAGCTTGTGTTCTTGGCAGGCTGGGGATTCATCCTCCTGGCTGTGCTGATACACTTATCTAGGTTTAAAGTGTCGGCGGCGGCGGCGATGGGAGGGGTTGCCATCACACCGCAAGGGTGTTAATAAGGAGATTAGGCTGCTGCACATCATGCCAAATGAGATCAGGCACCGGCTGTTGCACATGCTACAATGTCATACGAACGCATTCACATGCTTCCTGGTCGTATCGAACACACACCCAATTGAATGGTGTGGAGTGACGGAGAGCCTGGAAAAGAGATGAGGGAGCACATGTTGGAAGTCCATGTTTTCTGTCTCTCTGACAATAAAATCTGGAAGGAATACGGCATCACCGACTAAATGGAAGACAACGAAAATAGGGGGGGGAAAAACGAACCGCGCAGGAAGGCTCCTGTTCTGACAAATGATGTTCCCCCTCAGAGGCTTTATAGTTCTCCAGGTCCCCTTCAGGTTCATTTCTTTGCTCGTTTTTGCGGAATGACCCAGAGGTCTCTCAGTATCATAGAATGAATCACAAAGCAGTGGAAACATTTCTCTCTTGTGTGTGATGTTGACAAATGCAGCATGAGATCAGTGGGACACAGTGGAAATTCAATGCAACTGAATTTATAGTATCAGTCTGGGTTGAAAATAAACCAAGCTTATTCAGTTTATCCAAAGCCTAAGCTCACAATGTCAAAGAAAGAGAACAAAATATATGTTTTCAGGGACAGAAATAAATTGCTATAAGGAAATTTAATTTCTCTTTCTGTCTGTTTTTTTGTGGTTTACAATGAATCTCTGTTACTCAGTTATTTCTGTATTCCGCAGTGGCTGCCCTTAAAAAAAGCTTTGAATCACGCTAAGAATGCTTTGATATTCTGCCTGCAAACAATAGAAATTTGGAAGTCCTTAGTATAGGTGATCAAAGGGAATTCATGCGATGATGACAACACACTCACAAGCACGCAAATAAGCAGACATACAAACAGGTAAGCGCTCACACAAACAAACAATTTTAAGGTGAAAATTTTGAGGGTGAAGTTATACTGAAATAACACCTGGTTTATAAAAGACTAATATATGAAATTATATAAACAGTAATATCTTGGAAGCAGTAAATATCAGGTGCAGCCTTGTTTTGGTTTTTTTTAAAAAGACAGATTTTGTAGCATTTGGGAAAGAAAGCCTTCAACTTTCATCTCGACACAGACAGCTTCTTCCTTCCCAGAACAGTGCTGGAGGGAGAGGGAAATGTTCTTTCAATTCTTCCACCATGAAAGAAAGTTCAAATTGCATTGCCACGCCATAGCACTGAGGGGGAAGGGATTTGTCTTATAGATGTGACATTATCTTAATCCACTGTCCAGATCCGAGTGCGGAGAAAAAGATGTCGGTTATGTTTTCATTCTTGCCATATTCACATGCCTTCCCACAACATGCAGTGCTATTAAAGTACTGTCTGTGAGGGTTTGAAAAATAGCAGCCGCAGCTGACTTCAATAAGCAGCGTGAGTTGCATCATGCTGAACAAACAAGCCAGAACTATCTTGAGCAAAACTTCTCTGTCCAAACAATACTTGTCCTGTAGTAAAAATCCTAAATCTGGTATTTCAGTGGCTCTTTTAGAGATATGCAGAAGTCACAGCAGGTGTTGAAAGCGAGTTTTGGCTAAAGGCAAAAAACCTTCAAGCAGTGAGTGAAATCTGCATCAGTGCTTTCGTTCAGCCGGGTCCACACCCCCCGAGCCCTCCGTGCAAAGCAATGAGGTCAATCTCCCCACCAGTGATAAATGAATGAATGAAATCTTTATTGCTTCCCATTACATCCAACCCCAAGAGAGCAGCAAATAAATGCATACAGCAATTTCTTTTTCAGCCTTTATTTATCCAGGGAATGCTGAGTAAAGATTTTAGACTAGACTAGGCTCTTTTTCAACATCACCCTGCTTCACACTTCTACCCAGAGCTGTAGCAAGGAATTATTGACCCTGTGTCCAGGAGATGACTCAAGACCCACTCCACCTAACTCACCACCATTTCTCTGGTCGTGAAAAACATCAGTGTCAACACAGCCACGCCTTAAATGCACTTCAAAATATGTGTTTACAAATCAGCTACTACAGTGCTAACCAGATGGCATAACCCTTCTATCACAAGCCATCCTTGTTCCCTGTTTCCTTTTGTTTACACAAAAAGAAATAAAATCAATGCATTTTATTCATGTGCATTCCAGTGTTTCAGATCACCACAGCTGTTGTTACTTAAAACAAAGAAAAGTATTGTTTGCAGATCTCTACCAAGCCTTGTACAAAAACTGGAGCAATGTGAAATAAGAAGTATGAATTTTTAATAAACACACATTTGAGGACAGTCGTCCAGAGGGATAGATAGTCGTTGCCACTATGCGTACCAGCGGTTAAACTTACTTTCTGCTGAGAGTCGCCCAGTAGAAGACAGACTTCTTGTCTCGCACTGAGTGGCTGAGCAGAAGCAGTTTTATTCAGCATACAACATTCATACTACATGAATAATGGAATCTTTACATTATGATGTAACTCTTGCCCACCGCAACAGCCAGGAAAATGTAGGTGGGAAAAACGAGTCGGTAAGTGCCTTTAAGAATTTAACCCTCAAATTTCTCCAGTGGAGCTGACCTGTGACTAACAGTGTAAGGATGTTGGGCAGCTCACAGCGGCCGGCAGCAATGCCCCAAGAAAACCTATACTCATGAGCGCTACTAAATAGTGAATCTTCTGAAACACTTTGTTGCAGAATAACATAAATAATCGAATCACTTTTCTATCTAGGAAGCCTCCAGTGAACAAATTGAAGGGTATGTGTGTTTATGTGCACATTGCCAAAGATGCCTGTAGTGCTGCATGACTGCAAAACAAGCAAAAAAAAAATCTGCATCTAAGTGAAATCTGATTAGTCAAGTACAGTCATGCAATGTAACTAAGGACAATTACTCAAGTACTGTACTGTACTATTTTCAGGTACTTATATATTAATTATATATTTCCATGTAATGAAACTTTATACTTCAGTTCCACTATATTTCAGTACTGCAGATACTATATTTGTATTACACTATATTTATTTGAGTCTTTTGGCTAGTAAGAATGAAAAAAACAACAACAACAGAAGTTTGAGAAAGCTATCAATCAAACAGTTTGTACACAGCCACACATTGTCCTGAGCAGAGTTCTGTATAATAAGCAGCATAAGGGAAAGATTCTACATACAAAGTATATGAACATTGTGTAAACTTGGATAAGGTATAATAACAAGTTATTCATTTTCTACAGAAATGCTTATACTTGAATAATGAATAAGTAGTAACAAATTAATAATGTATCAAAATATAACCACAACAAGGTTAGCACTGCACATGTAGGAGTGACTTCATCAACACCATCAATCTTCCATTTGTCCTCATGACAACAGGAAATTGAAATTGTTTGCAGCATAAATTTGTTTAGCAGCTCAACTCTAATGAGTTTCAACATTTGGGCAAAAAACATGACTCAGAAAGTAACTGTGTGTGTCAATTGAAAAATGAACTGACAGACAATATTGTTATTCAGTTTTAGGGTTTGGATGAAGGGGATATTACACAACTGCTTCATATTATTCACCTAACCTATCCTATCCTTATTACAAGCTGTTGCTCATAGTTCAACACCCATCTACTATCAATGAATGCTGTTGATCTTCTCAGGAATGATCAATGAACCAATTAGTGGCTTGCAATTTGTAAAGCTGCCTAAGGTGCAGCAGGGTGCTGTGTGGTAGCATTGCTCCTCGTCTGCTGGGAGCAATAGTCTACCTAAAGCGTGTGTTGTCTGAAGTTTTTGCTCCAGTGGTCCAATGTACATAAAGCTTTTCACAGCTTGTGAAAGTTATATCCGTTCCCTAACAGCTGGTAAAATTAGTCATGATTAGTGGTTGAAATGTCTTGTATTCACCTGATTATTGTTTCACTTCTCATTCATCTTACTTACTTTTACTGGAAATGATTTAGTGAAATAGCAAATCTGCTTCTTGGGCATTTATTTATTCCAGTATAACATAACCTCTGAATCATTACTAATGCGGTGAATCACATAATTGCATATAACTTTAGGCAAATTTGCTGAACATTATAAATCCAAATGTAATGCAAATCCAATTAAGGGAGTCCAAAGTTAGGCAAAGATTTGATTGGAGACTGGTGTTTCACTCATAAAAAGAATTCATCCCGGGCAGAGCTTCCCTCGTGGCACATATAATCTTATTGGTTGAGTTACATATTAATTGGCAGAGCCAGAGAAATACAGGCCGTATATAAATTCCAAGATTGCTGCTGTGTGCTTGCAGCAACATGTGATCAATTAGGACTCACAGTGGTTATATTCCCCTCTGTCTTGGATGGCTCTGTGCTCAACAACTCAACCCCGTTTGGCTGTATTTTTTCCTGGAATGAACGTCAGGGCTTCCCATGGGTATTCCTCTGCATTCATGTTGGCTGAGTCAATGTTTGATGTATCTGCAGGAATCCTTCTGGTAAACTTCTGACAATTCTTTATCTGTTCTCCATCTTTCCTTTCTTGTGTCTTGTATTGTGCTTTGCCATGAGATATTGCATCATGGAGGACACAGCATGCAAACAAACAGAGAGTGACAGAGGAACAAGTTAGCTCAAGGAGAACACTTGAACGGTGGAAAGCTTACCTTAGTATGGATAGTTTAAACTAGGAAGGTCAGCCAAGCTCTGATGCAACAAATTGCCTGAAGATGTTGCATGGTTCTGGCAAAATCTTGGATCATGTCCAATATAAACATTTTGAAGGTTGTTTCTGCTGTCAAGGGCAACACACATCAGCAGCATACAACATGCATTGAAACACCCACCCTATTATTTTCTATGTAAGCCCACCCCCAATTGCCATCAAGATGCCTGAACATGAATATTATCACATTTACTGTCTGGATTGCCATTTTACACTTACTGTATCATGACGTGTGTATGGTGTTGTCTGTGTACATCAAATGACAAAAGACTAGACACCCCACAGTATCACATACCTTTCCTCAATGACTGTTATATATCCCAGTCAGGAAGAGTACTATTCATATTCAAGCATGTGCCACCATGCATACAGTGAGGAAGACAAGGAGTAACTAATGTGCAACCCGTAATGGTCCGTGTACCTTTCATCCAAAGCCGTGTTCAACTTGATTGATAACAGGATAAACAAATATAAAATGCATTATTTAGTTATTTAATAAATCCACACACTTTTCCTGTTTTCCTCCTTCAAATCAGCAATTGGATCACAGGACAGACAGTACAATTTGAATTTTCATTCTGTACTCACTTATTCTGCTGATGCTCGTAAAATTGCTCATGGGAGCCAAATCATTCTTAGTAATAGGAGAAACTGGGTTTTTCTCGCTTGGGTAGATCTTTGGTCTTTCACATTGCAGGGGCCAGTGACTATCAAATTAACATAATTATTCATTAATATGCAAATGAGCTCAGATGTCCAATAAGCAACAGATGTGCACTTCTTGCAAACAACAGCTCAATGTGAAAAACTGCAGAGAGATGACGACGCAGAACAGGATAGAGTGCACGGGTTATTTATTACAATGCATTTAATCCCCACTCTTTTTTTTTTCATATCAAGAGCATTAACGTTGAAGATCCATAAGAAATCAAATTCTCTTTCTGCACCAAGCCAAGAAACTCATTGTCATAAACAACAAAAACATCTGGAAGAGACCGACTCAGAAAGAATGAGGACGATAAACGAACAAAGAACCACATGGATGATTTACATTTACTGGTATTTCTCAGAATTATGTTTCTGACAGGTGCTTGATATATAGGAAGGCACATTTGCTCAGGATAATCCATCACTGCTATATGAAGTGACCCACACTTCTGTGAGGAGTCACTTTTTAAAGGCTGTAATTAAGGGACATCCTAAAACACATTCAAATTGAAATGCATTATTGCTAGTGCTTCACAAAGCGATTAAAAAGAAAAGCATGGCTATTGTTGAAATGTATGACATCATCTACAGTACAACACATACACTAGCTGCTCCTCTGACTATGACCTGGACACCAACTGCATGACCAGCCCAGTCTTGAGCAGCATTATCTGGTTCAGTGCTATGAAATGAAACTCCATGGATGAAAGATAAAAACAGGTACTAGGAGTCCATAAAATGACTCCTCTGTCTGCACCTTTACTATAATCCTGCTCCTGGATTGTATTCATTTGGATGTAGTAATGAAAGCAAACAATATAAGGTGCCAATTATTGGAATCGCCTGTGGTGGAGGAATAGATCTTGTTCTCTTTAAAGGTCCAATTGTAAATAAGAATTGTATACTATACCAATATTGTACTGCATGTAACTAATACACTGTATATTGTACATTAACATTCTTAGACCCTTACATAATTAGAAACATGCTGGATTATGAGGTGGTCAAGGCAGGAAACAGCCCAAGGGTTTCAGACTCTCAGGAGCCCCACATTCACTGTGTGGCAATTTTTTACAGTCAAACTTTACAGTCATTTAAAGAATTGCAAATTTGTTTGGTAATACGCTCCACTGCATCCAAATATAAGCTGACCTGACATAGAGAGGGCCTTACGGTGTTTTTATCTAAAGCCACGTTTCAATATCATGTCTTGAAACAGTTCATATTTCAGTTGATATTATGCTTACATGAAGCTTATTCTTAGCTAAATTTGTGTTTAATCAAATTATCACAAATTAACTGACATGGCACACCTGTTTTTTTCTGAGATAAAATGGCACAATGTAGGGGACCATGTCTCATTTTTGCCCCAGGGCCCACGAGCGGGTTAACCTGGCCCTGCTCAGTAACTTTAATTCAGCCTTTTTTAAACCAATATGCTACAGTTTGGCATATGTTGTCTTACAATACGATTCATTTCCAGAAAAAATCAGGGCACCCATTTGATTCTTCACCACAGCGTCTTCTGCATCCTGACCCATAAATGAAAAAAAACACTGGCTTGGCATGCAAGGATATAGAACATGCTCCAAATGTAGCTGTGCTACTTTGATCATTGGTGTGCAAGTGGTGAACTTAACAATCACTGGAAGTACCTTTTATGCTCCAGCCTCTCATCATATTAAACGTCCATTGACTCAGTCAGACTGCAAATTAATGAATGCTCTCTTAACTTCTGAGCTCAAAGCAAAAAAAGAAAGAAAGAAAGAAAGAAAATAATGCAATGATGCCCCAAACATAAGCCGGTGCCTCATTCACCAGGACAGTGGCATAGACAGTGTGAGTAGCTCAGAGCTTATGTACACAGCCTGGCTGAGCTTCCAACAGATGAAAGACTCCTCCTATTTTCTCGTCTGCCATTCTGTTTGAAAGCGATGTTAATATGCATTGTGTGGGGCCTACTGGGGTATTGCAGGGCATAACAAACAATGTGACTTCCCCTCAGGATTTTTTCATCTGTACGGAACGGAACTCATGGGGGGATTTCAAATAACTACTGTAATACCACTGTTCCTATTACACTCTTTTTCTGTCTTCACTCCCTCCCCTCTTCCTCTCAAGCACCACCAATTATTTGACTGGCGTTGAGCAAGCTGCTCTGTGAGCCACCTGCTCGTTATTCATTGTTACCCCACCGCATCTCTGGAGTGCCTTGTCCCCTACGAAGAATTACCAAGACCTCAGTCTCAATCAATGAGCTTTAGTGATGAGAGAATGCATTAAGGAAACAATAGACCATGCATGGTGGAACGCTTATTTCACAATGTCTAGATGAAAGGGATCTCGGATGCCTGAGATCATTTGCATGCACTAAGAAAACACAAAGTGAAAGTTGAAGTTTCACATGAAACACTGTGTTGCATATGGGAATTTTCTTCAGCTGAAAAATATGCAGGCGACGTTTTCCGAACGGCAAGGGACGAAGCACTTTTCAGAGGAATTATCTCTTCTCCAGAATTACGCATTTGAGAAATAGCAGAGTGCTGGCTAATTTGTCTTAATCTGCATGGTAGATATCACTCCCTGCATGGGGTACATATGCTCACATATTGACAGAGGTGATACCTGTGGTGTGCGATCACACCCCTTAATGGATGTCAGGTGGAGCTCGGAGGCTCTAAGTGGATCATACCCTCGGTTTTTTAATGCAAATTCTAGCAGATGTGTATGTGCGAATATCAAAGATGAACCTGTAGCTTTGTTCAGGAAAATAGTTCTATTATTATTCTGACATAGTTCCTTTGTGCCATTGCTCCATCATTATAGTAAGTACCTTGAAAGAGAGATCAATAATCTGTTTAATATAGAGGTAACAGCATGGGTGTCCAACTATGTTACACACTTTTTGTTTGATTTATGGGAAGTAACTATAAAGTATATTTACTAAAGCAGTGCACTTAAGGTACTTGCTTTGCTTGAGTTTGCAGAGGCAATGGCTGTCCTTTTTTTTTTTTATTATATTTATTTGACAGCTATAGTAACTAGTTACTCCACAGATTCATATTTTTTTGTAAATGATTTCACCTATTCATTGTGATGTTTTTTGCATGTCCTTGCCCTCCCACACAACACACAAACATGTGCACACTTTGCAGCTCAAAATGACACCCTGAATGTGGGTATAGGCATTTATTTTGACAACTTTAATGTTAAAATGACTTTTTATATCTTTTTTTATGTGGTTTATGGTGAAAAATATGTTGAATATTCATAGAAAAATGGCATTAATAAACCTTCCAGGACCACTGGCAGGTCTTTTAGGTATCTCAGTGACATCCACTTTGAGAATGACAGGCTTGAACTACCTCGCATTAGACTTGTCATGCCTACATATTATATTGTGGATTGGATCATACTCGTGATTTACGTGATGAGACGCTCAGTTTTAATGCTCCCCTCTATTTTCAGCCACTCTCTGGCACTTCTGATGGAGTTATCTCGACAGTAGATGAAGAAACCCACTTTGGTCTCTGACTGCCTGAACACGCTGGCTACATTTACCACTCCACTTTCGCACCCATAAAACAAGCGCGACAAACGAAAACGATGCCCTCCACATTATTGTTGCCCGAGTCTCACTTTCGTTATTGTATTGTTTATCATCTTTTTTTTTTAATTTACAAACTTAGAGCTACTCATTGGATTCGAGGAGGAATCTGCTCAGACAGCAGACAGTGATCTGAAACCTGGATCCTAGTTTTTATTAAGCTAACATATTTTGTCTTTTCAAAACTGGGATAAAGGATAATACAGATTTGTGAAATCAAGATATGTGTACATGCATAAACAAATTCCTGGATACTCCAAATATGGAAATATAATAGTATGCATGTAATCATATTTAATGATCTAATAACTGTGATTATTACTGTGCATGATTTGCTTATTATGTAGTAATATGTATGCACCTTTACTGAAGTAAAATCTTGAATGCGGGACTTTATACAATTAAAATTATACCACTGGTCTTTAGGTTTCAGTGAAAAACTATGAATAGTAAAAAGCATACTGTGGATACAACATTGGGTTACATCGAGTGTCTACAGTATGAAAGAAGGGTGGAATTCAGAGTCTAAATAAACCCACTAAACACGTTCTGTAAACGTATTAAAGTGGTCTGGAAACACAGGTTACTTTGTGTGGTTGTGCATGTGAGGCAGCTTTGAAAGGAAAGGACAGAAAGGCACATTGACCAAGAATACAATGCCAGTCACAATCTCAAACCTCATTTTCTATTGTGCATGGCTGTGTAGGAAGACAGAGGAAAAGGAATAGTTGAAGCATGACCAGCAGCGGATCTATCAGGACATTGTTTGTAAAATTAACTTGACCTTTTTACGTGTAAGGACAATGCTCGTGTTCATGCAGGCATTCACACAAAACACAAAAACCTTCCTGATGAGCAGCTATTGTGAATGGTACAAGGAGACCCACTCACACATCCCCACTACACAGTGTATGAAGGGCAGATGTTTTCCTTTTTTCATTATGATCTAGTACATTTAGGGTCAGGCTGGCCTCATTTCTCAATAGGGTTTCCTCTGCGTCAGTAAAGCTTTCTCCCACTGCGGTGAGAAACATATTGTAGCATATAGATCACTCTCTGTCTCCCCCTCCATGATTGAATTGCCATTAGTGTTGTGCAGATTACTTTGCCTTTCCATCTTAATGATCTAACTGAGAATTGACCTGCTAGAATGAATTAGGTGAGCACATCAATAAACAACAGTAACACCACGGCCAAGCGTTTCAAAGGACCAAGTCAAGCTTTCAGTTCCTGCTGATTATGCAAAAAAAGCCTAAAGAGCCTCCTTTGTGAAAACTTTCTATCTGATGAAGTGTTTGACAACCTTTTTGTCATTATAATCCATAAAACAAATGGACATTTAATAAGAACAGAAGAAAGTGAAAGTAAATGTAGTGTGAGACCGGGTATGGTTCTAATTTTTTTTGTTGTTTCAGCACCTTCAACCCACTGAATTTTTGAGTTAGAGCTGTCAAACTTTAATACAAAACCCCCACTTTTGTTTACTATAAATGGCGCCAATTCAAACCTCTGTAAGAATATCACAGAACGCATGAGGTTATGTCAAATACATGGTGATCCTTTGTTACAACCTACCCTACTACCAGGGTAGGTTGTAACACATGGTGGGGTAAGTTGTAACAATTAGACAAAAAATTGTTAATTAGTCAGTTAGTTAAACTTGTGGCCTGTGTAAGGGTGGTTGCTCTGGACTCCTTATTGACATCCTGGGATTCCGCTTCATAAAGAGTGTGAACCAGTCAGGCCCTGCCATCTGCGTCTCATCCCATGTCTGTGGGTGTTTGATGTTATGTATTACTGCCAGTTGATATGCAAACTTTCCAACCTAAAAGAAAGTGATATAGAAAACCTGAGTACATAGTATGGCACCTACACGTTCAATTCTACTGTGGTCTCCAGTGACTAACCTGTCATATGCTTACCTCATGTGGAGTCAGTCCATAACACAGGTCTGCTGCCTGAGTCAAATAATCGCCTCACATTTCCTCCTGCACCTCAGAGAAAACTTTGTTGCTGCTCCAGTAACCTACGCTGGGAAGATCACTGGACCCCTGGTCTCTCAGCTCCTGCAGTGATTTGCAGTATCTGCTCCGTGTTACATGGCAGATCCCATGTGCACTCACAGCTGATCTGACTGACTTGCCCTTCTTTGTGACCTCATCACATGCTTTAAAAAAAAAAAAAAAAAAAAAAAGATCTGCAGACAAATCTCTGTCAGCCTTTCTTTTCCACTGCCTAGGCATTCTGTAATATTAACAAGATCAAGAAAGTGTTCTTATTTGTATGTAAGGGGATGCCCCACTCCTGTCAGCCATTGTTTAGTATAGTGGTTTAAAATTAGCAGGGGAAAAATGCATCACATTTTGCCTGAGAAACTACAATTTATTCTAATATAAGTCGCATGATTTTATCTGCAATAGTATGCGTACAAAACAAAATATAGTCTTGATTAAAAAAAATTGACTTTCTTACCTCAAAATCAGTTTATTTCTCTATAGAATCTGCATGCACCTGTTTCCAGCCTTGACAATCACCATGTGTGATCGGGGAGGAAGTGGGTAATTACAACTCTCCCCACATTACAACCATACCAGTCTCCTCTGCATCTTTTAATAAATATGAGAAGTCTGACTTCTATAATAGATGTAAGATGTGTGAATATTAGGGTCAGGTGAAAATCTCTCCCACAGCCTATCAGCAAATAATACCACTTTGCAAGTTATCTCAAAGCATATCGCGTACTCTGGTTATTAAGTTATCGGGATGAGCAGGTCACTTGGGTAATGCCAAGGATTATCATTTTTAATAAATCCTTCCCATGTTGCCATAGGGAAAGTCACACTGGCAAGATTTCAAGCTCAGTAAGCCAAACTTCAGCAGACTGCTCCGTCTGTACCCGGCTCATGCTAAGAAGTTAAATATATTTCAAGGATCTTAGTGAAAGTTTTTGCTCTTTGAAACTTTTTTCAGGTACAAGGCAATTATGAGCTAATCATTAGTCATTTAGTAGCTGATAGCAAGGACCTTATTCTTTCTGTCAATGTGCCCCAGGCCTTATTATTATGCTGGACATCTTACATTCCCTATTTGACGTGGAATGGATGTTTGCCATCCTGGGGACGCCTCCAGTAAATGAGGTCGATGCATGGTCCTCACCTGGAAATGGATTCAATTGCAGCCACATATTACAAATGACTTGTCTGTCTTGTAACATATGAACCTGTATAACACCACTCTGCTCCCTGGTCAAGAACACTTGAGGAAGTACAAGAATTGTTTGCCACCTGCTTAAACTTAGAGGCTGGCTCCCAAAAGTAATATTGTAATGCACTGCCAGTGTTGATTATATTGCAAAACCTGAGCTTGGAAGCAGGTGTGAGGTGCAGCGCAGAGCTCATATCTGTAAGTCTGTCAATACAGTAGTGGTTGTTCTTTAACCACAGGTTTGACCCTGAAGTGAGTTCACGAGAACATTTCATTGAGTTTATCTACTTTTTTAGATGCATTTAGGAAAGATTTTCTTGATGCTTGATGGCAATGCTGCCCCTTATAATTGACACATATGTACTCAAATAGTTTAGCTTTAGGGTATTCTGTCTTGGAGTTTTGTTTTTGTTAATGTATTTTTTTTTATTTTATGAAAGACAAAACTGGGTTAGTTGCTGTGACATGCTTCCCATCTGTGAGCATTTTAATAAACAAGCTGTTTCGATTACTGCTAAGCCCAGTTAGCAGCAAACATTGTGACCAACTGCAACTGTTGGGCTGACAAACACATGCGCACGGAACAAGATGCCACATGTTCAACTTCCAATTTTTGAAAAGAAATAATATGAGAAATAATAAACACACAAACAGCAAGCATTATTGTAGCGTTCGTTCCTCAGACGAAGGACTTAGCATGAAGTCCACTAATATAGGAACCTACAAAGGGTGTATTCAGTGTGTATCATACTGGTACAGTGAGTCTCTAATTCAATTTTTTGAGACATTTTCGACGGGTTTTAGAATAAATCTCCCACCTTCCAGCCTTCTGTCTATCTCTGGGTGATTGACTCAGCTGCTGAATGTTTGTGGAGGCGGTTTGAGGCCAGCTGTTGACTGTTTCTTATGGAAATATGATAAATGTGTCTCTTTGGTTTCAGACTGTAGTCAGTGTTGTCCGCAGTCTGTTGACACAAGTTGAACATACTTGCTTAACAATTCATGTAAAACGTCTGATACATATTTAATTTTCTAATCGTGTTATCGATAGATGGATAGAAATTTTGTGAGGTGTGGCCGGAGTCCTGCATGGGTCCAGTTTTGTGAACCAGCTTTAGAATGAACGTGGCACCTGTGACTATGTCTTAATCTGCTGGCTGGCTGCTGGGCAGTACAGGCTGTAGGGGTGCACATATGAATGAATTAAAATGGCAGATTGTGGAGGCAGAATCCCCCTCCACATTATGAGTGGATCTGCTTCACTTGTGTTTCTATTAAGACCAAATTGCTGGCAGAGGATCACACTCACACCTGTCCAAAACCCCACACACTTTGCATACAGCCTGGCACAGCTGGATAGCCTCATTAAGTATTTAAATCGTCTAACATGACATCAAAATTTAATGACCTCCTATGCTTGTATGCTTTTATCTTACCAGAGATAGTATATAGTGTGAGATTATTTGCAGAGCGTTTCTAAGTGCCAGAGCGCTGTGACATTACAGCAACATTCAGGCAACCATCACCTCAAGAAAATACTGTTGGCAAATGCAAAAATTACAGTTGCGACAATGAAACATTGGTCACATTGTGATCACGTTGTTGTCTCATTGTGGAAATATAATTTAATTGGTTGGCTGAGATGACAAGTCAACAAGGATCTAATAAAAACTTGGCAGTCCCACGGTGGCATTATTACATGCAGATTATTACCCATAAGACACTCATTAAAAACACACACTGTCAAGCATGTTGGCTGTTTATTTGTTCAATTTACAACTCAATTAGTTCTCTGACTTCCCAATATAGCACGGCTCCACAAAATGGCCGTCACTAGATGACAGCAACTGCAGCGATTTTCTTTAACATGGTCAATGTGATGTTACCCCCATGCTGATCAAACGTGGTACAGGAAACACTGCAGTATCTCATTATGGGACTGAGCAGCCTCCAACCTGTCTTGAATCTGTTTTTAATTCTTTCAAATGAACTCATCTCTGTCTCAGGGGTCTCAGATTCATATTTATTTTTAGTCTCAGATTGTCAGAGGAAATCTCTCACCACACTGCTGTCAGAATTTTTCCCAATGACGAATTAACTCATCTGAACTGGGGAGGGCTCACATGCCTTATATGCTTCATCTTGAAGTTGAATATTAGGTTTTCGGCAGAATTTCATAAGCCAGCGTTTTTGATGTTTTTTTTTTCCTTTTCTCCTGCTTTTTTTATTTGCTTTGCTGAGAGCCTGAAATCACAACCCACCTGGTCGAATTATTATCCAGAGTGTCTTGATTGATTGACAGGTGAGAATGAGGAGTGTACATTCTCAGAGTCTAGGGGAAAATACATTTTCTCAGGCTGTAAAATGATATATGTAGAGCTGTGTGTGCCAGAGAAGATCTGCTGCGTTTTCCATCAATCCTCTGTAAGAGATCATAGCTTTGGGTTCAGCACACTCTCTACATTTCTTCGTCTGGATTCCTCACGCTGCTAAATACAATTCATTCTTAACCCAGTCGCCAACCGCCTCATGCGGTGCTGCTAAATCATCTTTACTTACCCCTCTGTCCCCAGTCACCTCAGACGCTGAACGTATTTAGCCTCACTTTGCCATGTGAGTAGTCAGATGTATAGTTCCACACACCTTCATTTCCCAGCAGCCTTGATTCCGCTAATACTGAAGTAAGAACAGTCTGGCTTGGTTATAGGTGAAGCACTTGTCTGTGCCTTCCTCACCACAAGGCTTTTAACACTCAGGTTTTTGAAGGTTTCACTTGCGCAACTCATATAGGTTTAGCCATCAACGTGCACTACATAGTCAACAGGCCATTTTTTTTCTACCTCCTTAGAGCTCCTCTTTCAGCCCGTTCACACTTTGAATGTCTCTTGATATCACCATTTGTTTTCTGACAAATCAAGTTATAAGTCTGCATTTCACTTTAGTCTCATTCATTACTTTTGCTCCTGTTAAATTCCTCCAACACAGACGTCATGAACCATTGGCAACTGGCCACTATCTGCATTATCCAACAAATTTGTGCTCTCTTAGAAAACCTTTCAATTAAGTGAGCACTTTTTATTTCTTGAAAGTGAATATTTGGCATATTTTAAACATTCCCACTGATGCAGAGAATGAAGATCAAACATTTCCACTGATGACTCCTCATGTTTTCTAAAACTGTTAGAAAGCTGGAAAATCTATAATAGATTATTACCTCATAGAAATGTCCTCACTTAGAACCAACTGTGGGACTACAAAAAGTTGTTCACAATAGTCACGCTTCAAAGATCTCAAGTTAAGGACAAATGCAAAGCCCCTTATTTGTCCCTGTCTTATTTAATGTTCCTGTTTAGAAATGGCCACATTTTTGTGTTATAACATTAAAGAAAAAAAATCATTACTTTTCTTTGGCTCAAGTTTTTCTTCCTGTATTCTTTTTTTCATTTTTTCATCATTTTGAATGTAGCCTCACAATAACAACTTACAGTCATAGAGGACTTTAGTGTTTTTATTATATTGATTTCAAGAAGACCGAGTGTCCAAACGGCTTTGGATTCCAGTTCTATATGTGTTATATCTTTTCCTTGTCAACAGTTTCAGAACACAGTTTTCTGTTTGTATTATTTTTCTAATTGCCTTAGGGAAACGCACAGACTACAGCTTTAGGCGAGACTTTCTTGTTCCTTGATTTCTATTAGAGTATGGCGACTGCATGCTCAAAGCCTTAAAAGTTCACAGATGCTGCTTTGCTGTCTTTTTTTTTTTTCGGCGCTGTATGGAGAATTTTTACTTGTAGTCCATCGAGCTGTGTAATTATAGTTATGATTTATTTATTTATTTATTGCTATCTCTCAGGCAGTCACAAGAAATAACAGCATCTGCACTGGTATTGATCTCTGCTCCCACACACACACACACAAACACACTGTCGGTAGCCTCTATGTGTTTTTACATGCAGCAAAGCACTTTATTAAATAACTTAAAAACATTCCCATCCTAATCATGACTTTGTGTTGACTTTTATATGTGCTGCATTATTAATTAACACAGTATTCGTAAACACTTTGAACAATGCATCCATCTGAAGGGAAAATAAGCAATTCAGGCCTATTACATCTCAGTAAATCTCAAGCTGTGATCAAGACTCATTGTGCAGTGCAGATTAATCCTTTATTTACCTTCCTCACAGTTCACAGCCCTGTAATGATTTGTTGACACAGTAATTTCTTGATTTAATTTTTATAACACTGAATTTTTTTTTGTCTTTTCTGGTAGGACATTTTTCCCACAAAGCGTGTACAATAAATATGACTTGTATTTGTGTTTTTATTTTTTTATTTCTTGAGATTACAAGCTTGTTTGAAGTGAAACAGACCTGGATCTTTACCTACCTACATTTGGTTATATTCCAGAGAGGTGATTTTTAATACATGGCTTGAAAAGGAGGGGTCTGAGCACACAGCCCTGTGGGGCTCCGGTACTGGGCACTACACTGGAGGAAGTGTGACTGCCAATCTGAACTGTGTTGGGTCTGTTTTTAGTCCACTATCCAGTTTGGTGTGTGGGTACTCAGAGTGCCCCAGAGTGCTAAGTTTGCCAATCAGTGTCAGGGAGGAGACTGTGCTGAATGTTGAAATGAAATCAACAAACACTCTGATGTAGGTGTTGTTATTTTCGAGGTGTGTGAAGACTGATTAGAGAGCAGTGGAGAGGCCATCCTCTGTGGATCTGTTAGTCCTGAATGTAAACAGGTGAGGTTTCAAGCTGGCTGGGATGTTGCCTTTGATGTGCTGGAGAACCAGTTTCATGTGAATGCACTTGATCAGGAAGGGGGCGAGTGCCACAGGCCGGTAGATGTGTAGACTAGACACTGCAGACTTTTTAGGTTCAAGGGCGATGGTGGCTGTCTTGAAGCTGGTGGGAGCACTCTCCTGTGACAGTGATATGTTAAAAATGTCAGTAATAACACCTACAAGCTGACTGGGGCGTGATTTTAGTACATGCCCAGGGATGTTATCAGGCCCCGCAGCTTTGCTCACATTCGCTCTCAGCAGGATTCTTTTCTTATCCGCTGTGTATACTGACAGTGGCCCGGTCTTCTGGAGGCGGAGTAGACTTTGCGTGCGGCTCTTTGTTGAGGAGATCAAAGCGTGTACAAAATGTGCTAAGCTCATCTAGAAACACATGACAGGTCACTCCGTGTAGCCGCGTGTCATGGCCTGGATCATGTATATATATTAGTATGCGGAATTAGGGAAAATCTCATTTGTCATTCTTGTTCTTTCCTTATCATTAAACTTGCATTATCAAGTCACAACTCCTCTCATTCATTTTGTTCCAGCTGTTTCCAAAGCTTGCCTGATACTGATTCCTTAGGACCCACTCAAGTATGTCCAATACTTATCCTGTCAGATGGAATCCATAGGGTTGTTTTCAAGTTCTCAAAGTTGAAAGGAAGTTGTCAGGTTAAAAAAAAGGTAATAAAGCTATGGTACAAGTTTAAACAAAAGATGAAAAAAAAAACTCTCAAGTTTACAGGATGCTTTCATCCACTGCATGGATTTCAGCTGAGCAGAGAGCAGATGGTGTGACACATTACTGTGCCCCATGTGTAGCTGGGCATAGCTTGAGCAAACTCAGTTCTCACAACTTGTTAAAATTAGAATGGAAATATTCATCAGCACAGACTGCGCTGTGGTACAGCCTTGTCAGTTTCTTACATTTGCAAACAAACAAGAAGTGTCCTCCTACAAGCTGGAACAGACACAAGGTGGTGAAGTGATTGGTTTACAGTGAAAACAGCATCTCTCTACACTCTGATTTTCAGTGATAGTCAAAGCCAGTAACAGCCATTTTCTGTCCATTGCTTATACTGGAAGTCTAAAAGAAAGTTGAGATGCTGTGTAAAACATAAATAAAACAGAATGTGATCATTTTTGAAAATACTTACATTTTGTAAAACCACCATATTTCAGTCAGTTTGCAAATGATTTATGGTGATGGATTCCGTCTTTACGTTTCACACAGCGTCCCAAATTTGTGGAAATCGGGGTTTTAATTGCCTGGTGTTTGCTGCTTCTTCTCACTTGAAAAAGGTGTTATCAAATAATTTCTGCATACATGTCATCATCTCACTAACAGTCTCCCAGTATGCATGTTTGGTTGATTTGCAGATGTATGTGTCGACCATCCACTCGCAACAAGACACATAGTGACAAAGTGTTTTCTGGTCTTCTAAAACACATCACTGTTAGAAAAACAAAATGCCTCTTCTGTCTACCCTGACCTCCTCCCTGTGCAGACTTTGTCACTCTATAACATCACTTGACTTCCGCCTTTGTTCCCATCTTCAGACTATAGTTGCTACAGGGCTTTATCACATGAAAGTAAATGGATGTCTGTATTGGGGCATTTTCTGAGGTCGTTCTTGAAAGCGCTGTCTCCTCCTCCATGAAAGTCAGGCTCACTGCATGCCCATCCATCACCCTGACCTCCACATTCTTACTTTGTGCTGGGTTACACATAGGACACACTACTTCCTGCATTGAAAGATTGACAGAGGACTTAAACCGTACGGTGGAGAATCATCCAATATACTGATATAATAATGTGAGTGCG
The DNA here is from genome assembly GCA_037975185.1 of Centropyge bicolor. Taxonomy (NCBI): domain Eukaryota; kingdom Metazoa; phylum Chordata; class Actinopteri; family Pomacanthidae; genus Centropyge; species Centropyge bicolor. Next base: position 3,468,742 of record JBBMOC010000015.1, on the reverse strand, counting down.
GGGGAAAAAGTATTTTCTCAGATTTACCACAGCATTTCAAGGACTGAATTTAAATTGAAACTGAACTTAAAAATTTATTCTGAACCTGCACAGACATATGCATACAGAAATGCAGCTGGAAAAAAATGTCAGCTGTGATCTAGATGTATTTTCAGACAATTTTCTTTGACCCATAAATTGTTGCTTACTGAGCTGTTTTGGGTGTTGCTTTGCGGCTTTTGGATCAACTGGCAATGGGGAGATATAATTTGACTTAAAACAACTTTAAACTGTTATGACTTCACATTTAAAGTGTGCAAACAAGCAGATATGTTCGGAATTGTCACGTCTGCAGACACCCAGGCGCCTTAAAAAAATACGAGTGAAAGGCATGTTGTGTTTACTATGAGTTGGAGTTGAAGGGTTTGTGTTTGTTTTTGCACTTCCAACCTCGCTTGTTCAGACCGATATCATGTCGTGATTACAGTCTGTGAAGATACAATCTGTTCAAAAAATGCTATGTTGTATTGTTTGTTAAATGAATTCACAAAGCATTTGTCTATATTGCAGTGTATCAGAGAGGATAACCAGAACATGTAGCCTGTAATGTGTGTGTGTGTGTCTTTGCATGTGTTGTTGCAGTGTATCATATAAAGTCGAAACTCAACTTGTGTGTTCAGGGTCAAGTGAGATGCATTCCAAGCTCAATGTAGGTCGCAGTTTAGCCAGGGTTTACTGGGCCTGCCAAAAGGCATCGCTGTCCAAATCCCCACTGAAAGATGGCTTTAAGTGATGACCAAGAAGCGGAAGGCGCTCTCACAGAAAAGTCAGAAAAGCCGGAATTAAAAAGCTCTGCAGCCCTCCGGAAATAGGTTCCTTCACCCCTCCTCCTCTTTATCCAGTCTGTCTATCCATCCATGTATCCATCCAGCTATAATATCTCCCTCTGTCTCTGTCTCTCGCCTCCCACACTCAAAGCTCTTCAGCTCCCTAGATTTATATTTGGTGCTGTCCGAGGATTGTTTTGCATGTGAATTTCCTAAGTGGCTTGCCAGTTACTGTCGCTGCCTCTCTCTAAGTGCAGCCCCAACAGTGCCGAAGGCCCCGTTTTATTGCCTCCGTCTGTCGCTCTGCGAGCTTGCTAACAAAGCGTTGGAGTTGGAGTAGTTTTGGTGTAGTAGCCAAGTTTTTAGTAGCAAATCCTTCCAATCAGCTGTGCTGGGAGCAAGTGGCAAAGAGTAGCACTTTGCATGGGCTGTGCTCCAGGAGCCCTGGCTTAAGTTATTTCAGCTGTACAGGCTGTACAGGAGTTGATGGCAAGATGGATCATTACACACTACATGAATATAGTTATATAGTTCAGACATGCCTGAGTGGATGTAATGTTCATCACTGGCTAAATGTGGGCTTTTATTTTGATAAGTTATGTCACTGCATACTGCAAAAAAAAAAAAAGTGTAATTTGCTTTATCATGACAAGTGACACTTCCTATGTCCCCTCACAGAAAAGCTTAGGGGAGCAGCTGTGCACTAATCTTTATCTGAGGTGGGGAGTCATTTCTCTTATAAGACTCGAAAATATAGTTTGAAATCCATTCCAATAAAACATAAATCTCACCTTTGTGTCACTTGTTCAAGTAAGTTTTTCATGTTGGATCTTCTTTGCTTCGGCTTCATTGTCGTGCACTAAACTGTAATGGGCTCATTACTGCCGCCTGAGGCCAGAGGGCAACAATGAGCCTGTCAGCTTTGACAAGCAACACAAAGTTGAGATTTGTGCTTTATCAGAAATTGTATTTTTCAGTTTCACAAGAGAAAATACTTTAAGGAGGTTTTCTCTGGAGCCATCCACACCATCCCTATTCCAAATGTGACCAGGTCATCTGGTGAGTGTTACTCTCAGCATGTCATGAATTCATCATCTTCTGCTTATTTTTTTCTTGCCATACAAAAGTATCACAAAAAGATTGTTTTACTACTGAATAAGAAATATGTGAAGAATATGTACAGCCACAGTAAGTCAGCTTTAATGTCTCAGTATTAGTGTTAATGTGACACGTGAGCTTTTCATGACGAACTGCAAATCTCGAAACTCCCTGGCAGAATAATGACTTGTTTATTAATTCTCATTTGACCAACGTTGTTCATACAGAGAATAGCTGAAGCCAAGAGTACGCAGAGCTGGATACTGATGAAGCTCCATTAAACGCATAAAGCCAGACATGAGAGTGTGACCTGGAGAAAACACTTGAGGTTTATTGGGTGCAGCTGACTGCCTACACACACAATTATTTTATTCATTGATATTCAGTTTTATATAACCTATTAGTCGCTTTGATATAAGCAAAACAGCATTTGGATTAGAGCTATCAATCTGCACTTATCTCCACAGTCGCTGAAATTAGTTGACAATGAAACATGCAACTGTGTTCTTTATGCATCTGAAATCACTCTAGCAAGTAATTGTGTGATAACAGGCTTTTCATACAAAAGTCTCAGTTAGTGTGCCAACTGGTTTCAAGGTAGTGGTGATAATATAAAAGAATACATTGCATATTACTAAATTGTTTTCATTATTATGTTGTGGTGACAACATAATCGCTGCCAGGCTACCTGAGACAATGTTTCTTTGACTGAGCGAAACACTACATTTGTGCACCATGCTGGTGTCCTGGAGAAGTGGTCAGGGTAAATGGAAGGTAAACAAAATGCTGGTCTGTGACACCAAAATCCAGGGTTCACGGTGTAGTGGAAATTAATTGAGCCACTCTTGTGAGATGAGAAATCAAACACTCAGTCAAACATCATTGTCTTTGTCGTGGTCAGTCAGCCCTGCGCAGAGCGAGACCCTCAGCCTGGCAGCATAAGAGTCTGCCCTCCCCAGCACTGTGCCACTCTTTATTCAGGAAACACAAAAAACAACAGGAAGTCATATGAGGCACACTACCATATTGGGTTATAAAGTCACGCTATTCTCTTGTGCTGGCTCAGAATGCGGCAGCTGTTGTTCACCCATCGTGTGGGTGCACCTCTCCCCCAGGTCTCCGTGCGGAGCCAAGGGCCTTTCCCATCATTGCCATTCAGTTGCTCAAGATAAGCAGTTACCTTGACTGCACTCTGCATCAGCACAAGATAAGACTAGAACAAGATGGTCTCACAGAGTAAGACACAAAGAAATGCTAAAACTTTAAACTGAGCATACACTGTTATACTTGTTATACTTTAAACTGAGCATACACTGTTATACTGAAATTTTCCATCACAACGGCCAGACTGCTGGTTAGTGTGAGGCAACAGCAGTATTCTGGTTAAGGTCCGAGAAAGATTGTGATTTTGGATCAATATTTTTTTAAAAAACTAATTGTTCAGGTTGCAAAGACCAAAATGTCGAAAGAGGTGGAGTCCTGTATATATCTAGCTATATCTCTTTCTAGTTCTACCTCACTCTTGTTTTTCCAATTTTGCTTTATTTATTTATCTATTCCTTTTTTCCCTTTTCTTCCCCTTCTCTTTTCCTTCCTGTTTTCCTTCTCTCTCTCTTTTCTGTCTTTATTTATTTATCTATTTATTTTTATTTATTTATTGGTGTCAATCATTTCTGTTCTTTTGACATTCTACTGTATTTGAGTTCCTCACCATACTCGTCTCACACATGAATGAACGATATGGCAGCTGAATTTAAGTATAGACACTGATCAAAGTGAAATGATGTAAAATAGCATTGCTTGTATGGATTGCTGAAGTTGAAATAAAAAATGAGTTTAAAAAAAAACAAAAAAGAAAAAACAAACAAACTGCAGACTTTTTCCTATCCATGATCTTTGCTTAGCCTTTAGTGTTTCCAGTGTCTAAAAATGATTATACAAAAGTTGAATCATGCTGTAGTCACTACGAGTGGATCGAAGGAAACCCTTGAAATACATTGTGGTGAACCTTTAATTAACAACTTTTCCTCATTATGTTAAAAAAATGTAATTTGATTTTCCCTCAAAACATATTTTCTGTTACTAATTAGTTGTGTATAACCGTCATTTGCAGAAGACAGGGCTGGATTATCATTCTCAAATCACTCCTGTCTGAATCAGTCTTATGTCTAAACTGCAGGTGCAACAGGCTCTTTGTCTGTGATGTTGTTGGTTTTCAATGGTTTCATTACACATGTTCTGCTTTTAATTAGAGGTAATTATATAAAAGGAGTTTTGATTTTTGACACTTTTGTTTCATTTTTTTTTTTTTACTTTAAATTTATGACAAATAGCCCCTCAGGCGTCAACATCTACATTTAAGCACTTCGTTTATTCATCTCATCTTCTGCCAATCTTTTGGTGTGTAGCTGTTAAAGAGGGCTTTTTCAGAGGCTTTAGTCGGAAGTTTCATGGAACTCAGAGTTACATAAACTCATTGAGGTGCTCTGGATAACAGACCAAGTTCAAGTGGGCCAAGGTTCCAAGGCAGAGTGCATGTGTTGACACTCATACACCACTGTCGGCTCCACATGTGGACTTGACAGCACATTGAAAAGCCCTCTGTGATGAACAATACATCTGTCCGATTCATTTCCTCTGGGGTACGCTGGCCTCCACATTTGGGCCAAAGCAGTTCTTAAAGGGATCTCTGTCAAAAGGGTTCAGTAGCTGCAGGCTGGTTTTCAAATGTAACCAACCATAGCCTGACTGTATATGATAGAAATTGCATTTGAGGAAAAATTCATGGGAGACAGAGCTCATGCTGTGAAGGCTTCTTTAGAAATTGTCAGGAAACTGGGTCAGGGGGGAATGCACAATTGCATGGGTTCTATTAAAGGGAAAATGATTACAGGGTACTGGTTTGGAATGGAAAAGAAAAAAAAGATCAACGGGAGAAGTGTAAAAGGAATCATGTAAAGTTCAACAAGTAAGGCAACAAGTATGTTTGCATATCATAACTCAGGTTTTACATTAGCTCATGCTCTCCCTCTTCAGCCCTTAATGCTGCTTTTTGTGGCATCATTGATACATTAAAATCATGATAATCACTCAAGAGACTAGCAACCCCTGCAGGCTGTGACACCAGGTACTTCAGTTGTATTTTATGGAAGTTGAAAAAAAAATGCATCGAAATGAATTTTGGGTGGGCGTGCAGTGTATCTGACTTTCATACAGGAGGCTGAAGTTCACATTGCATCACAGACCTGAATTTACACAATATTCATCTCTTTAATAACTGTAACCACAGCCTTTCCCTGACTAGCTGTAGCCATACCTTAACCACAGTGAAGGCAGCAGAATTGTTGGAGTGTCTGACTGTAAATTGCTCATCTGACAGTGACGGTGTGTTACCATTAACAATAGCTCTTACCATTAATTTCAGTCATTATATTAATGCAGGCACTGTTTGGTCAGATGTTCATTGTCTTCAGCCCATGATAAAATTGTCGATGTGCTGTGGGACTTTATAGTAGTCATTTAGATTGTAGCAGAGATGTGGATATTAATGCTTAAGGCACTTAATACACACTATTGATACATGAATGAGTGTAGACTTTATTTATTGATTAATTTTACAGTTTGCGGTTTCAGTGAGACTTTGACATGGTTAGGTCACTTTCACTCCCATATATAAGACGTTTTGGTGAGGAAGGACGCCTGTGAACCCCTAACATCAAACATATTATATATGATACATGAGTTTTTGAGGCCCCTACATCATCAGTGTGCAAAATAAAAAAGGTAGTGAACCACAAAATGAGGCAAAATAAATGAAATGTTTCTCTTCCACCCGCCAGTTCTGTTGGTGGATTTCTCATTGCTGCATGGTAGTAGATAGTAGCTTATTACAGAGTAATAACAATAATAGTAGTGAAATAAAAATAAAAATATATGTGTGTTCTTGCTTGGAACTAGAATGACCAATTTGTTACATATTTTTGTTTTAATATATTTTTGTTGAATGAAATTAATGAAACTCAAATATGATACAAATTGAAACTCATAAGGAAAATTTATATTTAATTTTTTTTGTTTCTTTGTTCAGAAGGACCATTAAAGGCTCCAGTTTCACAACATAAGAATGTTCTGTCAATTATTTCATGGTTCAGACTTTACAGGGTTAGATTTGGTGAAAATATATAGAGTATGATATTGTTTTTGGCTGTTTCAAAGACTACTGTATAACTACTCATGCAGCTGTGTGGCTTCATTGCCTCAACAGGAACAGTTTCTTAGAAAACATGGTGAATACTGGCAAACACCCAATGCTAATATATTGTCATGTGAGCCATGTACAGCCCTGACAACCATAATGTGACACAGCTAAGATGTTTGAAAATTCACCTGTAGAAAAAAAAACATGGCCAATGGATATTCATGTCCACATCTCTGTAACACCACAGACCAGACCAGACCAGACCGGCTCTCACTCTTCAAGATGAAATGATACACACGTTCGCCTTGAACCACACATAAATATTAAATGCATGAACAAAGACAAGCAGCACTTGTGCACAGTTCTCCAAAGTGCAAAACACTCTTGGGAATCCCTTACCTTTTCTGTATTGTTCTTTCCTTTGTAAACCTTTGGTTTGAAGGCCACCGTGGGCTCCCCAGTGCCAGCCGAATAAAGGGAAATCACTTGCCCTGTCATCTAGATTCACCTTGCAGCCCGAAAGCAAGAAGACGGGGGAATTAAGTTTCAGTGTGTGTGCTGCTGTGTTTGTATTTCTCCTCCACAGCAGTGGCTCAAGCCAGAGAGAAAATCCACTCACTTCAGCTCCTGCACTTATCAATGATAGAGGAAAGCTACATTTTGTAACTTTTTGAGACAGAAAGTCCATAGTTTGTCCTTTCACTTCATGTTTATTTATACATCCCTTTATCATAAGCCTGCAAATCAAATCCCATACTACCTACATCTTGTGCTGGTCCCATCCATTCATTTTCAAGTTAGCTTATTCTGGTCAATGCTGCAGTGGCAAAAGGGCAAGCTGAGCAGCGCGAGCAGTCTTTGCCTCTGCTTCTTCCACCAGCTCTGTGTCCGGCATCGAAGGAGAAGACGACGGGAACAGAGAAATGTCAAATTAAGAGGCTCTCTCCTGCTGTTGCTGTGACTTTCCGTGCTTGTTAGCCACAATCGAACTCACAGTTGGCCACCTCCAAGTGGCATCCCCAGAATCAATGAAAAACCAATTTCAGGCAAACAGGATTTACACATTTTGCACACAAGGTCACACAGAGGCTTAGGCTAATAATAAACCATATATCATGTTATTAGCATTATTTCTAAACATTTTTTTTCCTGTAAAACTGTGTTAACTGTTAAAATTTGAGTGTCTGTCTGTCTGTGATGGACTGGCAACCTGTCTGAGTTTTCTCCCTGCCTTCCATGTACTTCATGCTGGGATGGACTCCAGTCACTGATGATCACGAGAAGGAAAAATGTTTCCTTGAATTCTGTTTACTGTTTATTTCTGTTTACTGGGAAGCTGCTATTTTTTCCCCACGTACATTATCTGTTCAAGGTTTTCTTCTGAGAAAGAGTCCAAGAATTCTCCACAACAATAGTCAGAGGCAGTTTTAGATGACCTTGACACAGACAGCAGCTTCCTTCACCTATTATGATAATGTCAGTCAATATTGTTGGCCTTCTAACCCTGATGAAGATGACACTGCACAGATAAAGGTTTAGTCCAGGGATGACAATGTCCTTTGGCCCAGTCCTCCGTTTTGGTCAGACTCAAATATGTCAGATATTTGATGTCATTTATTGTGTACTGACATTCATGGGCCACAGCAGGGGTGGATCTTCAGGGGGCTGAGGGGGGGGGCACTCTGTAATGTTCATTGTTAATCTGAGCACATGACTCTGCACACATCACTGTCGAACTGGAAATATTTCAGCCATGATGGGATTGTTTAGTCTAAATATCACTAACTGTCAAATGTTTATTGATCTGATTGTTTGATTGTGGCTTATTTAGCATTTGCTCCCACAATGTTTAATATGGATGCTGACAAGAGATCCTCTCATATCTTGGCTACTGTAGGTCAAGAATGCTGACATTTTCGGCTTTAACAAAAACAGGGCAGGAAGAAGAGAGCGGAAAGGAGAACAGAGTGAGAGGCAGGAAGGATGGCAAACCTACAAAGGGAAGAGATGAGGAAATAGGTGCAATAGGGGAAGATAGAGAAGAACTGTGTGTGAGAAGTGAAGGATGATCATACTTATAGTACTCTAACTGCTGTTACTAGATCTAGTCAATAGTAGATGCCACGAGATGAAGATGGTTCACACAGTATTTATTGTGTGTAGAATGCATTTCTTGACTAACTGGTTGATTGTTTGCATATGGCAGTTTGCTTGAGAGTGACTTTCTGGTATTTTGTAATTGAGGCGTATTAATGGGAGACTCATGTTAAAGTAATTGTAACAGTAAATTGAAATCTGTCTGTGTCACTCACAAACTTCCTTCTGCCTGTTCTTCTCGGGTGTTCAGGCATGCCGGGGGTTCACACACCTAGTTTTAATAGTGGGACGGTAACAACAAGCTGGAAGTGGGTAGAGGTAGGTTTGGTTGTATTGTTTAAGTGTATTTATTTTTGTAAGATATTCATTGGTATTTATTAGATCTACATTACTTATTATATTGTATGTAGTTTTGGTAATGGTTATATGCAAATAGTTATTCTATATTTATTTCTGTGGATATCTGTGTTCAGCTATGTGAATGGCATGTGCCAGCCATTTCTTTGAGAAGATGCCCTTATATAGGGTGGTCAGTCTGAGTATAGTGGCGCAGGAATGTAGATCTGTAGCACACGATGCTATGTAAAATAAATGCTTCATGCTCAAATGTCACCCAGTATTAGCTTCAAGCTTTATGCTTCACGCCTTTTTGCCTGACCACTCGAGCAAACCAGCAAATAGCGTATACCTTTCACACAATAAAATAACATGCTGGATTACATGCAGTGGGAGTAAATGTGTTGCACACTTATTTCATTGACCTTCATTAATGCCAGGAATGTCAATTTTTTAAAGCAAATTTTAAGCAGAACTGTTAAAAGCATGAATTAAATAGAAAGTGATTTCTAATTAAGCGCAGCAACAAAAGTCAATCTGAAATGGATGTGAAAGTTTGTGCTCATACTCACTTTGAAGCATTTCATGCTCTCAGCACTGAAGCAGCAGAAGGTAACTCTAATATCCAACAGAGATGTGGTTTGCTCTTGAGTAATATTATAGAAAGAAGGATAATTATCTTTAAACTAAGCAGGGGGGAGCAGTAAGATCAGGATGGAAATGATGGTAGTTCTCGGCTCTCACCTGAGGCGGAGTGAAATAAGATTTTATTGGCTTAAGCAAGCAGACATTACAGTGATTGCTCTATTATTAGAGTGAATAGGTTTTACCATGTTGGCCTGGCACTTTGATCAAGCTGTTGAGCAAACATTATGTTGTTTATTTCTTTATTCATGGATATTTGTGCACTTCGGGCTGTGAGCGACACACTCAGCATGTTCCCCTACATCTATTTAATTTTTGGTATGAGCACTGATCTTGAGTGAGGCCTGTGTGTTCAGAGCTTTTATCTTGTTTGGGTTAAAGTATTTTTTTTTCTTTTTTCTTGGATGGGTTTTGCATAGTTGAAGTTTATGTCTGTTTAATCTGACTCAGCTGCCGAGGTGGGGTTTTACTGTGTGACATCATGAGTGACAACATCATGTAAATGCTGCAGTAATCCTGCTCTGGTTGCTTCTCACAAGTGTTTTTAAACAGTTGTTTTTCTTTTTTTTTTCTTTTTTAAAATTTTGCCAGAGGGTTTATGAATATGGTTAAAATGGTTAAAATTCTGTAACATCTTTCTCTGAATCACTGGAACTGTCAAACACAAATTCTGTCTAGTCCCACTGTAGCAATTCAAAGAGAAGTAATTATGTTATTTCTTTCAATTGCTCTTCACCATAATGATCTCTGACAGCACACACGTAAAGAATAATGTCTCACCTCTGACTAACCAACCTGAATTGTGAAGTGAACAGGACAAATCTCTTAGTTCTCATTATGATTCAAAATGAATAATAAAAAAACAAGATTAAAAAAATACCATCATTTTAATCAGACTGTCTACTCTGTTTATGTAACCTGCTCTGTATATAACTCAAAACCACATTTGCTGTGATTTTAACACACATTAATGTGTGATTCATGCAGCATAGTACAGTCATACCATGCATGCTCATCTGTTTCGTGTCGGCTATGTGCACGTAGCTGACAAGCATTTAAAGTGTTTATTGGTGTCTCATGTGAAACATGGGGGAAAAAAACATCTACAGTATTTGGCAAACACTTTTATTTGCTTTGAAATATATTTGGTCTATGGGATTTGTTTGTATAGCTTATGCTCTGAGACTGTTTGTGAGAGCGGCTCGTCTAGCAGTCTATGCAGACTTTTCACAAAAGGCAACTGCTACGAAATTATTTGAGGATACCTTCTCATATTCTCAGGAGAAAACGGTGAGAAGGAACCATTGCATTTTAAAAACATGGCTTTTCCCAAACATAATATATCATTAGACCCAGAAGTTGTGTAGTGACACAACGCATTTTGATTACAATACAGTTTTATGGATGCTTTTGTTCCTTTTCATTTTGGAAAAGCAACAGAAAAATGACTGTTGCAGGAAACTGGTAGACATAATCAGAAAAATAAGGACTCGATTATGTAGATTAGTGATATTTAATATCTCAATTTACACCACATTTTATTTAATCCAGACCATAAGGACAGAGATCTGTGTTGAATGTAATACTAAACTCTTTCTCTAGTTCACCTCACCCTGCAGGAAAATGCCTGTGCATCTTGCAAGTGTCTGTCGTCTCGTTGAGATACTCCACTCTCTCTGCGACCAGAGCACCAATCGCTCCACATGTCAATACTGTTGGACGTGTATTTCCACTCTCATTAAAGACGTTAACGAACTTTTGCATCCTGTAACTTGGCACACTGCTCAGCTCTTAATGAAGTCATTCTGTACATGGCTTGCCATCCGTAGCAGGGCCCAGTTATTTCAGCAGCCCCCCCCACACACAAAACGAGTTGCTCATTAAAACATCCAGTGCCACAGTTGAATTGTTATTGCTGTGGTAAATACATTTCTAAGAAAATGCAGGCTATGTAAAACATAAGTGACAACATAAAACATGCAGTGTTTGTGTGTAGTGCTGAAAGACCAATAGTAACAGTTTTACTACATTAAGCTCAGTATGATGTTATTTTTATTATTTTTGATTTCATTGATTCAAGATCAGTCCTGCTGGAGTTTGTGCTTTCTGTCCCCAGTTACTGAAAAACAAGTCCATCCATCCATCCATCCATCCATCCATCCATCCATCCATCTATCTATCTATCTATCTATCTATCTATCTATCTATCTATCTATCTATCTATCTATCTATCTATCTATCTATCTATCTATCTATCTATCTATCTATCTATCTATCTATCTATCTATCTATCTATCTATCTATCCAAAAATCCAATAAATGTATGTCAATGTCAAATTGCCCTGTGTGGTGGTCCAGTAGTTGGAATTCCCCATTGTGGGACTAATAAAGGAATTAAAAAAAAAAAAAAAAGAACATCAAAGGACAGCAAAATAACGGCAAACTTAAGATACAAGTCATAGTTCTTTTTTTATGAAAGGGGGAAGGGGGTTAACAGGGAGCAACATGGAGAAGGAATGAAGGAGGGATTAGCAGAGGAGACCAGATGGTGGAGGGAGGGAGTTCAGATGGAGTCCTGGGCAGCCGGAGCTGAGAAGGAGTGCAGAGCAGATGGGAGGATGAGAGGCCTCATAAAACCATATTACCACCGACATTACCATTGTCATGATCACAGGAACCATACCAACGCTGAAGCTTATTATGTCAAACGTTAGATGGAAGGACCTATAGGGCTGACTGATGGCGGAGTGCTCGGGGCAGAGCGGGAAGAGAGAGGGGGCTCAGAATGAGAATATTTACTCGTTTGATCTAGTTGATGGGGAGTATTGAGACAAGGATCTCCTCAGTTCAGTCAATCAGTGGCTCGGGCAAACATGGGCTGCTTCAAAACAGCCTCAGAGAGAGAGAGAGAGAGAGAGTGTGTCTTTTCTTGCTCTGAGAAATCTGTGGACTGAAATTAATGTGGCTGTGTGAGGAAGCCAGGGTGTTGTGTGAGAGTGGGATGTGAGGAACAGATGTGCTTCACAAGTCTTGCACTGATAGCTTTTCTGCATGTACAGTCCTGCCTTCTCTCTGTCGAAGCAAAAGTAGAATCGCTTACTGTAAATAATGATGAGGATTGATTTTATGTATTGATGTGGTGCTTACAGTGAAACCGTTTTCGTCACATACATTTTCTAGTCTTTATTCAGTGGATGGAACAATATACAGATTCCAACTGAATAGCCCTGTCATCAAATCTATATTCTCTTCAGGGCAATTATTAATATGAGACTCGGAGCACATGATGGTGGTGACATTTTGATGACCAGTGGTTAAAACGCAATCAGTGCATGAGGCTATTAACAGGCACATCATTCCTGTTTGATCATCAAGTCAAAGGAAATGACCTTAAACAACCTTCAAGGAGGTTTAAGAAAAGTTCCATTTCTGTTTTTCTTCAGTTGTTTTTATCCATTATTTGAAAGTTTCTGGGTGTCAGTGGGGGTGTAGCTCCCAGCCAGTAACAGGTTGAGAGTGTGCAGGTGGCAGGGGGCATGGCCTTCTGGTGTCATTGAGCTGGGGGGTGGGAGCGGGGGGATTTGTTGTGTTTAGAAACTGCAACCGACAAATCCCACTCATTCTGCCTCTGAAAATTCTTCTTTATATAAAATCTGTTTTGCCAACTTAGTGATTACTTCAGCAAAAAAACAGGTCATAGAAGCCATAAAAAATTCTCATTGAAACGCTTTGGATTTTTGTTAAACTGGAGCCACATGATGCACGCAAGGGTGTGCTCAACTAATTTCTTACATTTTGGTGACCAGAGGCGGAAAAACAATCCCAGCGCAATGTAGTGCGTCACACAGCAGCGACTGAAATTATGGAGCTACTGAATGGCACACTGCATTGCTGTTTAATCAGCTGAAGGAAAATGGTTTTATACATCCCTCGAGCAATGGGGGATGACTTTTATGATTATTTGTAAGAATCATCCATTATTTTAGTGCAAGAGTGCAGCCTCTGCATTTAAATGTTTATACTTGATAAAATTCATTTTATCAAAGTGAAAGAAGTGAAACCAAAATTGATATTTGTGATTTTGGGAGGTCAGTGTGTGCTCGTCCACCAACAACAGTAAAACTAAGAATTACTCTTTATGTGTGTTTGCAATTAGATGTGATCAGGGCTGAATACACAAAATGACCCTATGACATCATTACCACCATATTGTCCATATCCACAAAAAAGGATGCTTTTATATGTCTTTACTGGAAAGAAAGTGAGAAAAAAAAAAGATTCATGTTTCTTGTTTGTTTAAAATAAATATCCAGTTTGTATGGCAATAACCACAAAGACTGAATAGACAAGTGTGTCACAAGCAGTTACATGAACAATACATCCAAGAAAAAAATGACGTTGCATCAGTGGACACATTGTTGAAATGTCGGCCCAGCTCTTTGAAGTGTGATGCAAAAACACCACGGCAATGGCAGCTTACCATCAAATATAGCGACAGCTTAAAAGAAACGAGGATATTGCCTGTCTGTGTTGGCTTTCTATCTGCTACAGAATGACAATAAATTTCCCAAAGCTCAAGGTAAGCTTGAAATGAAAAACAGCAGAGGAGACTGAAGAGGTGGCACCTGCGATGTGACTGTGACAGTGCGGCACTTGTGTATTCAAGATGAGTGTGCGCGTGTGACGTGTATGCATGTGTTTCTTTGTATAGCCACACTCTCAGTTTCACAAGGGTTGTCAAAGCATAATAGCTCTTTATTTCCCTGACGGATGGCATGAAAGATGTGTGTGTTGTAAATGCATAATATTTAGGTATGCATATGATTATGAGTGTCAGGGAGACACGTGCACATATCTGAGCATGCAGTCCTATGTAAGCCAAGTACATGTTAAGATATTTGTCATGTAATTGCATTGGGACGGCGTTCAGTAGCATTAGAATGTGGATGGAGACATCCTCTGATGAATAATACAACAAGTTCACAAAAGGGGCTTCCAATGAGCTTAGCTACCTTAGCACTAACAGAGCAAGGAAAAAAAAAAGGGAAGAGATAGCTGGTGAGGAAAATGTTTGAGAGCAAAGCATCATGAATAATTGAAGAGGTTTTTGAAAAATTCAGCATTATCTTACCGGCTTGAAGGTCACATCCTGTCATGACGCTCGTGCACCTTCAAAGGGGAAATTGAGTTATCATTCATTGCTTAGCTAAGATTTGTTACTACTAAGGGCAGTGATTAGTTGCCAGGCAATAATTGGGCTTGTGCTGGAGGTGCACCAGTGCTCAGCAAACTTGAACACAGAGACCTCGGTGTAAATCTGAACTTGACCTCTGCAGGCAAATGCACTGTTAAACAGCATGACGTGAGTCCATATTGTCTATTTTCAATACTGAAGTTGCAGGAAACAATAATTTACAAACTTTGTAAGGTCACAAGAGTCTCACTGAGTCTGATCCCTCACCTCAGAGGCTTAAAACTCCAGACACAACTGAAACTCTGAGACACACTTGGGGCAAACAGTGGGAAAAAAAAAAATTCTTGCACTTGCCTGTCTGTCTGCAATTTGTTGTTTCATCATGTAATACATTAATGTTTTTGTCTTGTAACCACAGAATAAACAAAGTTAGTCAAGATAAGATAATTCTTTATTGATCCCCCAGAGGAGAAATTCCAGAGTTATGATAAATGTAAAATCAGTTCTTTTAAAAGGAAAAGGTGATTAAGCTTGTGCAATTATTTATTTGTGCTTTTCATTTTCATCAAGATGTCTTCTGGCAAATATGTTCAAAGATAATTACAAGGTTTGGAAAATGATCGATAAAAAGCAATTAGTAAGGGATTTTTCGATCTGTTTAATTATTGATCACTCACTTTGAGAAGTTTGGATTCGTGCCACATGTTAATAAAAGAATTTTGTTCACCAAACATTGTCACACAGAGCCCGGCCTCAGCCTTGAAAATTCATTCGATTTGCTCGGGCTCACGTGGGCCTCTATTTAATTGAATCATCAGTGTTATATTCATCCCGCCTTCAGCCGATGTGGTGTTAAGATCAGTAACAGTGAAGTTAGAATAAGGTAGCTGTCAGCAGGAGACGAGCATGGGTCAAAGCTGCAATCATGGTGAATAAGAAGGGAAGGCTCACACACTGTGTTTTTGCAGAGGTTTTTCATTTTGCCACTGGTCTTACATTTGTTCTCGAGGAAAAGGTATGATATTTGACAGGCAGGGACGCAGAGGATGGCAAACAGCTCGCAAAATGTCTTTTATATATATAGCCTTTTGTTATTGTCTGAGCACAGAGCCTGAGGATTGAAAATTAATCACACTCCCACTTTATGTTTAATTCTTTAAAGCATAGTGCAAAATGTGAAGCTTTTTAAAGGGCTTTTCTTGCTCCACTAACTTTGATTGGTTTTCTTTGGCCAGCTGTTATGACCACTCAGTATCAGTTTTAATGATGTGGAGACAAAGCCGGGACAGGACTAAAGGTTGACCACACTGCAGAATCAGTCAACTGAAAATGTGGAACACACGCTGAAGGTCTGAATTGAGTCCCAAAGGAATATTTTTTAAAGCCTTAAGCCCACAACAGCATGTTCCTCACTGTGCACAGGCGCAATTAATCTGCCATATTATGGCCCAAAACGCAAACAGCGGTCTTGAAAATTACACGCGTCCTCAGTTTAAGAACAGAAATATAAATCCTGCTTTATTCTTAGAATGACTGGAGTTAAAGGAATGGAAAACACTCCGGTAAATAGGCGTATTTAACAAGAGGAGATCAATATCAGGATGTGGTAAACTCACACCAATAAATCTGACTTATTTACATGCATCTTTAACATAAACAGAAGTGTAAAAGAGACCGTTTGTGGTTTTAGGGAGAGTTGCTGGAACAATTTTTTTGGTGACAAACAGCAACAGCAAAGCATCACTGAGTCTTATTTTCATACTGAAGTTGAACTCAAAATCCAAACCTGTGTTCACTGACTGGAACTGAACACCTGCACTGTAGCTGGAGATGCTGCACAGAAGCACTAAGCAGACAGATAAACTCCTGTTCGTTCATTCCTGGTAAAACACGTAGCGCCCCTAAAATCTCAAATTCTTTATACATTTAAGATCATGCATTGGTGAAACCAACAAAAAAAGATGAATTGTGAATATGAAATTCAGGTTCAGAGGTATTACTATACAAGCATATTTGAACTTTGAACAGAGCCAAGTCCAGTCCATTCTTTGTGCGAAGCTATAATAAATATGCCCTGACTAGTTAAGGCCACGTTCATGTCAGATTGAAGTCACCATCAGTTGTGAGTTTGCGAATGATGAATAAACATCAACATCCAATATTAAATCTCTGCAAAGCTACAAACAGCTCTGATATATCCGAACTTATAAACCAGACAAATTCATACCATGCTGTGTTGTCAATCTGCAGTACTTTTAACCCTCACAGCCTTCAGTTATCTGAGGATGTGAACTATTTCTTCATCTCACAGTGATTACAATTAGACCCTTTTACTGGAAACCTTTAATTCCTGAAATAATGGCTATTTACAGTTAAACACTTCATCCTTTCTTTGTGGTGCTCTTTCACTATTTAGTATAATGAGTGTAGTCTTTCTAGTGTTGTGACACAGAAATGCCAAATTTGAGGAAGTTTAGCTATTTAGAAAACACCTGAATACTAATGTGACAGAGCTGAAGGCTCAGCTAATTTGGACACATAAATGTCAAGTTGTTTTTCCAACCCATCCTGGCTAATAATAGATCGACCTTCTCACCCTCTGTTGATGGCTCAATTATATTTTTTATAGGTGAATTTACAAAACAGCAAATGTAGCTCGTCGGTTGCACGGCACAAAAACCAGAATTTTTAGTGCATTTTCCATTTGGCACGTCCCTTATCCTACTTACTGTTGCAGAAAGCTCTTTAACTTTCACTTTGTCACAATTCTCTCCTTGCAATAATATCTATGCGCATGAAGGATTCTGGAAATTGGATAGGAGTATTTATGCATCTTAACTGCAAGAGGAAGCTCATTCATTTTACAGTCACTGTCATCGCTCCAGAAGGTAGAGATATACCTGAGACAGAGAGAAGTCTGTAAAAGGGAATACACAGATGACATAAAGCCTGGAGAGTCTTCCTCCATCATACATGTGGTACAGTCAGTGTGTGCTCTGTAGGCATGACAAAACCTCCATCAGTGGGGCGTGTGCAACCATTGCTGACAGGAAAGATCTGCTGTTAAGTGTTGATTGGTCAGTGATATCAGTCCTGCAGGTGTGCAGATATAGCTGCACCAGTTCTCTGCCCCCCCGGGATATGGATTTGCAATGCTGGGGAAGACAGATTACCACGGCCAGCTCTGAAAAAGAGCAGTCATTTTTTTTTTGCCTGGGGGCGATGTCACCTTTCTGTTTTGCCATTAGCTTGTGGTGG
This sequence comes from Centropyge bicolor, assembly GCA_037975185.1. Lineage (NCBI taxonomy): Eukaryota > Metazoa > Chordata > Actinopteri > Pomacanthidae > Centropyge > Centropyge bicolor. The sequence continues at coordinate 3,451,110 of JBBMOC010000015.1, read as the reverse complement.
CTGAACAGCAAGGCTTATTTAGTGTGAGGCAAGAGGCGAGTGTCCTCTGGGGTATGTGGTTAAGGTGCTATGAATGAATGCAGTCACCCAGGAGCCAGCTGGGCTACAATTGCCGTCGGGCATTAGAGCGGAGGCGCTTCAACTTTTTTTTTTTTATCCCAGCAACCAGAAAGCATTAATTTAGCACCACCATGGGACTGAGGGTCATTAAAACCAACAGATACTTTTCTCATGCGTGGATGACGTGTCAGAAGCACTATTTTGGGTGCTGACCTATAACTGAAGAGACGCTGCAGCATTTTCTGTTCAAGTTTGGGTTGAAAGAAAGTTAAAATGTGAAGCACTTATGTTACAGCTGAACGTCTGCACACTGTGGCCCTGTGAGTTGTGCTGACATGGCGCAAGTGTTTTTCCACAGCACGGCGGTGAAAAGGCTACACAGTACATCCTCTTATCTACAGATCATCATCTAACAGCTCACTGTGGCTGTTTCCCATCATACCTCCCTGCAGTGGTGTTTGATATTATATGCTGACCAAATGGTTCCAAATCTTATTGTGAAATCGTATTTTATTGAATAACAAAGTTTAACTCGGTTCCGCTAACTCTGTGAACGCATCACATTTCCCGTAGCTGCTTCACAATTAATGGCCCCCGCTGGTTTGCCAGCAGCTTTTAATGTGAAGCAGCAACAGCGGGGAATCTTAGATCAGCAATAACTTAACACAGCTGATACAGTTGGAAGCAATCAGTAATCAGTAAAATAAAGCATTTTCAAATCATCCCTAATAAAAAACAATTTCAATGGTTTCTTTTCTTGTGCCTGTAGATGCATTATTCAGCTGTGGTTCAAGTATGAAAAAAATGGTACATTTGAATGATAAACATATATATGGTTTTCTACCTAATTATCCTGACATCTTACTTTATCTGCTTAAAATAACTGATCACAACAAAATAATGCCTCAGAAAATAACTGCAAATAATCCAAAACCAACTAAAAAAAATTATATTATAATATATATATGATACAAAAACAAACCTGGACACAGCTTCCACGTGGCATAATGTCTGTACACCTCTAAATGCATTTATGCAACTTAGACTCTTTTTTTTTCTTCTTTTTTTGTTGTTAGCTGGAGGATTTAATACAACCCTCATTCCAAAAAGTTGGAACACTGTAAAACAGTAAATGAAACAGGATGTGATAATTCGTTCATCGTTTTTGACATGTATTCAATTAAAAGCAGCACAGAGACAATATATTAGACTTTATAATGTTTTGCTTTATCAGCTTACTCTGAATTTGACAACAGCAGCACGGGACAGTATTGTGGGACAGGAGCAACAAAAGACTGAAAGTTGTGGTCTGATCCAAAACACCTCATTCCACAGGTTCACTGGTAAGAGGTGATAGTATTATGACTGGTTATGCAAATGAATGCATTCTGTCTTTATTTACATTTTACACAGCCTGCCAGTGTTTTTATAACTGGGGACTTACTTTAAATCCAGTGTTTTCTTTGTGTTTCTTTGGTCGGCGCTAATTTGGCATGTTGGTGACTCGGCGTGTACAACTACAATCTTGATATCAAGAATGTGTATCATGTCCATGCTCCGCTGCCTGCCTGCCTGCTCAGGGCAGATCGACAGCTCAGCGTACTTATAGAATATTCATTTGGTGAAAAAACACCCATATGAAGTGAAATCACACAAACCCATTCATTCAAGTTTTGTTCGTCTTGCCACTTTTACTCGTTTTTAACCAGCTGGCAGAATAAAGATCAATGACAAAATCTTACAACCTCTGTCATCTAAGACAGCTGTTAGCCTATATTGTTCTATACTACACACTGTCTCCCTCTGAAACACTGGGTAACTGGGCCAACAGCTGCACATCATCTTTTTTTAAAACCAGTCTGGCAAAAGTGTCACATGGAGCTCCACGTTTTTACAGGTAGATGTCTGACTGTGCTGAGTAACATAATGTGATAGATATTGTTAGAGTACAATTTCATAACAGTGCTCGCAAACACAAAAGATTTTTTTGGCCCTGAAATTACCAAAGGTGCACTTGGCACTCTCCCCAAATCACAAGGAAGGGCACGCTCGACTGTGATCTGCTGCACTGCTGGGTTTACTGGAATAAAGCCGTCTGTGTCCTCTTGAGTGCACAGAGCAGCAATAAACCCACGATCAACCAGTGAGGGTAAGAAGATAAAAAACACTGTTCACAGAGAAAGCACTGAGTGGAGCTGATTTTGAGGACAGATGGGATGGACATTTACACTTTCTGAAACATGATACATCATTAATAACATGTTGTAATCTGCCCGTGTGTGTAACAAACTGGGTGGCAGTTTTTAGCTCTTATGTTATTAGTGTCACTGTGTTAAGAGTTCAGCTAAGACAGGAAGCACTGTCTATTGCAGTTACAGAGAGTTCTAGGCTGTCAGTGAACATGCCCTATTGAAAGTATGTGTGTATGCACAAACCTGAGAGATTCAATAGAAACCACAAAAGTACTGAAAGCTGACAAAAGAGAAATCTTTAGAACAATGCTCTCTCTCATTAAAGCGTTCATTTCATGTGTTGCTTTAATCTCCAGCTGCTCCAAGTGGATTAAATGTTAAGAGTTCATGTTCATTAAACTTTAACTGAGTGGATGTGCTCCACTGGCCAAAAGAAACACTGCTGCACCTTGTCTGCAAATGGAGAAGTTATTATACCAGCGTGTTTTCTCACTAGATATAGCACCTTATCCCACTGCTGAACTACGAAGTGGAGCATCGCTTTGAAATACTTATTACAGGCTGTGATCAGGACATGGAGCAACCATTCACCTCAGCCTGTTCACTGCGCTCTGCTACAGCCAATCGACCTGCTACTCCCTCGCTACAAAGGGGGGGCGAGCCACCACTCAACAAAATCACAACAATTAGCTGTCCTGGCTTCACAAAGTTGGAAAAAGCTCCTCGCTGACATCAGGCAAACAGAAAGTGTACACACAGCCTGACAAGTCACCCATTGAATGAACTAATTACAACTGTAATATAATCAATCACATCAGGAGATCTCACAGACTTTGCACAAACAGTTTCTCACAAATCATGTCAAAAATTGATTTGGGTTACAAACTTGACTTGGCTAACAGAACGGTGAGCGCAAGTCACCACAGCAACACTGACTAAAGGTAAACTGAGAGATTCACCGCAGAGCTGAAGCCACACCTGTCTCACAGTTCTTCTTCATAAGCTTTCCAGTGGTGTAGGTTGCAGAGCTGTTCCGGTCGGCTGCATCATACTGCATCGCAAGGCATTAGTGATATTCTCTTGACCCCCTGTAATGTGCTTCCTTGACAGGAGAATAATGACACAGTTGCCTGAAACTGATTAGCGATACATACACTGTTGCGTTAATCTTAAAGCAGCCGAGCAGTTGAGTTCAATATGGGATAAGAAATCAGCTATAATGAACCAATTATTTTCAAGGAAATGCTAATTATTTTATTTCATTGAAATAAATCCTTTGGCCAGAATCCTATTTAATGCTTCAGAGTTGTTTAACATCAAGTTATATCTTGTACAGTAAAGTAGAATGAATAGAGGAGCTCTTACATTATTCATGTTATTCATAAAATAAAAATTATTAGATGTTCATGGTTCGTTAATTTGTCATTGTACAACACAGGGTTGCACAACCAAGTGCAACTGTGTCATAGAAACATGTTTACATACTGTTTCTTCATCAGCCAAAAATCTTTCTTTCTTCTTCTTTAAGTGACACCCTTTTATTATAATCAGTTTTGGAGCAGCAGAATCAATTGTTAATTACTTCTGTACATTATTGAACATTACATTGGGCTGAGCGAGGACGTCTCGTCTGGTCAACATACTTTCTCCATCCTTGTCTCGGTCTCACATGACCATTGGCAGGAGCTGAGACACAGGCAGGAGATGTAAAGCTCAGCATGTAAAGCAGTGTTAGGCTGGAGATATACTTGCTTTTAACTACTACTTATATATTAACTACTACATATATACTACTACTTATATACTAAGTTGTATATACCTTGTATATACCTTTTTTTATATAGTTTTTTATACTTTATACTTCTACCTGATTGTTTGTTGCTGCAACACCCGAATTTCCTCTATGAGGGATCAATAAAGAATTATCTTATCTTATCTTACTACTTATATAATGTGCTTGATTACAGGGGCCTTACATATCATCTATGATGGTGCCACTTTTTTTTTGCCATAATCTGAGAAATACCAAAATAGTAGCCTACTTGACTCTCGCCATGGTAACTGTTTGCATCGCTCAAATTCAGAAGTTCTACAAGGTGCAAGTTCTCTGGTAGCATCCAGTAACATGCATAGTACTAGTATGATAGCACTTCTGTTTCACTATGAGGTTCAAACTCAACAACACTAACGTTCACTTATTTATCATTCTACAACACAGGGTTGTACAAGGATTTTTTTCAGGGTTGTACAACAAAATGAAGCTTGTGGTCCCTTTGTGCTGAACACAAAACAAACAAAACTATTATTTATGATGAGTGGGGAGGATGAATTGAGAAGTGTCCCAGCCTGAGGAAAGAAGCTGCTCTGTAGACTGGTGGTGCAGCCGCAGGTTGTATTGTATTGCTTGCCACATGGTAGTAGGGTGAACAGGCTGTGGCTGGGGTGGATATCTTCTGTTTGTATCCTCAACCTGTTCTGGACAGTTGCTGCAGAGCCCTCCCGTCCTGAATCCTGCACACCTCATGCCAGTTTCTAAAGTTTCCAGTCAGGATGCTTCCTATTTGTCTCCTGTAAAATCTGATAAGAATTTGGCGTGGGATTTTTGCCTTCTTCAGTTTCCCTAAGAAATACAGTCATTTCTGAGATTTACCTTCCCAAGGTGAAGACATGTCATGTCCACGACAGCTGCTCTAATACCTCGGTCACAATACATGGCTTTCAGAGTCGTCAGGTTGCTCTTCTGTTCACACCACTCAACTTTCTGTCTTGAAAATGGAAATCCTGCAGTCGTCATGGTTTCCACACTACATGACTGATCAGCGAAGGGGTCACACATTACAAGACCTTTCACCAGGAGGAATCTCACATGAGTCTGTCTGGTGTCCAAACTACATTTTGTGGCAAAAAACACACACCAGAATTGGCATGGGAAATGATACGATGCCATTCACAGACCAGGTTTTTTTTTAAATCCAAAATGGATGTCGGCAAGGACTGAGCACTCCAGATTGTTTGTGTGCAGACTTGCAGCTAAAAAACAAAGATGAATGCATGTGGTTCCTGGACGCTGTGTGCTATGTTCTTCTGTCTCTCTTTAATGATTCCTCCCCTCCCCCCAGCCTGTCTATGCTTTCACTGGCTGTAACTCATTGCACGGCTCCCCCCGACCCATCCCTGACACGACCAGATACTTAGCCTGCTTAATATCTTCTGGGCGTCTGCAGGGCATCAGCAGGGACTCAGATCACATCTTTGAACAGCTCACCAAGTGGAAAACCAGGCCTACAGTCCTGTAACAGTGTGAACTCAGCATAAACCTGTTCACCTGCTCCACCTCGGCATCACTGATGTAGAGAGGCACGTGTGTCTTCATCTCTTTTTTTTCTCCCTTGTGAAACAGCCCCCAGCTATGAACCTTCTAGATAAGCCAAACATACATTATCAGAAAGCAAACATTGATAATGTGCAGTAACGTGAAAGTGAGGAAAAGCTTCCAGTGCAAATTTGAGCTTAATAATTTTGTGACTTTGTGTCTAACTACAGAGGCAGCAGGTCAGAGCAGTGCCAGTGTGGCTGGTTCCACTCCATTGTTTTCTGTCCTGGCATGCAGGATGCTTGTGAAAACATCAAGGGTGTCATTGCCTCACTTCCTCGACACCCATTCTCCTTTCTGCCTCTTTACAGTGAAGTGAAGAGAACTCATATGAGAGAGGCGCTGTCCTTGAAAGTATGAAAGGGTCAACAAGTCTGTCTTTGTGTACGATAGGAAATGGCATGCAACACCTCTTGTGCACTTTAAAGATGCATTAAGTAATGCATGACTCCTATCGACCTCTAAAACAGTGGGAACTGTATCAACGCTGATGGCTCTCTCATGCACAACCTACCACTCCAGAGTAAATACCAGTCACTCGGTGAAGTTTTTCTTCTGCTCTGCTTTTTTGTCAAAGCAAAGTACAGGTTGCAAAGTCACCTTTGACAGTCGGAAATCTCAAAAATCTCAATAATCTCAGCAGCTGGATGCTTAACTGTTGAATCAGTAGTGTTGACAAACAAGCCTGTAGATATATTGTAGTCGTTTTTTTGCCATGGCGGTGATAAATGCCTTACACAGACTCTTAGTGTTGATTTCCATAATTCTTGTTTTCAGAGAGTTCGGGGGCTTTGTGTCCTCATTTTAGCTATTAATTACCTGCGTCCTCTAATTATAAAGGCGATAACATTTTTCTGCATAAGAAGTTGGAATCTCAATGGCCATTTGCACTTCTAATGAGCTCCTGTGTGGTAATATTGAATATTATTGTTTCATTAAGATGATAAAGGAGCTATCGTAAATACATTTCTATTAACACTGGATCAAATGATTTGTATGTGTTACCCATAGCGGCATAGAATTATCACCTTCCTCTGCAGCAGACAGCTGTTTTACAACACTAAAGCTGTAAAGCCTCACTGTACAATACCTGTCTCCTAACAGCTGAAGGCTTTAAGGGAAAATTAGCTTAGTTTGTGTCATTCACTTATTTAGCCATTCACTGTAATTATTTGCCCTGTGATATAATTTTTCAGTCAGCACAATAACATCCAGACAAACAACAGGCAGAATAAAGCCTTTTAAGGCACAAATTAACTTTGTAAAATAATTAACTCCATAGAGCAAAGTGACAGAGCTACACTTCTGGAAAGTGACTGAAAGTAAGCACAGAAAACTAAGATAATCATCATGTATATGAAACGTTTATCAGCTATAAACACAGATACCATTAACAATTACACTACAAAACACTAAGGGTGCAACAGGTGAATGAATGATTGAATGAATGAATACAGGTAGTCGTGGTCGTCGAAGTAAAGCAGCTGGTAAAAAGAGATGGTATATTCAGGATCACGTTTAATTAAGATCCAGTTAGTAATTTCTGCATTCAGACAGTTAAAGGTGCTGCTCCAGAGATGGTGTTGCAGAGCACGGGGGTGGAAACTGAAGATCTGACGGTTGAAATTAAAGTTAACAGAGACAGAATGGGAGACCCTGGTACTGGTAAAACAAATGGACGTCCAATCCAGGGACAGCTTGACCTGTAGGGAGGCGGTGTTTACCACATGGTGCTTTCTTGCAAGGGAGGCCACAGGACATGTGTCTTGAGATTTTATTTTCAGGACAATTTCTTATAAATAACTGCATATCCGTACTAAACAACTTCAGTGAACAGATACCTAAATTTGTCAATCTCAGATGATTGAACATGACAAAACATGAACTACATGGTTCAGTGGTTTTGCTGTCAGGGAGCTCTATGTAACCTCAACCAGGCTATTAGCAGGCAGCTATGATCTCGTGTCTTGTCTCCTGTGGGAAGGGCTTTGATCACGTCAAAATGTAGGTAGCAAACACCGATCTTTGTTTGATCAGAGGTGGCCAGATGCTTCACCTCGACTTCACATCTTGAGCTGTCTTCAGTCTTCTGCTAAAACACACTGCACACAGCAGACAGACAAAGTTGGCAACTAGCTGGTTAATCTAGCTGGTGAATATCTAGATAGAGTTGGTGAAGAGCAAAACAGAGCTGAAAGCTTAAAAGGAGAGCGAATAATTTGACGTAAACTGATCAGATGCTCCAAAGGAATGTTAAGGTGATAATATTGCGTTGTGTTTAGTTCTCAGGAAAAAAAAAAAAAACCCTGTGTTTTGTGACATCACAGTCACCTTCACCTTTGACCATCAAAATCTAATCACTTCATCCTTGAGTCCATGTGGATGTGTTGCCTTTCCTGACATATCGTGTTCATGAGAATGGAACAACCTGATAACGTAATGCCTCAGGCCATGATTGTCACCAGCACAGAAATTTAATGAAAACATGTGCAAGCCTTAGCAAGTTAGCAAGTCTTCACCAAAACAAGGCAGTAAAGTTATGTCTGTTGTCTGTTTTACTGACAGGAGAAATTTGCGAGCAGTATGTCAAGGCAGTATGAAATGCAGACATAATCAAACCCCACTGCAAGTGTCATGGAGCAACCCTGCCTGCAATTATGAGCTACAGAGTGCAGCACACAGTGACACAAAGTTGACTGAATTCCAATTTATCATGCAGCTACGGCGTGTGAAAGCTGGATAAATAGGAGACAGTCCAAGCAGTCAAAGAGCAGTGAGTTGGCAATTCTGTCTCTTTTGACTTATTAAGCCAGGTCAGTGCATCAATTGATTGTAAATGAGCTTTTCATCTGTATTATAATATGAAAACAGGGGGGGGGGGGATGATGGGGTTGCTGTAATTACAGGGCAGGAATGCAGGTGGCTTCTTACCCATATTGCATGTGTGCTGAGTTGTCAAAGTGTTGAAGTGTAGGAAAATGTGGCGTATTGGATGCTCATATTGGCTGAAAAAGTTCATTTGGAGTTGCTGTTTTGTCAGAAGTGTCTTTTAATGTGCATCTTTTTTTTTGTAGAGAAAATGAGACAAGTTTTGTTTGAGCAGGATTCACCTTGAAATGAAAGCCTAAATAATGTTGATTCATGTATTGCAAAGCTAAAAACTGAAGTGTTGAGTTAAGGGACAAATATTGCTTAATGAGTCAGATTTTTACATTTCTAATTATTAAGTAGGAGAAGACAAACAGAATGTATAATTGCCAGTGTAATTAGCACTCACAGTAACCTGACAATGTGTAGCTCTTACATAAGGAGCCTGGTGTGCTAACCATTTCTAAAACATTTACTCCATAATAGAGGACAGATCCACTCCTCACACCTTTTTTGCAATATACCACCTGTACCACTGAAGTGCATTAGCATTCTTAGACGTGCTTTACAGTCTGCTTGTATTTGTGCACAGCTTAAAGCCTGTCCATTCAACCCAATCAAGCATGAAAGGAGAAAAGAAATCACAGACTTGATTCTGTCCTTGAATGGACCCTACAACAATTTGTCCTGCTGGATTCACTCTCTGAGAATTTGGATAAATAGTTTTTTTTATTAAAAAAGTGAGCTGTTCGTGGAGCTCTTAATTCACCAAGATAAACAAAGATCTCAGTGTGCTGCATGACCTTGCTGGAACGGTTAAATTCAAAAAGATCGATTTAGCTGCCGGGCTCTGGCTCCCACATTTACTTGACTGCGATGGGAGAACAGCACTCTGAGCAGTTAGAGCTCTTAATGTATTGAGGCACAGATTGCAGGCATGTTGCTACCCTCTTTGTGAAATTGACTTTTAATTCGTAATGAGCAATTGCATATTAAAGTACTAATAGCCTCTAATGGAAGTTAATTTTGTTCCCCTCGGGACACGATATTAAGCAGCATCAAATGCTATGGTGGAACAGGATTGAAGGGATGATATCAAAGATTCTTGAAAGTTTTAATTGTTTGATATAATCTGCCACTTTGGTTGAGAGATGCTTCTGACTTAAAGGATTACGGGTAGCTGCGACTTCACTTGGAGACACCCACAGAGGACGGCTTAAGACAATTCGCTGCAGGATGTGAGAGGCTGTGTGAGGTCAAATTTAGAATGCCAGGCTATAGGCTAATTGAAAGCACTGAAATGACAATAGTAGTGTAATTGCATGATTAAAGTACAGTAGATCCAGCATGAATAAAATATACCCGGAGGGAAGCAGAGGGAAATGCATCCCAGCTAAATGAAGATAGTCTTCAGCAGCCTGTGCTGTGTCTCATTCCGCCTGTACGTCACAATAAAGACAGACAATGCTGCTGCAGCTTCCATCCTTTGAACATCAATAGTGTTTTAGCCTAATTTGACTCGTCATCGGCACTTTCTCAGTACTTGTGTTTCTCTCAAAATGAAAGGAAAATAACTCAAATATGACAGGCTTATTCAATATTAACAAAGGTGGGTTTGATGCTTCACAGCTAATTGTAAAAATCACCTCATATGTTGGTGTTTCTTAAGGGAAAAATGTATCAAATCAAATATGAGTTGACATTTATGTTGACAAAGAATAAACAATAAAGGTGTTCAGAAGATGATTGTTTTCAATGCAGTGTAAAGTATGGGTTGCTTGTACATCCCGTTATATTCACAATGAACTATGAAACATTTTTTGTGCCGCATGAAATGCATCACTTGCTAATACGTGAAGAAGGAAATCAAAAAGGTTCCTCCCGTGAATCTCTCTCTCGTCAGTGGTAGGGGGGCTCATGCACTAGTCATTAATATGTAGCATTAGCTGAATGGACTCATCCTTCATGTTAAAGGTTCATATTATTTCTTGACTGGCTAATAAGTTGGCTTGACATTTATTCCATGCATTAATCACCTGCAGTGGATGTTCCATTCAGTTTAACCTTGGCTGTGAGGAGAACAGAGGAAACTCAGAAGTGAACTTGTGTGTAGTTCACTTTTGTTCCTGAACACAGGACGGACTGAATGCTGCTCTCTTCTTTGTTAGGCTGCAGTTGGATTAATACATCTGGGAGCAATGGGTTTATTTTCAATACTTGTTTATTCAATTTGTATTATGTAGTGATTCGAAATGTAGTCTATACATTTGCAGGGGGATAAAAACTATAGGTAATGTTTGATGACGTGTTGTGAGGAGACTCTGCATGCCCCAAAGGCGTCTGTGCTGTTTTTTATAGGTATTGCTATAACAGCCTGCAGGCACTGGGAAGGCTTCTTTTCAATAGCAAATATCAACACACGTGTTCTATAGTGCGTCGTTTTTGTTTTGATAGCCAAGGAAGGAAACAGCCTGATAATGATTGCACAGTCATGCCCGGGAGAAAGGCTCTGGCTGAAATCTACCAGCAGACGTTGGTACGATGAATTCTTGCCTGAAATGAAAACAAAACATGCTTCAAACAAACACTACTACCCTAACAACCAGGCACTGCAAACACACGAAGACAGTGGCCACATTTGAGGGGTTCAGCCCGTCAGTCAACTTGACCTCTGCCAACCACTCGAATGGACTGTTGCCAGCTAAGCGTTACAGTTGCTGGAGGCGTCAAGGGAGGGGGCTGACGGACAAAATTACCCACTATGATTCATCGTGTAAATTCAACATTACATAAAAATACTGTGACTTTATGTGTGGCCCTTTCTTTGATGTAATAACTTTAATATGATATTTGACTTTAATAATTTTAATAAGTTGTGACATCTTAAATTATTCACTCCATCTGCCCCCCTGCTATTGTAGCCAACCATCAGTCAGTGCAGGTTAAGCTTAGACCTTGCCGCTGCCAAACTTTCATGAAGGAGGAATGTGCGTAGACACAGAAAATTCTTGTCAGAAAGTGTCTTGTGTTTAGCTGTGTTGTTAAGCGAGAAAGAAATTGATTAACCCCCCTTCCCCCAAACATACCTTAAATTAGCTACAGAAAGCTATAAGCCAAGTTTTCAAATGTTTCGATCCACATTTCGTAGATGATATCTAACGGAGAGTGAGACTCATAGCGAACATCGCCTGTACTGTCTATAAACCTGTATTCTACTCTGTCAAGCAGTGACAGACGAAAACACATTGTTTTGATCATCTTGGCACAAAATCTGTCTCGGATATACCTGAAAATGATAAGCTCAAAGCAAATTTTCCAATCTGAATTCACATAGAAGACCTTTATACTTTCTGCCAACTGGAGCTATAAGGAATCAAAGAGGGAAAGATACCTGTCATCATTTAACCTTTCATCCTGAGATTTGCTTGACTGACTGCAAATGGTGTGTGAAACTCAACCTGAGTCTGTTATGAACTACTTGAAATTCCCATGAGACTGAACTATTTTTTTTTTACTATTATTATTTATGGCTTAGATCCCCTAATTCAGGCAATGGTATACTCTCATTTGAATTTCAATGTGTAAACTCGAGGAATGATATAGTGACAAAAAGCTAACACTCCAGTTCCAAAAATTCAAACATCATCTGACGAGAATATTAGAAGAGCAAAGTGTCTGACTATTTCTCCATTTCTCTCATGAAGCTTAAGACTTCTTTTTATGCACTGTTTAAACTGAAAAGGTGTCTTTTTTCTATTAAATAGTATTAATATGCAGACAAGAAATCCCTACTCTCTACAAAAGATCTGAAGGCACAAATGAAAATATGCCACAGAGAAGCACTAAAATGACTCCTGAGAAATGATGTGATCCTGATATGTTTGCCCGCTGGTTTTGGTGTTTTTGGCCTTTTAAAGACACAAACTACCATAAAAATATCATTGTGCTTTTGTCTGTCTGCCTGCGCACACACAGACACACAAATTCAAGTATGCCCAATGAAAGGAGAAGGAGCATTAAACACCTTCATTATTGAAAAAAATGGAAGCCGTTGACTTTAACAGGACATATATTCCTCCCCAAATTACACAAATATGAATATGACCAAGTTGTCCTGTGCACACCAGATGAGATGGGTGTCGTTTCCCAACCTCTTACTCTCCCTCCCAAAAGACTGATGACACACACAGGAAGCCCCATGTCCCAGTATGACAAATTACCGTATGCGAAAAGCCTCATGAGGCTGAACCCGCCACTCGGCTAAGCATCTGACTCCATGTCACCTTAAGAAAAAACTGTTATTTCCTCTTTCTTGTCGTGGGACTCAGAGCGAGATGAAGTGGCTCTGATGTTGATAATATCAGCCATAGATGCATTCAAGCGCCAGCATGTACTAAATCAGGCATAAAATTAATTTCCAGACTGCGTTTCAACAGGGGCCTGTGTAATAAAGCCAATACCTATTGTAGCCAGGATCTGTCATTTGCAGTGGGGATCTGCCACTTGATTTGTCTTTCACAATCGGCAGCTGTTGTTGTACATCTCCATCAAAGGGGTGTTCCTTTTGATGCAAATGTGTAATTGTAATGGCCAGGTATGCTCCTGTTTTCCCTCTGTGTGTTTGTGCCGCAGCATGGCCAGATTGTTGCAGTACTGTGAGCTCAGCATCCACACAGTTATGCTCCTTCACCTGGTCTAGTATGACAGATGCTGCCGATTAGCTTGTGACAGACATTTCAGTGCAAAACACACTGATGGCATGAATCTATTCTTTTACATGGACGTTTGTTTTTTGAGAAAAAAAGTTGATCAGGATTTTGCTTTAGGCCAGCAACTCACAATTGTTTTCATTATCATTGTATCTGTTGATCATTTTAATTAATTAGTTAATCTTTTAGCCTGCAAAAAGCTAGCAAATATGGGGAAAAGCATAAAAATAGAGAAAAGCAAACAACCACTAACATTTGAAAAACTGGAACTAGTATATTATCATACTTTTTGATTACTAATTGTTTGTTGAAATTGTTGGAAATTAATGACTAAAAAATTTTTTTTCCCCTCCATGCTAGAAACATGGCTCTAGAGATGGCAATGTGGCAACTAAATGCCACATATTCTTGTGACATTTGTGGTGTCCAGCGGATGAATCCTACTGACTGGTGATCCCCTGACATTCCCACTATGAGGTTCACATCTGTTTGAATGGAATTTTTCAACAAATATTGAATAGATTGCAATGGGATGTTGTAATTTGACATTCATGTTCCTATTAAGATCAACTCTAACATCATTAACTAACTCTCTTAACTTTTCCTCTAATGGCGTCAATAGGTCAAAATTCTTCATGTGTCCAATACTTTGAATAAAAATACCTGCAAAACTAATGAAATTTACCTTAGCCTCAGCTGTGCTAATCATCTAATATAAGCATTGTAATATACTAATCTACATGGTAAACCATATACAATACCATCAGTGATTATTTTACAATTTATAGCTACTATAAACATTTCAGTCAATGAAGTATGAAAATTTAATTTTACTGTACTTATAGCGAAGTCCTCTCTGGTTTGTATTGATTCTTTGACACAAACTCTACATATAGACAGGCTGTATGATCTCAGAAAGTTGTTGCAGTACAGGGAATGTTTTGCAGTTGTGGCAGAGAGCCCTTGTAAACAATGAAAGAATGAAAGGCATTATAGCATCTTCCCAACAGAAAATATTGATGAGAGAGGTCAAGATAAAGATTAGAAACAACGCATGTATTTCCATCTCATTCCCCCCCCAGCAGTAACATGATGGCATTTTGTCAGTTTGTACTTTCACACATCCATTATTGTCCCATCTTTATCAACAACACCAACATTGAGATGTAGTGACACTTTTTTCATTTTCTAACATCAATTTCATCTTGTCAGAGAAAAGGTTGATGGATGTATTGTGCCACGACTGATGTCAAAGAAATGTATGCTGGCGCAAGAAGGTCACTGCAGGTTAGGCTTAAAACAAGATCTGTTAGTCGTTGAGGGATGCATTTGCCGTTTCTTTTCTTTTCTTTTTTTTGTGACTGTAATTACAGCAATTCAATGGAGGACCAAGCTCAGTTCATTTAATCCCAACCAAATTGTTTCATGAAGTTATGTTACTTGGCTGAGAGAGCTTGTCGGTGATTCAGGAATATTTTTAGTGAGCTAAACATTTAAAATGATAACACAGACGTGTGCCTGCCGGGCTGACATTGATCATGATTGCCAGAGCCCTTTGTCGCTCTCATCACTCATCTCTTTCCCCTCTCCAATGTTTACCTACCCTCCCACCTCTCTCCTCCTCCTCCTCCTCCTCTGCCTCCATCGGAACTGTCTCTCAATCTACAGTACCTGCCTGCTTCCTGTCTCCCAGCCTAATATTTCACAGCTGTCAAGGCCCATTTAGACTGAGCACGAACACCATACGCAATTAGCAAACAAGTCCTTATCTTTGCTCCTTCGTATACCTCACAGGGTTGCTTCTGCCCTTTTGGTGTCCCTAATGTGGAATTGGTTTGTGTACCTCCCTCACCAGTAACCAATGACAACTCTCTTTCATTCAATATCCATCCTTTCATTGCTAAATATGTTGCTCATACACGTGTTTTACATAGAGTGTTCTGCCGATGTGATTCCTCATAAAGCATGATGTGTGGTTTGGTCTAGAATAGCGTGGTGACGTGTAGTATGATGTGACCAGCAGCGCCTCCTGTCTGCTCTACACTCAATCCCTATCCACCTG
Organism: Centropyge bicolor; assembly: GCA_037975185.1. Taxonomy (NCBI): domain Eukaryota; kingdom Metazoa; phylum Chordata; class Actinopteri; family Pomacanthidae; genus Centropyge; species Centropyge bicolor. The sequence continues at coordinate 3,435,846 of JBBMOC010000015.1, read as the reverse complement.
TACCCCTCTGCTTTGAGTGGACCGCCACAATTATGTCCTTACAGCCCCTACCTTAGTGCTGCAGAACATGAAGTGCAATGCAGCTGCAGTGCGCCTGTAATGTCGAGTCATGACAATTTCGTCCTTGTAATGTTTTCCCATGCCTCAATTACTTCAAGTGTTTGGGAGGGGATCTATTAACACCTGTTCCTGCAGTCTGTAGATTGTCTATGCAATTACTCATAGCTTGCTGCCTTTATAGAGACATATGGTGGGAATGTATTCAGCACAAACAGTATTTACTCAAGTGAGTTAATGTCAACAAAGAACAGATGGAGGAATTTATGCTAGTTCAATGCGCATGATATAACATCCACTAATGGGCTACCACATCATATGTGTGCGGAAATGACATAGCATAAGCTGTTGCTGTCATTATCTCATGTGTATTGCCACGGCCTGCATTCCTTTAAATTAGCACAAAGGGGTTTTGTTTGACCCTTTAAATTGCAAACTACATCAACTTTTTAACTCTGATGTGTTCAGACAGAGAATATCCTTTTCCATCTAGTCATGAACTCTGACCTCAGCGATATATATATATGACTAGTGAAAATTCATTTGAGGCCTCTTGTTAACAGTAGAATCAGCTATGGCAAATTTGATTACACTTGATGCCTGGTTAATCAAACTGCAATTATATGAAAGAGCCACAATTGTTAATACTTGAATAATGATGCTTTTACCTCCAACTCACCTCATCACAGGACGCTCCCCACTGATTATGTGAAGCAGCAGAAGGTGGGAAGAGGGTTTTTGACTACACATGTGACAAAACTGTCAAGTAGTCAATGAGTGCTTCTGTAATCTGACAATCGTCAAGGGCCCAGCCAGTGCTGCGTTTGACTTTTGAGTGTTTATATCAGAGTGATGTCCAATTTTCATGAGTGCCAACAATGTAGGTAGATCTGGAGAGTGTAGTTTAATCTCAAAGAGCAAGAATATCTACCAGAGTAAAAATAGCTGCCTGGTAATCAGTGGCGTTCTTTCAGTTCTGTCACAAGCAAATCAGAACATCAGTGATTAACTATAGATGCAATGCATGTGATAATATATGCTCATGTGCACATCACTATCATTTCTGTGCAGTTGGAGGCAGAGGTGTTGTTTTCATCAGGATCATTATTTTGTCAGGGACCAAGCAGGAAGAGCAGGGACACACAGGGAATAGTTTTCAAACTTAAGGGCTTTATTTAGCCAAAATGAGATAGAGAAAACAATGTTGCAAAAGATTACAACACATAAGCAAAGACAAAGTTACTAAATATGGGCCCTTTAAATAAACTGAGGTCAACAAAACAATATGGCAACAGAAAAAAAGAAGGGGGATACAGACAGGTAACAAACAAAGGGGAGGGGCCTATTTCCTTGCTAATAAAACCCAAAATAAACCCAACTGCCCCTTAAAGATATAACACACATAATATTTATAAATACTAAACACATATACCACCCAAAACCCAAAGAAATATCCACATGCTGCTGTTCTGGAAGCCTCTGCAATTTAGAGCACCCCTGTCCAGCAATCAGAGTTGGCACCTTCCACTTCCTGTGGACAAGCATAAAGGCTGCTTTAAACTCAGCCCCATCCTTTTGCCTGGACCTCAGCAGCATGTGGAGAAACAAAGAGAAAGGTAAACTATATCAACTCAAAGTTTGATAAAGTTATGACAACAAAATGCTAACTAAAGTTCTTGCACCCAAATTGGAAAACCAGTATCATAATGTAAATCAAAGAAACAATAAACATCTTAAACTGAAAACGGTGTTATTATTTACATTGAAGGGGAACATTACTGCATGGTATGAACTGTTGTGTCCACCACACTATTCTAGACACAGAATGAACAAATCAAACTGCAGTTTTAAAGCCTTGTTGGTTTCAGTAGCCACATGTGCAGTGTGACAAAAGGAAAAAACTGCTTATTGCAGACGCTGAATCTGTACCACTATAAATGATAAAAAAAATAGTAATACACAACACTACAAAGCTGCAGGGTAGCCTCGAGCATGACCCCATGACAGAGTGGGTAACCATTACAGTTCTAGCTAGTGTGTGTATTTGTGTGTGTGGAACAGATTTGTAAAGATGCTGCCCTGGCAAATGCAGAAAACTCTAAATATAAGCGCTCACATTGAGAACAGATAAGCCCAAGGGAATGAATAACATTTAAATCTATTGTGAAATTATGCTATCTTTATGGTTATGAAGTCTTAGCCTCACAAAGTCAGACTATCTGACAAGCTCAGTTAAAGTTACATAAGAAAACATTCTCTGAGAATCGATAAAGACGAGACCAGATACTGTATGTACCAGACCAAAGTGTGAAAAATGGAAAGTGTTAAAATGGTGACTTTCCACCTCTGAAACAAACATCATCAAGACAGGGTTAGCAGTGCAAATATGTAGTGTCTGATATCTGCAACATTCTGCAGAATCTAATTTCTTTGCAGACACTGATTTGTAAGAAAGTTCAGGAGAAATATGCAAATCTTAAAAGCTACATTAAAACCAAAGCAATGAGCTAAAAGACACTGAACCAAAGAATCCAAAGAGCTGAGGGTGAAGATCTGTACTGTATCTTTTGTCACTACCAGTGATGAGTTATACATCTGATCCACTGTCTATATAAAATATGCATTTAAAAAGCTTCAGACAGACTTTATGTGTGTTTGTTTTTCATGTTTTCTGGATATAGCCAGTCACAAGTGCTTCATGGTCCAGTCGGGTGAATGAAGAATGGTAGAATGTAAGAGTGTGTCTAACAGCCCAGCCCCATGTGCACCATTGCATGGATACAAGCACATGGACACAATTCACATGCAAATATCCAAGACCATATTAGAAATACACACTGCACAACAGTTACTCATACTGTAGTGTAAATCACTCAGGGGCAATAGCTGACTGAGGAACTAAGGAGTTCAGAGTCCATGTTGCAGTGTAAAAAGAAATGAAAAGCGTTTGTCTTGGTGGGATGTGATTTATAGTGCTTTTCGGAGGTTAACAGCTGGAACAGGTGATGAGCTGATCTGGGGTCACTTTTGTTCTTTCGCAGAAGGATTTTATTGATGGAAGGAGGGTTGCCAATGATTTTGGATGACTCACATTTGGTTGGTTGGAATCTTTTGTGGCTCTGACTATGTGAACTGTTGAAGACAGTCTGTGAATGATGTGAGAATACTTACCGTTTTGCTGTGTACAATACGAGAACTGTCAATCATCTATTGTAGAAGTAAAAATGACAATGTCTGAAGCCCATTATCAGTCTCTGGTGACCAAATGCAGCATAATAAAACCCAACACAGTACAGCTACATTCTGATGTCTGAAACACAGTCTGTGCATGAACCAACTCATCTTGCATCCAGCACCTGCTTCAACCTGCTTATCAACGATAATCTTTTTAATGAGACATTCAATTAAGTTTACCTATGATATTATCATCAATAAATGAACCGACTGAAGTCCTTGTCTGAAGTGCTGGAGGACACGTGGGATATTGCTGCGTTCTGCTTGCTGTGCTGCATATTAAATAACTGGGCAGCCGTATACAGTAGATCAGTTTATTCAGGCTCAAATAGCTGTGTGTCACATACTATCACATCCTGAATGATATTTCAACTCAATCAAATTGTGAGTCCCCTTTGGCCAGTCAGTGCCAAAGCAGATCACAATGAATGAATGAATGAATGAATCAGCTCCTTGTGCTAAATGCAGCACACATTCTGAATGCATAATATAATTGTTTGGGTTTTTTTCTTTTCTCTCTCTCTCTCTCTTTTTCTAGGTAAGTGAAACAAATTGCTCAGCCTGATTGAAAGTGGACTGCCTCAGGGTATCACACTGAACAACACGCCCAGCTCTGGTACAGTACCCAGCCTTCACACTGACAGGGCCTTTGCTTCTCTCTATTAACACACACACTGGCTGGAAAGCAAATGGCTGAATGTTACACACTCTTTTCTCTTTTTTTGCCCATATCTTGATTACAGTAATTGGGTAACTGTGGAAGTACTCCAGTGGCTTTGACAAGTTTTTTGGTTGGTGATTGTGCAGTGCAGCTCATGGGTTTTGTCCGCTGTAGGACTACTGAGGCTCAAATAGTTTGTAATGCATGCCATTACAGATGTGCAGTTTTGTTGTGATTCTAGGCAGTGCTGGAAATGGAACAAAATAATTGCCAGTACTCTGAACCAGGAGCTTTGTGGCAATTACCTTTTACACTATCTTGCCCAGGTAACATGGTGTGAATACTAGATTCCATGTCACATACATGTACACATTAAAAGGGCTCATAACAAGGCTGTGACATGTAAAATAATGACTTACAGTTCATTTTCTTCACAGCTGAAACTTGCACAATACAATACATCGATTACCAGTATTTAATTTTGAGTTGATGTGTACACACATATGAAAATCATGATAACCAACGGGAGCACTACCCAACCAACACACACATACACGTCCCAAAGGAGAATGTTGCAGGATGCCATAACTATGACATTTCTAATCCACAGTTCCATTTTATCAAGATGCCTACCTTCTCTCCCTATGACATTTACCTATTTATAAGTGTATATCAAAGACTTGGGTAATAGACCTTGACATTTTATGCAGGGGCTTCTCATGTTTTTCACAATATAGTTACATGACCCCACACGAACCCTTGGAATGAAAAATAGAAAGGACAACATTTTAGCCTAATATAGCCAGTTAAAGTCAGTTAATGCCAGAGAAAAGTACTCAGAAAAAATCTGATAATAAACATTAAACATTTGTACCCCTGAAATAAGCAGCAAAGGGAAAGTTTGTCTTCTCTGTGAAAACCATTGTATTCACATAGTATGAAATTCTGACTCCAATCCTCACTCTCTCTACATCATTTAGCTGTCATAATAGGCTCCATAGTGGCTCATAGTTGTGCTATTCTAATGCTGCTGTTAGGCCATGCACATATTCAGTTTAGTGTATTTTTTGTTTTTTATCTATTTTTAGACATTAAACATTTTAATGATGCTCATATTATAAAAACACATCATGCTTTTGACAGTATAAACTTTACCTCAAATCTAATTGTAGCAGCTGAGTGCAGTGTGGTCAGTGCAGGTTCATTTGCTCAGTCACATTACCTGCTCCATGCCCAGAATACACCAAACATCTAGAGTAAAAACAATATCTGTAGTCATGCCTACTAAAATATTTTGTTCCAGAGGTAGTTTGGCCTGGGGCTGTATTTTCAGCAGCACAGATGCTACTGAATGAACAATCATAGAAATATTATAGGAACGTTATGGGCAGCACTATGATCCTCGCTCTTCCACAACTACACATTTCTACTTGTAACTTGGTCAGAAAGGAGGCACTACTCTATAGAGTATAAAGGCGAAAATATAGTATAGAATTGAGTATTTATAGAACATAGTTTAGAGAATATCATAGATTCAAGATGAAACTGATGAAACTTTATTATCTGCTGCATCAGAAACATGGCCGGCACCACAGATTTGTCAATATGCAACACAGTTAGGCTACTGATATTTCAGAGCCATGTACAGGGCAATAGATTCTAACATGCACCGACCTCAGTCAGATAAAGGATCGATGAATCAGGCAGATTAAACTAATGCATTCAACTAAACAATCCCTATGCCCCTGCACTCTCAACTACTGTGGGTGTGATTTGCACTGAAGCCAACAGTTGAAGGAACCCTGCAGGTAGCAGGATGCAATAAGAGATAGTGGTAATGATTATGGTATCTGGCATTATCTAACATCTATTTATCTAACATTATCTAGCACACTTGTTTGTCACAGTCAATGGATAAAAGACAAGAGAAATGCCTTATATATGTGCCATATATTATTATATTGGTTGACCAACATGTTGCATTATACTCTCTGCGTCCTCAGGATCAATGGACTGAACAATGTCAGGCTTCAACACAAGTTTTGTGGCAAAACAGTGTTCTGGAAAATGGCTAAAGGCAAACCTGAGTTTTCTCTGAAAGTTTGTCTCTCATAGTTTCAGTTCCTTTGGTGATACATAAAGGCTCAGCGTTTTTCCTTTTGAAACGGAAAGCAGAACACGTCTCTGCTATAATTTTAAATATACAGTAACTTTGCTTGCAAAACGCTGATACATAGCTACACCCAGCTTCTCCTCTGATACTGTCTTGTTTCACTGTAGCCCCACCAGCAAGTTGATTGGATGGTTCCTTAGGTATGTTATGCAGAGAACCATGGCTGTCTGAGTCCATGTTTCTGAGACTGTCCCTGGTCCTCAGCCATGGTGTTGACTGCTTATTTCACTCACTGATATGTCTTTTATCATATAAAAATCCCCCACCATATGGACATGTGAACAAGGTTAATAATGTATTTTTCATTAGAGGGGTCCTTTAATGAGACAAACACATTAATATTCTATTCATTAATGGATGGCATTCATGTAGCACTTTACAATTTAGACTTTCATTAATCCATTCACACACAGTGTGGCATGCAAGGTGCTGGTAACCTCCAGGAGTAAGTCTGGGCTTCAATAACACTTTGACAAGAGGAGCCAGGGACTAACCACTAACACTTTGAGCAATGGACAACAAGCCAGAGTCACCCCATATTACAACCACCAACAGTTGGAACTGCCATATGAAAACTTGCAGATGATATCAATGTGAAAGCATAAAATAATTGGCCAGTCATTGAGAACATAGTATCCCAGAAATAAATGAAAAAATGTTTTATATTATATATAATAATGGTGTTTTGTTTTTGTTTTTTTTGTTTTGTTTTTTTTTTTGGGGGGGGGGGGGCATCTACAGCACTGATGACAGTACTGGATGGATCCTCACCCTTGTCTTGTGTCAAATGACAAGACACTGATCCCCAGGTTACTTTCTTTAGCATGTCTGTGTTTGAAACGAGTTTGATAGAGTTTGTGTAATATCCGTCTCAAATCTTGACAACAAAGCGGGGACTTTACAATGAGAGAACAGACAGGGAATAAACTTAGGCCATTTTCTAATGACTGAGCCAAAACATTTTGCAGCTTAAGTTGCCATAATTGCTTAAAAATTCATTTTGTGATGCACCAATTACGACTATAAGTTCCCGAGATGCTTCTGTACCTCTTTATTATGAGCAAGCTCTCTCCTCTTGCAGTCATCCAACTGCTTCACTTTAATTGGCAAGCACTCGTGGCGCGGGTCTTCACTGTATCGACGCATCTCTCGACGTTGCAGCCACTGACTCCGAGGTGAAGCCACTGCATTTGTGTTTGACTCCGTCTGGCTGCATGTCATGCAGCATAATTGAGTTCAAATTGAATATGAGCTACCAATCAGTGCAATTAATGGAGGATCGGATTGTATCTTGTGAGGGCACAGGGTAGACAAATCTCCCCAGTCCTAGGATATTAATACCTAAGCACCAACACAGGCACACAAGGCCTCTCCTCAGATTGGTCATGCTCGTGGCTGACATAGGAATGGCTTGCTCTAGGTTGGCTCATTATTTTCCACCAAATTGATTACAGTCAATGCATTTACATCCTACTGTTTCATTTAGTTATTGTACATTCTGTGTGTGCGTGTGTGTGTGTGAACTTTCTAGAATTTATAATCCATCCATTCGAACAATGCCATTTAAAATACAGCAGTCATAAGTTGTGGGTATCTCAGGACTTAAAATTCATAGTTAGCAATAAGTATTGTATCAGTTGACTGAAGAGCAATCACTCAGAGAACATTGCTGTATTAATCCATCCAGCACTGGCTCCGCTGCCACCTGGCACAGTACAGTATACTTTTTTGAAATCCTCGAGTTTTTAATTGCAGGCCTTGGCTCCAGCGGGATGTGATTTGGCTATCCTGATGACATTTCATGCACTCCTCGTCTTTCCTTTATGCTTTTTATTCTTGGGTTTAATGCAGCTAATCAATTGCTTCCCATTTGTAACACGCTCTTATGTGACAAACAACCAGTAATGTGACACACTGACTTGTTTTTGGTGACTTCCTCTGATTTTATTTATATTTTCTTAAACTGACTATTTCTAGCTGCTGGCTTTCATATTTTATAAATGTGCCGTGACATCTTTTATGACTCTGTGTCTATAAGTCACTCGTAGAATATGGCACCAATGCTGTAGATTAGGGATTTCATCGCTGGGTCCTCCAGAAATGGTATGAACTCAAATTGCTTGAATCCACTTTAATAATTCCCATTTCTGATTTCTATTTGTTACAAGTAGTATGAATCAAGTGGGTGTCAATGTTTACAGTTTGACTGAAGCAGAACTATCCTTGCGGTCACAAACAGGAAAAAAAGAAAAGATCAGAGTGAATAGCAGGAACAGCAGACAGACAAACTTGAGCTCTCTCCTTTCCAACTTTGACGTCAGTTTGATGTGCTAGGTTGCAGTGCAGTCTCTCCGGTCTGTCTGTCGGTCGAGTTAACCCAGCTGGACAGTGGAGCTCTTGGCCTGTATTTCTCTTGCTTGCTTGCCAGCAACTTCCAGGCCTGTCACTTTGTAACAAAAGTGAGAATGAAATACGGCTGTTTATTAGGTTTGATAAACGCCAGTGGGCAACTGTGTCTGTAAACTGCAGCTTGGAAAAAAAATAATTTTCTACTTAAGATTCTACAGAAAATATTTTGTTCAAGGAATATTGTTTGTTTAAACCTCATTTAATTCTGTGTAGGTTTATGTACTCTCTCTCTCTAAAAAAGAGAAAAAAAAAAAATACCCTTGCTTAATTTGAAAAATTGAGGTAACAATTTGCATGCATCTTTTTAAGTAGTTCCAGCTCTGGCAATTTTGAGTAAATCCTCTTTAAGCTTAATTAAGGTCAAACAACTTCATTTGAACTCAAACGTTGTGGTGATATTAAGTTGTCAATTTTAGTTATTCTAACTTCTTTATTTTACGTTCATGCTACTTAAAAACTTGATGTATCAACTTGCATTGACTTTTTTTTTTTGAGTATTAGTAATTTAATTAATCTAAGTCAGAATAAATAACACAAATTCAGGCATGTCCACTTTGAAATGATGCATGTAGTTGAAACTTGGTAGATGAATAACTTGCACTTACTTAATATAGGAGATATTAAGTAAGTGCAATTGTAAGGTGGATGCAGAAAAGATTTTCAAAATTGTTACACAAATGCATTAAGACAATGTTCCTGTATTTTAAGTTTGACATAGTCCTTAATATATTTTGTGAACTCACTAAAACTAGTACATGAAACAAACGGAATGTTTTATTTTGAAAGGCATATTAATTATAAGCCTTATTTACTAACCCCATGAATCATTTCTTAGAGTGTAGACAGACTAATGGAGCAAAAGTTGTTAAAGGAGGGAGGAACGTAGTGGGAGAGTGTGACTGTGTGGCAATGACAAATGGTTTACATGGCTCACGGCTCAGGTAGAAGAGCTCTTTAGCAAGTATTTTGCTGATGACCAAAGGGAGGTCTGCTTATGTCTTAGACTAGCACATGTGAAAAAAAATCTGGTATTTGGTGACTATTATGATATACTGTATATGGATTACTGTTGACTGTCTGTGGGGTAACATAGGCCTACATGTAGCTCAGTCTACACCTTACTCCACCTTCAGTATGTTCAAACTGTTTGGTGCTGCTGTAAGCATGCATGTTCACCTGGTAGGAGTGTGACTAGTGAGCAGTTTGGGGTGGATGGTGTGCACAGTATGCATATCTGAGGGAACTACAAGGATGGTGTACTGCTGGGCGGCGTTCAAATGATTGCCTTCAAATACAGTAATGTAGAGTAGAGAACCCTCTAGAATTCAACCAAACAACTTAAAAAAAGAAAGGGGGGAAAAAAGGAGAAACCTTTTACTGTCATCAAGCAATAGGCTGCATGCAATGATTTGTCAATTGTCTGTTTTGTTTTGATTGATTGTCCTTTCTAACAGTATGCAGCAGACAATGCTTTAGAAAATCATGCTGTTTCTTATGTTTTGTTTTCCTCCTGAATAAACACTGTTTTTTGGGCATTAGACGTATATTTACAGTGATTTTAATGATCAGTTCGGTTCAAATCTTCATTCTCTACCAAGCATTTAAGTCTAATTTTACATTCAAACTGCACCACTGTTTTGTGAACATTCCAAAATTGGTTCCTATATAGTAACTTTGTATATATATATTTAGCAGTGATGATGAAAGAAAAACAATTTGCTATATAAAGTCGGTCATTTTCAGATGGTTACTGACTTGAGTGCTTTATACAGGCAGTCTGTCAACCTCAGGCACTAATCAGTTTTAGCAGTGGCTGCATTTGATGGAAATAAATGGCTCACAATCATTTGAAAGCAATTGAAAATCATCACTGTCATTTCTATTCATTTAGTCTGCTTTGCATTTTTACAGCAGCATAAAGTCCTTGTCGTGAAGCCTATTAGAACTATAACATCAATAGGTAGCAGTGTTGTCAGGTGGACAATCTAAAAATATCTTCCACAAATTATCACGTTAACACAGACTATTGAGCGTTAACAAGCATCACAGCTTGGGAGAGCTAGAATTCGTCTGCATGGGAAAACATGTCAACATCTCACTTTCCTTCATCATTCTTCTCTGCCCTCTGTCTTTTACCAGATCCGTACTGTTTATTGTGCTTCTGTTTTCTCTCAGGCATTATGACCTCCTCCATCAAAGAGGCTGCGCTGGCTCTGCATCTGGACATATAATAAGGGCACTTTGTTTTGCTTTATATCAGCATCAGAATATGATTGAGCCATGAGTCAGATGCCTCTGCTGCACAGCACAAAGGAAGCATTGCAACCCCTGCTCTATTGTTCTTACCAGAGCGCTAGATATTGTGTCTAGGGGTCTTGTGCTAAAATCATTACATACTTATCCCGCTTAGATTCAGATGAAAAGAAATTATAAGAAACAACAATTTAAAAAATAAATAAGAGGCAGGTATCTGAGTACACAGAGACAATCTTTCCGTTCTAATACAGAATGCTCCATTGGCACTGCCATTATGCTAATGCACAAGGCGACGCTGTTGAAATGATTCGTTAGTGTAATGGGAAGAAGCTAATTGAGTGAATTCTCGCCAAATCACCAGACGTGGTTAATCGCCTGCCATAAGCCTCAGTCAGATGTGAACATTCGTATGCAGGTACAAATATATACTCACAAAAACACGCGCTTGCACAAATGCATGCAAAGGTGTCTACAAGAAGGGTGACTGCACTTCACCTATGACAGGCACTCCATTTAGAGCAGCAGTGCTACACAGGTGCTCACTGCTCTGAGACAGACAAGATCTTTGAGTGGAATTGACTGTGAGATGGCGAAAAAAAGAGAGACATGAATACTGAGCAGCTCTCGCAGCGGCAATACAGCACAACAGTCGAAACCTAGTGTGTCTTCTAGTTGAGTCACTCGCACACAGAAAGTCCTGAAGGAATACTAGCCAAGCCAATGGCATTTGCAGAGCTGGAACGACGACAGATGATTTTTTTTGCTTAGAGAAGGTACGCAGCGTGTCAAGCAAATGCCTCAGACTTTACCGAAATAACTCGCTCGTTTACACAGGAGCCTTTATGCTTGTTGCAAAAGAGCAGTGTTGATTAATCAGTAGCAGTTTCTCTAGCCTAATCTGGATGTGTGTGTGTGTGTTTGTGTGTGTAGGTGTGTTGAGAGAGAGTACACCCTGGATAATGTCACATTAGCATACTTCCATCCCCTCGCTGTCACTCAGTGTAAAATAGAAGACATACCTGTAGAGTCAGGCCTATACTAACTCCACAAATATGTCTCTAATGTCATCAGGAGTCAGCCGCGTGTTTCACCACAGCGGCTGACATAACAGCACCGTGTAACTCGCCGGGGGCCAAGCCGGGGAAATGGATACATTGGCTTTAATGGAATACAGTATGTGTGGTTCAGCCAAGTAAAACACAATGAAAGTCCGCGTTTTCAGCTGATATCACACAAAATGTTAGAGAGGTGTGAATGCAGCAATATCAAAGTCTGACAGCTGCCATCACCACTGAAATGAGCAAGTGAAAGTTGCAAATTCCTGCTCAGAAATGTTTGAGCCATGCTGACTGAAGAACTGGAATGCTGAGACACTGCCGGCGTAACCTGATAATGCGCATTTGGAGTGTCTTAACCGTATTAACGTGAAATGACGAACAGAGTTTCATTCAGACTGTCAATGGCTCATAACCTGATATTACTGCTCTGATTCATCCCGACAATTGTCAGCTTCTCTCTCAAGGATCGAGGAGCTTGTCTCAAGGCATGTTGTCAGTGTCATCTGGAACTGAACAGGAGGCTTAGGTAACCACAATATCTTTAATTATTATTCAAATTGGACAGAAAATGTAAAGCACACAAACCGTCCTGAGATTGCCTTTTAAATGCTCCCAGGGAATGTGTTGAGTGGATGGGGCTGTTGCCCTCATACAAATACTCTAGCAGGTGATGCAAATGTATGAGTGCTCAAGCATTCTCATATTAAAACCCCACTGAGATTTGCTCAGGAATCCTGATGTTGTGTATTATACTGTGGCGCAAAATAGGAAAAAGCTTCCAGCTGAATCAAGATTTTTTTTTTTCAATGTAAAAATCCAGCCATTTTTTCCAGCCTAATTTTAATAGTAAGGCTGTAAGAACAGAGGTGTGTGCCCTTATTTAAAGAGACCACATATAATGAGCCTTTTTGCCCTAGTGAAATTCTCTTGTTTGGTATGAGCACTTTATCCCTCACAGGAAGTTGACATTTAAATAATGTATAAACTCTCCTGAGCAGCAGCCGCCGCCGCGTTGCATCCAGAGAGAAAACTGGACTCATCAGATGTTTTGGCCTCCTTTGATATAAAGTATCACAGACTGGCCATGCTGGTAAACATCAGCTCAGCGTGTGGAGTTTACAGACTAAACTTCAAACAGCTGGTAAGCCATCAGCGTGAAAGTGAAGCTGTCAGTTACAGCATCAGAAAGCTACTATCAGCCTCTGAAGGCAGCTTTAAAGTCGTCGTTAAAAAAATGACACCAAAATTCACCTTGCCTGAAATATAACATATTATAGCAGGCTGTAAGATAGCGTAGTACTGATGCCATTGTCCCCAGAGGATGAATTCTGCTGACGTTGAATCCTTAAACCCTTGACTTTTCCTTCCTTCTTTTTCCTTGAAATTTTTGGTTTTAAGTGAAATATCTCAACTGTTTGGTGGATTGCCATTAAATTTGGTCCAGGATGAATTGTAATATCTTCAGTGATCCATTCACTTTTCATCTATTGCAACCAGCAGGTTTTTGCTCGCCCATTAAAATATCCCAATATCCACTAAAAAGGAATGGCCCAAATATTAGTGGTCCCAAGAGGATGTATTATAATATCTGATGATCCTTTAACTTTCCTACCCACACCACCGTCACATCAGGCTGCATAACGTCTGCCAATAAACAACACAAGACAAGGTCAAGACGGTCAGAGTCGTTTTTTATTGCCAAGTATGTTTTTACAAGGAATGTGCTTTGGTGTGAAAGACAAAACAGTTCAAGTCAGGAATCAGAATAGAAAAATAGAAGACAGTAATACAATAATAAGTATTATCATTATTAGATATTATATCATTATCATAGACAATAATATATGAAAAATAAACAACTATAAAAACAATTAAAACAGTACATACAGTATGAATGACATCAGTGTCAGTGGGGGTCTCGGACCTTATTCATGAAGCCAGCTGCAGATGGGGAGAAAGTGTTTTGAGATTTTGGTCCAGATTGACCACAGTTTGTTGCCAGAGGGGGATGACTCAAAATGTTGAGGTCGGGAGGAGTTGGCCATAATCTCACCTGGACACATTAGGGTCCTGGAGGGATGGCAGACTGGAGCCTATCAGCTTCTCAGCGGAGTGAATGATACGTTGTAGTCTGTCCTTGTCCTTGGCAGGGTCAGCGGTCTACCAGGCTCCACAGTGTCCAGTGGGGAGTCATGCAGGACGATGCAGGCAGGTGGAGTTGGATCTTTCCTGAATTCCACAACTGTCTCCACTGTCTTTAGAAGGGATGTTCCTTTCTTTAATCTTTAATCAGAAGTTCAGACTCAGGAAAACACCCAGAAAATGAAAATTTAGCATATTTGAATCAAAAGGTTAAACATTGTCTGAAAAACTAAAATTGTGCATCTAAGAAAGAAAGAGCTGTTTGAAAGTGTTAATGTGCTTCAATAACTATATCAAATTGTAACGCTGTTGAAATATGTGGCACTTCTATGCACTATGCACCGTCCATTATGACATTGCACATTATTCTAGAACACATGACACGCATAAGATCTTACACATAGTTGATTTAAATGTGTGTATTAATAAATAATACTAGGTTTAACCGACTAGTATTCCTGGCAATGACTAGTGAGGATAGCATTGTTTACCTACACTAGTTGACTAATTGTCCACATCTAGTCTGTAGAGCTCGTTGTGGCTGCATCAGGTCTCAATATGGTCAATCTCCAACCTGTATATAGACTCAGCCAGTGTTTTCCACCACTTGTTCTAATTGTCATTGTCAAACAATCACGGTTACTGTTGTGTTTTTTAGGTTAGGATTCCACCAGTGTTTATTGCTCAGGAGGTTTTTTTACAGGGAGTCAGCAGAGGTCTCCTCCTCTGACATTCACACCCAGTAATTAAAACTGGTAAAAACACTGAATAAAGCAGTGTCTCTCCAGCGCTCTTTGGCGGACACAAGATGTCTGAGGGCCTCAGCTGCCGTTCACACTAACTCAGCTATCTAGCAGTTTTTCTGATAACTTCAACTCCAGGTGTCTGATGACTCAAATGGTCTCTGACAGGAGGCAGGCTGTGGCTCAAGAGGCAGAGGGGTCCTCGACCAATCGGAAGGTCGGTGGTTTGATCCCTGACCCCGGCGGTCTGCATGTCAAAGTGTCCTTGAGCAAGATGCTGGACCCACAAATTGCTCTTGATGTCTGTTCTATAGGTGTGCGGATATGTGTGCATGGTTAATGGTGGTGGCAATTTCCAATCAGCCACGAAGTGTGAACATGCGTGTGAATGGTGTGACACCGCTTTGAGTGGTCTAATACAATGAGAACAGCTCAGTCGATTTATCAATTGTGATTCACCTGCAGGTGGAGTCAGGCACATTTTGCTTGTCCTGTAGTCACCAGTGGGTCTAAGGGTCCAGCACATGGTCTCTTGTCTGCTTTCTCTTTCTGACCATGTGTGCATGTAATTCCTTGTGTCTGCACACGGGGCTCACAACTTGACTTTGTGTGGATGTTATTTTAAGTCCAAATATGTGTGGCCTTATTCAGCAGAATATCCTGTATATGGAGGTTTTCTCTCAGTGGCATTGTGTCCGATAACCTGCCTATTCATCACTTTTACCCCCTCAACATGTCCGGGACACAGGATGTGAATGTGAGATTGCTTGTGCTGGGAGTTTGAGATGCTGGGGCCATCTGCCTGTTGACAAGGAGGTTAAACAGGAGGAACACTGTCCCACACCTTCTGCTTGCTCTGCAACATGTCACAGAGCGGTGGATGGTTTCTGGCTGACCTATTGCACCATGGCCCACAGTTCATCGGGTTTCTAATGTGGCTTATTGTCATGGCAGGAGGTGACGCAGTGAATCTCTGTTTGAGGGCACCGCTTCTTTAAACTACACAGCAAGATAACCAGGTTTTGAAGGAGTAAGCAGCAATTAAAAATGCTAATATTCAGACGATTAAAAAAAAAGAAGTTTAGATAAAACTACCTACGCAAACAAATCAGTGTATTCAATGGCAGCACTCCACTCCTTCAGTTATTTATTGTTTCCAAATATGTAATTACTAATGCAAGCTGGTACAGTATATATGATATTTTGAAATGTGCAAGGGTCAATTACTGAAAACATCCATTAGAGTATGCAGAAAACAAAAAGTGGGTGCATTTACCTACCAGTTGCAAGGATGCTTTCTAAGGACAAGGACGACACTTGATTGCACAAAACACCAATTTAGTGATTAAATGGTACCTGCAGACTAAAGGGTGTTGAGACGTTTTCAAGTGATTTCACAGATACCCTATTTAACAGCAGAGTGTGACAGAGCTGTGCAACCTGACAGAACTTTGACTGTGTTTCAGAAAATGTGTTTCGGCAACTTAGGAAAACAGTAGTGTTGTTCATGACATTGACTCTTTGTTAATCTGAACAGAATAATGATGTGTGTGTATTGCAAAGTATTGAATCATTTGACTTGGCTTTTTCTTATATATTTTAGTCTTATATGTGACATTTGTGTAAATTAACAGCAATGTGCTTGGTTTTTAAAAAGGTATATGCAATTTCAGTTTACCCTGTTAATTGCTAAAAACTTGTTTATAACTGCAGTGCAGAACTTGAAAATGCTTGCTACAGTTCACAGGTCTTGCAAATGCAGATAAATACATGGGACCGTGGCAAGTATCCAGAGTTGCTGTACAAAGCGAGATTTATGTTCTGCATGGCTGATACTGCTTTAAGGTGTTGCCTCATATAAACCTTTAGTCTTCTGTATTTGGAAACAAATTTGGCACCAATGGTAAAAACTATTTACTTTCTTGTTGCTCAGGTAAATGATAGGTGAAAGGAAATGCCGTCTAGAACATTTGCTCCTGTTTTCTTCTTTTGGTGTTTTATGAGGACAGATGCTATTTGCAGACTGCCAGCTCGCCTTCACAGAGGACTGAACATAATTTGATCTGGTTACCAAATGCAATTATGCTTGATCTTATTTTAGAAGGTACAGGCGAGAGTGCAAATACATATAGTATATTTTGAGAAGTCCACAGTATCCTGGTACTCAGGTCAGGGGCTACCTATGGTGTGTTGTTGAAAGTCCCCAATTCAGGTGATGTGGAACGCGTGACTATGTTGCTAAAACTTAGGGTAATGTCAAATGTTAGTTAAACACGTTATTGTTCTGAACCCTCCACTGCAATCAAACATTTTTGGTCTGTTCCTATCCTCGTTGTTACCTGGTTTGATATTAAATGCATGCTGGCAGCCTGAAATCCCATGATATGGCTTGATAGTCAGCTCTGCTTGACTGATGGTTATCCTTTATTCTCATGTAAACAGACATCTCAAGCATTTTTTTTTCTTGTCCCCATTCTAAATTGATGTGCATGTGCACTCTGCCCTGGGTTTGAATAGACCGGGATTGAAAAGATGATTTAAAAACAGCCTCTTTAACACAGGAGTCTTCACAAATGAAAGCACTCAGCTACGGTGTCCCAAAATAAGCAGCCTGTGTTGATCCTCTGTTGTTGATGTCAGGTTGCACAGCTCTCCCAGCCAGCATGGCAAATCATTTGTACCACAATCCCAACTGGATGTGTATCTATTAAAACTCACTGGAGTGAAAACACCAATTTCAACAACAGATCTACATCCACTTATTTCTCAGTGTCTCACTACTCGCCAGTATGTCCACTATTCACCATAAGTATTACAGCAGTAACGCAATTATGCTGTTGTGAAACTGCACACTCATAACAAACATTTAAATTCAACACAATCACATAATTACACTGTGGTAGAACAACCTCCTCCTTCTCAATCAGAAATGGTATTGTGGGTGTGGCCAGACCTACAGGGCGGGGCCATCCACCTTCCTTGCAGCTGCAGTCTTACCTTCTCTGTGAACTAGCTTCTGTGTAAACCAGTATAACAGATTATACCCTTTAGTGTACCCAGCAAGCATTCTGACTTTGAATAGCCGGCCTATCAGCTGACACCAGCACAGGAAATCAGTGGAAGTATGGTGCCAGAATGAAATTTGAGACGCCTTTTGTAGTTAATTGTAGCAGCTGCCCAATTCATTTTGTTATATTCCTGGTGTCAAGAATTTTCTGAAACCAGTTCCGTTAATTTTCTTACACTCGCAAAAGTGATTTTAGGCTCAGATAGCAGAGAAAAAGAATCAAAAAAAAAAAAAAAAAAAAAGACTGGCACTTATGAAACACCAATTAGTCAGCACAGTATCCAGAAATCACAGTCACTTTCCTCTGATCAATGCAGCTTTGGCTGAATTCATTGATCTCCCTCTTGATGAGTTCCTCTCTCGAACACATTTTTTGATTAACTGGTCATTAACCTTTTTAACATGATTCAGATGATTTCACCTGATATATCCATGGACTGATCCTGTGTGTTGAGGACAACTGGAAACCATGATACTGAAGAGCTTAATTACTGTAGAGTTATGCAAACACAGCTTACCAACACAACTGTACCACTGATTGGGTCATTTTAAATCTTCCAAAATCACATCACGACCATTCTTTCTGAATAAATAAAATCACCCTCATGATGACAATTTTGCACATCATTTTGAATTTGCTACATGCACAGTGTCTGGTTTCATTATTCCTCTGGACTGTAATATTCTGAGTGTGCCTTCCCAGGAAGCATTTGATTGATGGTGATGTCCAGGAGGCCAAGTTCATCCTGAACAAACGTACGATTTTGACAACTTTTAACTCACACTCTTTGTGCACTCATTACATAAACACACTATCAGTTCATCTTTCTCCACGTCGTGCAGGCAGAAGCTACGGATACCCGTACTTCCATGCTGTATTTACGGATTTCAATTCCAATGCGAGCCGTCACATCTGTTCAATGTCAAAATGTTTACTGCTCTTTCATTCCACCTGTCTCGCCGTAATAAAAGCTGTCACAATCCACCACTATTATCAAGGGGAGCACAGAATAAGATATTTTTTTTCTTCCCTTCTTTGTGTATAGGTATCTCTACTATGCAGGAATGGGTATGGGCAGAGCCTCTTTCACCTTGAAATCTGTTGCAGTTTGATCACAAATTCATCTTGGGCTTTTGTAGATGTTAATGAAATGCAACATTGCCAAGTCGACTTCATGAATATGGATGATGTTCATTTGTGTAGTTTGTGCTGTCTGTACTCTTCATATTGTACTTCTTAGTTCTCCAGACTAAAGTCCTTCACTAGAACTCACTGAATGACACTTCACTAACTTGTGCTCTGATCTTCTCTATTTCTATAACTATTATTACCGTGTCATGCCTTTATTTACGACTTTTTTCTTGCTGTAGGAGTTATTGAGCTTTAAGATGCGGCCTTCATGTTCCGCAGTTAAGTCATCCTGTCACAAGCTGCTCTCAGTTGTCTCTCCATCTATTCTCCAGTGATGTATTATGCTAGATATTAAGCTAATATCATGCATCGCCAGAGAAAACTGTTTTGTAGCTCGCAGGACTGGATTCAAGGTAATGTGCCTCCAATACAAGACACACTTGACGGAACTTGGTTGCGAAGCAGCTTTAACGTTTCTATGCAAGAGAAAATACAAGATGCCAGAGTGAGTTAGCGTGGTCCTTAAAGTGCGGAGCGATGTTTGTTTCGTTGCCTTTTTCCACTCCTTGAAACGGTTAACAGCCGTAGACCGGAGGAATGAATGAGTGCACTCTCTGAACAATTGGTTACACTAATGGGTCAATTTAGCTCAGAGGAGAAGTGAGAAGCAAGCCACACAGCTGATACAGGTTTAGTGCAAAAAAGTGCTGACAATTTCAGGGGTGATCACAGCATAACAAGAATAAGCTTCTCTGTAACTCTAGAGTGGCTTTTAATGACTCACGTATAAGTCACTCCTGTGTGTGCGTGTTTGTGTGTGTGGTAGTTGTGGGGGCCTGTGAGATGACAAAATAATATGTAAGCTCTTGTTGTGTTAAATGCTGGCTCTTTCTCTTACAGCCTTAATGCTTGCTTTCAGTCTCACTAACTGTTTATAAAACGCTCACACTATGAGCTGTTGTACTCCGGCTGTTTTTATTCAAGCTGAAAAGGACATTACATTTCATGCATTCCCGTATGTACAATAGGTTATGGATCAGCGGAGAGGATAGTCGTCACTGAGGGAAAAATGAGCAGAAGCAGGAATTAAGCCTTGTCTGCACGGGCGGACCTCCTGTGATTTGGGATTTTTACTCTCACACGATTTGTTCTGCACATTTGCAGGATTAATGAAGTCTATGTTTCAGTCAAATTTGCAAATTTGAGCTCGCTGCCTCTCTGAATGGGTCTCCATGCTGAGACGAGCCTCTGAAATTTGCATGCGAAATGCCATCAACGCTCACAATAATGGTTTCCACTGCTGCCATTATCTCCACCTGAAAAATGCAGGAAAATCTAATACTTCTGAGGACACAGAATTACTGACATGCTGATTCATATCATCACATGGCCAGTGTGTTAAGCAATATATCGTGGGTTGTTTGCATAGTTGACGGATTACAGACATGGTAGACCTGCATGGAATTAAAAACACAGGTGCCCTATGTAATTACAAATCACAGAGGGACATCATGGTGTGTGCTGCAGACTGGCCTTCAGTGTGACTTTTAACATGACTGAATGACTGAAGGACAGAGAAAAGAAAACAAAATAAAATGTGTTTATTTGTTTATGCGTGACCAATACAAGAGCCTGGTCTATGTACAGTATTTTCTACATACATGTATTTTGTGTATTCAGTGTTTCAGGTTTGTTTCCAGTTTCCAAACTTGCATAATGACAATGAACTTTGCAAAGCTATAGCAGCTGAGCTACAAAGTGGTTTTGTTCCAGATGTCTGTTTCATTAAGGGACTGTACTGTATTATTAGGGATGAGAAGTCAGAAGAGGTGAGGTTAATGCATTTATTTTATTGTTTCGCAGTCGCTCCTTACTGCTGCATCACACCAGAAAGCAGAATTGCAGTAAAGTGAAATGTGTTATATAAACTTAGCCTATGACATGAGCCTCACACCTTTCTGCTCAGTAAAAGGACATGCATTGACTGACTGTGGCTGTTTCCACTGTTACTAATATAAGTTCTGCACTTGCATTTTTTTCTCAACAACAATCACACACTTTGGTGGTGTCGGTTCTTTAACAGCTGAACTGAAACCAAGACAGTGAGACTTCTGTAAATTAGCTGTGTCTTTGCATTCATTTATTCTTCAAACATTTTTTAATGTTATTCATATTTGGTTATTGCTAATTTGACTTGTATTTTTTTTTTTACATTGATGGCGCTCCAGCTTCTTCCCACAGTGCAAAGCCATGCAGGTTATATGGGGACTCTAAATTGCCCATATGTGTGAATGTATTTATGGATGGTTGTCTGTGTCTGATTGTCACCCCTGTGGTTGACTGGTGACCTGTCCGGGTGTACCCTGCGTCTTGCACAATGCTGGGTGGGATCTCCAGCCCCATCGCCCCTTTAAAGGATAAGTGGATAATGCTAATTGATGGATGGATATGTGAATAGAGTTGAAGTCACAGACAGGGTGGGAATAGTGTCATCTTAATTGCTAGCCCACCATCATCCCAAACAAGCAGTCATTACATTGTCTGTGCAAAGCTCATTGATCTCCATCTACATGCATGTATGACATTTTTGTTGGAGTGATGGCTGCTAGGTAACAAGCTCTTGGTTTGTTTTACGCTTGAATAACAAAACACATTGACTGTTGGGAGGCCATTGTTTCATGTAACACACAAATGTAACAAGTCATCCAAGGTCCACATTCAGCACTGGACTCCTTTGTTGCCTGCATTTCTGAGTACCTCTAAACTCTTGGGGAATAGATCTGCCCATGACACAAAGTTGTATTTTAAAAATGTAAAAGGAAAGGAAAATGGAAATGAAAAAAAAATTGACAGGTTCTATTTTTTTTATCTGTAGGTAATGAAGGATTATTTTTCCGCTTATTTGAATGTTATCACAGTTTTCGATGCAAATGACTTTGCCTCTATTGTCTGTCGAGAATGACTAAGTGAGCACAGGTGGGCCACATTTGACAGGCATTGGGAGAGAGCTCCAGCAGATTTGGCACATCAACACAGACAACTCTGAGTTTTTTTTAAGCATCTCAGGAGAGCGTTTCATGCAAAAGGCAGGGTAATCAAATAAATATGGATGCACAGTGAACGGCCAGTGAGTAAAGAGCACTTTCAGCAATCTTGTCTCTATTTATTCTACTGACTATTTTTTCTACTACATATTCAGTATTAAGATAAGATAAGCCTTTATTCGTCCCACAGTGGGGAAATTCGCTTCATTTACTTACTATTATTATCACATATGCTGATA
>JBBMOC010000015.1:2795814-2813232 GCA_037975185.1 Centropyge bicolor | reverse complement strand
CTCTCTCTCTCTCTCTCCCTCCCTCTCACTCTCTCTCTCTCCCTCTCTCTCTCTCTCTCTCTCACTCTGGCCTGGCTGCCTGTCTGACTGTATGAATAATGTCCTGCCTTTTGTAATGAAGGGGGGGTAAAGGGGAAAAAAGGACGCTGGAGTGGTAAAGCCCTGCTCCCATGCACTGACATTGAAAATGAATGACAGCTTACCTGCATGCCAATCTTCATCAGACTGACACTGGGCTGACAGCACAGCCTATACTCCTCCACACAGCCGGTGACGTCAGCCATCCCAGGCCCCTCCCACCTCTATCTCCAGCTCAGCTCCCCGTTTTCCCAGCACCGGGCTGCTGATGCTGCCTTCCAGGGTCCATAGGAAATACGGCAATCGCGAGTGGGGCTTTGCGGGAACGGTAACCCCTTGCAAACACACAAATCTGGAAAGAGATAGAATTTATGTGGAGATTGTGTGGGAATACTAGCTCAAAACAATGACTTAGAACTGATGGAGCTTAAAAAAAAACCCCAAATATGACACATTTTCCTGATCAGCTTGAATGATTTCAAATAAAAGATTGAAAGTCACTGATCAGATTTCAGTATCAACCACAAAGAAATGTTTCCACTGGGTCTCAAATTGGCCGTAAATGCGAAAAACAAAAAAACTACCATGGCAATGAAATTGAAAGGAATCATATCTGATTCATTCCATTTGCTTCCAGCTTGTTGTGAGAGTGTGGCAAAACATCTCTGGGAGTAAAACAGTGGAATGTGATACAGTCTACAACCTTCAACTGCTTTAGCCTCTAAAATTCAGGCTTTGTCTTATTTGTTGCAAGAAACCCAAGTCATCCTTTATTAACTTTGCAATTTACAAATTGTATGTCAGTGCTCTCCTGTGGGCAAATGCCTGAGTCAATCTGGTCTATAGGTTAGGCCATGAATTTTAGTCACAAGAAATCAGTTTATGTATGAAATCCATGTATGGGTATAAAGTCTATTCCAACATTTGTTTATGCTCGCTTAATTCAGTTTGTTCTTGCCTTTTTGGGTTTAATAGCTATTGAGCTGAAACAGAAAAAAAGACAATGGCCATGACTCCATGGCAATCAGTCTTGAATGAGCCTGATTTTGTTGAGGTTACACAGGAAATCAAATGACCTGACGGAAACCCAGGCAAACACAGTGAGGACACCAAAACCCTAGCACAGTTTGGTAGTTTGGTTGTCTTAGGGTTGTTTCTCTTTAAACTTTTAGTACTGGTTCTTCTAAATTATTTAAAAAGTGATCCACTCCTTCTGAAGTCTCCAAATCATTAATAAACGCTGGGTTATTGGACCTTACGAGGGTCACTTAAAGGCACCACGTCTTGTTCCAGTAAGCAGCACTTGGAGTGGGACTGGAGTGCACACGCACGCACGCACTGACACGCACATGCCTTTGAATCGCGGACCTGGCCAGCCCCCTGTCGGTCTGCATTAACAATTACATTCTTCAAAAAGTCAGGTGGGATGATGGGTACCAGAAGCACTGCTGCAACTAAGAGCCCCAACAGACAAGAGATTTCAGTCTAATTCCATTGGATATTCCCAGCTAACAGCATACAGAAGAACTGGCTTGATATGAGAGGAACGGAAGTGCAGAAATCCCCTTGTCCATTGTGATCATATCAGTATATAGTCAAGTTCAGAGAAATGAAGGTTGGGATTGTGTTTGTAAACAATGAGTTTTAATTGTGGTCTTAGATGCCTACAGTGATTTAATTGGACTGTGAATAACATACATACATATTGCTACTATATTTTTTTCATATTTTACAGTCAATTCTCTTTTTATGTTTCTTGCCTTGTATTTTTCACTTACTATGATTATAGCTATAGAATGCACCAAAACAAAAAGGCACATTCCACTACCTGGCAATAAACCTGATTCTGATGTATCATTTTGCATCACCTGCTGTAAACTAGCAGTCTGACTGAACTGGTGCAGGGAATGCACAAAAAAAAGTCAATTAACTACTCTCATACACTGTAACAACTAGAATACTGTACTGAATAAAATGTCAAAAGAACAGTGGAAAGCCGGGGTGATTTGCAGTGGCCAACCACCACAAAGCCAGTTATTGTATGAGCACCTGTGGTGATAATTGCAGCTGTATCCTATAAGTGTGCTTGGATCAAATGTGCTTAATGCTCCAATGCATTACTTGTTTAAAATAGCATCTAAAGGACTGATCCAGATTCTGAGCATGTGTTAGTACTAGTGGATGCTTGAATTGACCAGTGTCTTAGTGTGTATTTAATGTGTCTATCTACATTTTTTATTTGTTTGTTATTGATTCTACTTGTTTGCTAAATGTAGTCATCCATTTTGGATAATGAAAGGATCAACTTAATATTATATATTAATATTATTTGGTGAGAGAAGAGAAGAGAAGAGGATCCGCTCTTCGAGATAAAGAAAAAGCTTTAATGACGATGTGCTATTTTAAGTACACACAACAAGGGTAAAGGAGTTTACAGGTATCTTCTGAATGGTAAAAAGTCAGATGAGCTGGGTGAAGTTCCGTATCCTGTAAACTGTTACTTTTCAGTAACGACGCATATGTTTGGCCCGCCTTGAGTTCTCGTATCCAATCAAACTCCAGCTTGCTGTTACCAGGAAGCAGAAGACGCTGTAGAGCGCCTAATCTGTTCGTCGAAGTAGTTATTGTTACTGCTTGGGAATTACGTTTTTACGGAGGACAGCTGCGTGTCGAACATCATAAGTGACATGTTACACTCCTTAAGCAACTATCGGGCTCAGCACAGCGGAGCTAGCAGCTAACGTTAACTTACCCTCACGACGGTGGAAGTTACCGCTAGCTAATGTCTAATAGCTTGGTTTAACCTGTTAACTTGCTAGAACGTCGGTCGTAAAATCTTAGTTTGCCCACATTTCTAAATGAATGTTCTATCAGACGACTAAAGTATACTGAAACGTTGCTTAATAAAAATGGCCAGCACTGTCTTACAAGTCGGTACGGGCGTTTTCGTCATTGCGGTCGTTTGGATTGCGGCTCTTGTGTTTGGGATGCTGCTGTTGAGAGCATCTGGATCTGCAAAGTGAGTGACAACAGAGACACCTACACACACTCCCGCTAAGAGAATAGCTGCATAAGTTGATCAAGCATCGCCAAGATGAGAGACACATTATCTCATATGTGAATACCATAGCCGACAATTTAATGCTGGTTTGCTTGTCGGACACAGCACACATATTCTAATCTGGAGCACTCAAACTGTGGCATTAGTAAGTTTTTTTTTCCCGTAAATTCGGCAAATGTTTGACTGACCAGGCAGTCCTTTATTTCAATAAGATGCCAACATATTAATAGTTCATATATCTGACTGTTGAACACAGTGGCGTGTTTAAGGGATTTTAAAAACGTAGGAATGTCAAGAAACCCAAAACTGAAATATAGTATGGAATTAAGTTTGTAGAAGTTATGAGTCAATTATTGATTAAACATTTTTTAACTCTTATCCTGGATCCTAGACATAAAGCCACCTGAAGGCCACCTAAATATGTTGTCTACCGGGAGAGATCAGTATTTATTGACATTATTGACCCCTAAATGCTGTAATACATTTAATTATAACCGCATGCTGCTTTTTGATTGATTGCTGTGACCATGCACTTCTCAGTCCCTGCTGATTGATATTTGCGCAGTTACATCACATCAGATCCTAATACCACTAAAATCACTAAATGTTTTCTTATGTGTAGAATGCACTGTGACACCAATCCTATGCACTTGTGTAAGGTGCAGTTCCAGAAAAGTTTAAATTCTGTGAAACATGGTGCTATATTATTGATTGGAAAGTTAACAACTTAAAGAATAAAGAATGCTATTGCATTGATTGATATTCTACTAACATTATCCTCAGATAACCCTAATGTTTACTGCAATTTTGAGAACATCACCAGTGGGACTCCTTATGTTATCCTCTTTGTATTCACTGTGGTATGTGTGCCTGTGTGCACGCGCACGTGTGTGTGTTGCCAGGTTAGGAGTTATCCCCATTTTCCTCCTGGCTCTCACCATCACTTTGGTGCTGGTGTTTTTCCCTCGTGGCCCAGAGACAGCTCCACCTTTCAAAGAGATAGAGGTGAGCCCCATGTACTGATCTCACACACCGTTACACACTCTCAAAAACTCAGATACTCACATCCCTGTGTCAGTTTAATCTGCAGCAGCATCTGGTTTGTGTTGTCAGCTAAGTGTACTTACATTCACTGTACCTTATATATTATATCAAACCGTTACTTGCTTTAAAAACATCGATATGTGCGGTATTGTCGTCTGTTATTGTGCCTCTTGCATATTGACAACATAGTGTACATTAGTTGGGGAAAAAAGAGGCTTGGGATGTTTTCAGTTTTGTTGTGAGGATATTTTGCTTCCATTACCATCAAATGTTTTGGGTACTGAGACCACTGACTGAAAATGAGGATTTTGAGCCCACTAACAAACAGCTTTCCTTAGCTGAATGGCCATGTCTTACACACTTGTGCTCCCAAAAATTAAATGTATGTGCATATAGAGCCTTGATGCATTATGAAAAATTTAAGGACAGTGCGTGAAATAAATGATGTCATGCTTATTTCATGCTTATCAGGTACTGCAATAGAATAAATGTGTCACAGATATGTGGTCTGAACATCTCAAAGGGCAATTCTTATTTTGGATGTGTATGCGTGTGTGTGTGCCAAACCCCAAAAGGCAATGCTCAAATAGTGTGTAGTTGAAACTAAGAGCACAATTATTTTCCTTTATTTAAACTGATTGAGGATATAGCCTCTTTTTAAATTTGAGGTAGGTGAATGTAAACAACATGTTCCAAATATAACCTTACTGCTGATATAAGTCAGTGTCTGTAATACTATATACCTGTGAATAGCATGTGTCATTGTGTGTGCACTTCTGTGTATGTGCTTGTCGTAAAGGCCTGTTCTGCTTTATCTTAGTCCAACAGCAACACAGAACAAACACTCCCCCATGTTGCCTCCGGGTTGTGCCAATAAGCCAGCCAGATCTGCCAAGCAAGCTGCCACACCATAGAAATAGCAGAGCAGAGCCTCGTCCTGGCCAGCTCATATTTTATAGCCTTTGTGCAAAGGCAGATACCAGACCAGCAACAGAGGGAGGCAGCAAAATGTGATTTACTAGATTTCTATACACGGCTTACTGGTAAAATCAACCCATGGCTACTTTAAAATTAATTTCATTGTTTAAAGAGGTCACATATAAATCACTTGTAATAATGAAACCTTATAATGCCACCAAAAGACGTCATCATCTATTGGTTTGCTTTGTGTACAGTTCTCAACATTTATTAATTATCAATGGGCCCGATATTTCTTTAAATTGAGAGAGTGTATAATAAAATATTTAATTTGAAGAAGACGTCACATGATTGCATAATGTAGCCTAAAAATTATAAGGCGTCTTTTCACAGTGTTGTTTATTCCATGAATTGAATATATTAGTCTTTTGCTTATTTTAAAGGGTAGTTTTCAGAATAGAATAGAATTGTATTGTCCACAGAGGTGGAAAATCGTCTTTGGCCGTGTCTAGCATTTCATTAAAACCTCAAAACACACACACTCCAAGTAATAAAATGCAATACACAATTCAAAAGCACCTTTAAAAAATTAAATTAATTCTAAGAATTGAGCAACCATGAGATAACTGACTCGCCAGAGGCATCTTGTGAGAATCTTAGAGAAAATAGACAATGCTCCTCTATGACTTATCTTTAATATTTTAAACTGAAACAAATCAGTGTTGTTAGGCAGTTTTCATACAGGACTTGAAAAATTGAAAACATAAGTATTAAAACTCATAACCTATATGATTGTAAACAGTATTTAAGCAATGGTTCATATCATGTTTTGGTGTAGAATAATTTTCAGTGAATACACACAAAAATCATACTTGCAAGAAGAGAGATAATGTGCATGAGTGTGTATGTGTGAAGACTGTGTAAGAAATGTCTAACCTCTTGCTGTTAAACAAAAGTAAAATCATAGTGCCAACTAGGCCAATCCCAGACAAGGGGTGGGGGTGGTTTATTCTCCCCCTCTCCCACCCACCCCTCGCCTTCTCCTGCCCGTGCGCTCAATGGCACATTAATAAAACATGGCTCACACTTTGGGGTCCTGCTTGCTGTTTAATTGGCAAATTAAAAAGTGAGATGTGTTAAATGCGTCCATAAGAGATGGTATGCATCATCCCCACCTCTCCTAGACACTAGCAGATTTATCCTCATGCACAAACCTACTCTCATTCCCCAACAGTCCCTGTAATTTCTCTCTTTAGTCAGCAGCAGGGCTGATGCTCTTCTGGTATTATCTGGCTTAAGGGTGTTTTCTCAGTTTGTATTTGTGTACTCATGGCCAGCTCATGATCTTAATATTAACAGAGACCCAGAGCTATCAGCAAAGTTTTGATTAAATCAATCTATGATAACTCTCCTAACTTAAGCAACACCAACACCAATCTAGAAGATCTATTTTTCCCGCACCTTGTTTGCTTTAGATTCGTTAATCAACATATTACTCAGGCGAGCTGCAGTGTTGTGTGGTTTGTGTCCCCACTGATTATCCATCTAGACAAAGAACAGCAGCATTGAAAAATAACCAGCACCTCAGAATCAGCATTTAGTTTTCAGCCTTGGTGAGAGAACAGTGGAACAACAATCATGCTATGTGTTCAAATACACTTCTCCACAAGTTATTTCCTGAACATACAGGTTTCAGAGACTGTGACTGATTGTGATCATGGCATGGCTTCATTAGGAGATACATTGATACATAAAGTTTGAAAGTCAAATGTGTTTATTAAGTAGTCACCAATCAAAGATCCTGCATATCAAATTCTCATAGCACCTCCAACAATACACTGGTATTGGTAGAGATGCACTGCTTCCACTCTTGGGAATTGGCTGGAATGGTTTTCTGTGTGTGAGATAACGAGAGGCTGTACCTACTCATTACTTCTTAACTCTAAGTGGAGACATTAATACACTGACTATTAAAAGGAGTTTGCAGATTTGAATTACATTCTCAAGGGTTATAAATTACAATTTTGCATCAACAAGGACTGAGACATTATTTAATGTGGATCAGTCACGTCTGGCTGATCTGTTAAATAAGGTGAGTATCGCTGCACATCTAGTACATTGAATCAGTCTGTGATTACTTATTAAAAATGTTAATTTCGCTCAGATACTAAACTACTAGTGAAAAGTAAACTATAATCTTGAATGCAAATTGAAGTGAGAGTTACTAAAAAGGACAGTAGGGAATTTGCCATTTGGGACCCAAAGTGTACCATTCATAGTATGTTGGAGTTGACTTTGATGTCTCTTTCACTTTCACTCAGATGAAACAGTCAGAACTGTGGATCTGCTGAATGCAGCGCAGAGTCAGGCAATTTATCCTTCAGGATTATCTCAAATTAAATCTAACCGTGCGTCCTAGTAGCCAAATATGCACTCTTCTCTCAAAGCCCACAGTTAACAGCAGTTACTAGTTTGTCACAAAAAGAAGCCAGGTAAAATGTAACCTAAGCAAACTTGTCTATTAATGGCCAAATATGTCCTAGCACTGGTGCTGCAGGTAGGCGTCAGTCAGTTTACAGCAGTATGAGTGGGCCAGGTGACTGCTTAACTGCTTCCTGCCTTGGACACTGTTTTCTAAATATTGAAGCTCCCAGTGTGGACTCTCACATCACTTCAACCTCTGGTGACCCTTAGTTACTTTACATTGTCAGCTGTTAGGAATGTAAAAAAAAATCATTTAAATATCATTTTAATTCAAAATTACAAGCCAACAAGTTTATGTAGATGTTCTTATGTATGTGTGCATGCATGTGTCTGTTTGCCTGTCTGTCTGTATGCAGAAAGTCAATTCAGGGCCTCACATAATCACTATGCTGCTATACAAGGCCTTTGTGAAAGCCCTCTCCTGACATCTGGTGGCTAATAGAAGAAATACTGAATTTATGAAACCCATGCTTTTCCCATGTACTAAATACAATTTACTAAGTAAAAAATGATGTGCTGTGTAATTATTAAGACCTCTTAAAAGACAGTTAATTCACTCTTTCTCTCTACAGATAGTGGACACTTTGTTCATCGGCCGTTATGTACTGCTGGCGGTGGTGAGTGCAGTCTTTCTGGTGGCGTCCTTCATGCTGCTCCCCTTTCACTTCCTGGAGCCAGTCTATGCCAAGGCCTTAAGAACACACTAGAGCTGCCAGGGTCAGAGCTGGCACTGGGATCACATTGCTGATGTATACTGCTCAAGACAAGCAGTGCTGACGAGAGGCACCCTCCCCCCGTCATGTGGACACAGACTACAGAATCCATCCCAAACAGAAACAGCAGGAGAAGTGTTTTCTTCATGGCCAACTGTTTACATGTTGTTGACTGATTATGTACAGCCAACAGAAACAATATCCAATAGTACCCAGGTTTTTTATTTTATTTTGTATCATTTAATATGTGAAGTTAATAAATTATTTCTTCTTTGATATGTGTACTGTAGTAATTTCGAGCCCTAACAGCACTGAAACAATTCCACCACCTTTTATAATGAAATTAAATATTTACATTGCCACACTGATTTGTGTGTGTGTTATAATCCAAGCTCGGCAGTTCTTTGTTTTGGTAGCCAGTCCAGCCACGCGTGCATGTTAGTGAATGTGTGTCTCTCCCTGTGAAACTGTTGGTCTGCCCCACTTTTATAAAGAGGGTCAAACTCAGCTGAACTCTTTCCCTCTTCCTCTCTGCAAGTGGAGGTCAGCACCTCTGCTGTAAAATAAATTCACTTTGTTATCCAAAAAGTTAAAAAAAAAAAACAAAAAACAACAGAAAAACTCTTGACCTCTTCTCCCACCAGGAAATGGCTCTAGATCAAAACAGAATTTGGTATGACTCCAGGTGTTTATTACACCAGAAGCTCTTCCTGGTTCTCTCCTCCAGAGCTTTCCAGCACTCTGCAACTTTTTGTTTCTGTCTAGTTTGAATGAAGTGTTCAGCAGTGATGTACAAGGTAAAATGACTGATTTTGTAAATTAAGTCTGGTGGCTTTGAGGAGAGTGATTTTTACAGTCTCTAGTTAGATGTGAGGTGTGGCCGATGTGGCCTTTAGTGGTTTGAGATGCTGGTGCTCTAATGCGACATCTAGTGGCAGTGACTGTCATAGATACAACCTTAAAGAAAACTCTGTTACAATACATCATAACATTTATGTTTATTATTGTACGCTGCCACTGTCCATTATACTTACTGTAATTAAATTAAATTAAAGATGTGCAACCCAATTTAGTTGACAATTAGATTTTACTGGTTTTCCAGATTACTCTCATCACATTCACAAGTACAAGTAGACTCAACCAGACAGAAAACAAACTGGATGGATGAAATTTAAGTATATGTTTTATTGTGTTTATGGTGGCTTGTTAATTTATGTATAAAGGCTCGTGTGTATTATTTGCACTTTCTGATAATGTGGATATACTTTGCTCTCCCACTCATCATCTTGTTGCCTGTGTTTGGATGTTCATGCTCAACTCCTGGTGACGTTTTACTACATGGACTAGCCTTCGCTTTCTAACTTTCCAGCTGGATGAGAAGATTGATACCACTGTGTCCATACGGGAGACGGGGAAACATCTAGCCTCTAATTACAGAATCCACCTACCAGTTCCTCGAAAGCTCAGTACTACATGTTTTATCTTTGTTAGTTCATCCAAAAACACATGTGAAAATTTTTGTGAAAATTTGCAG
Source organism: Centropyge bicolor (assembly GCA_037975185.1). Lineage (NCBI taxonomy): Eukaryota > Metazoa > Chordata > Actinopteri > Pomacanthidae > Centropyge > Centropyge bicolor. The sequence goes on along the minus strand of JBBMOC010000015.1, from coordinate 2,803,400 downwards.
AGGCTAATAGAGCTTTAGAGGCACTGATAGATGGATTTTGTTACGATTGAGTGGACTAGCTGCTTTCCTTTGTGTTCAGTCTTCATGCTAAGGTACGTAGGCTGGCTGCTGGCTGTAGCTTCATATTTATCATACAGATACAGGAGTGCTATCAATTGTCTTGTTAAGCTCTCAGCAAGAAAGCAATGAAGTGATTTTTTTAAGGGAACAAGCTGCTGGTTCAACTAACTAATAAGCTATTTAGAAGGTATACATGCATCGCTGTGTTTTGCTTTTGTGCATTGCTATTTTACACTTTGGTTACACATTTTGCCAACCACTGAATCATATCCTGTTGTCAGTACTTTGACAAACACAAGCGCAACATTCACATGGTTATGATGCTGATTCCATGGGGTATAAATAAGTGAATGATTCCATAGAGAGTAATGAGCTTTTGCAGTCTAGAGCCTCAATTATAAACACTTGCCCCCCTCCCACCTCCATTTTAAAAGTGTGAAGCCCGAGGAGACGTGGAGTGGAATTCCAACCAGGATGATGAAAGAGAATCTAATGAATCAAAACCAATCCTATTAGTTCCGGCCCACATCTCCATACTGTGGTTCTTTTTCTGCACAACAATCCACCGCATGATTTCACACAAGCTGGGAAACTGGGGGATTTCAGCAGGGTGGGATAGGGGATCTAAAACCTTTCAACCTGGAGGGACTTGTTGCCTGTAATTGACCGCATGATTAGCACAAAACATGATCTTAGCCCCCGCAGAAAGTGGCACTGAGAAACGAGCTGGTTTAAGTGCACTGAAACTGAAGGAGAGGTTTCAGATGACAGTCCCTGTAACTTCAACAGAAAGTTCCTAGTTTTATCATTTTAACTTGTCAACAAAATGGCCCTTTTTGAGCACACTCAGATGCAGTATTTCAAGGTCACGCTGTGAAAGATGTTTACACCAATTCCTCGCTGTCTTGAAGCCGACAAACTCAAGGCCTTTGCAATCCCTAAAGTGTGGCTCTAGAAGATCTGACAGTATTCCTTGGCTCGCTCTCTCATTCTCTTTCACTCTACCTCACCTTTCAAAATCTTTCTCTCTCCGTCCATCCCTTCCTCATTTTCATTTTTGCAACCAAACTCCATCGCTGGGAGTGGGAAAATGAGCAGAACAAAGCATGTGGGGGTTTGAGGATCATTTGGAACTGGGAGACAGAGTCTTTGTGGCGCAGCCAGCTGGACATATAAAGAGATGGGGGCGGGTGAGATAGAGAAAGGGGGAGCAATCCAAGGGCAAGGAGGTGTGAGCAGAAAGCTCAGGGTGCTTGGTTTTGAAACTGCAGAGGGGACGGGGTGTGCTCCTCGCTTGTAGATCCTGCATTCAGATGCACTCAAGCAGAACTTCTAGCTTGCCGTTCACATCCTCAGCCATCTTGCCCTCTGTGATACTGATACTGTCACCACCCCACCCAGCTCCCACAATACCAAAAATCCATTAAGGATTTTGGGCAAAGTTGATGCACTTATCCCAAAAAGAATGCGATTCAGTTCGTGTTAAATCAAGCAGATGGCAATGTTTGCAATCCTCTTAGAAAGTTTGGTAAATAAAACTTGATGAGTCCTCCATGGGGTAAAACTGAAATCCTTATATAGGCTTGGATTAAATAAGGGTTCATTAGCAACAAGTGGGTGTTTGGCAACCTGAAGACATCAGAGTTCACTGCCTGGTTATTTCATTAAGCTGTGAAGAAGTTGGTAATAGAACATGGAAATGAACTGGAGTAACAATGCATGCAGTTTTGGCCAAGAGTTTTTCCCTCAGTGCTGCCTGGTTGTGCTATTATGCACTTTTGTATATAGCCAAGTGAGTGAGATCCTGGTGTTGCCTTGGCCTTTTATCTCTCACTCAGGGAGGAATTACCTAAAGCTCTGCCTCTTGGGGAACGATGAAGGCCCAGATTAGAGGTCAGGTCGCTCACCAATAGCCCTCCGCTGCTCGGACATGAAACCCCATCGTGGGCCGAAGCTCAGCCCTATGGGGGGTTCCATTTTGACAGTGTTGAAGACATGATTGAATATTGGCCAAGCTTAGAAAATGTTCACAATAGATGAACATGGGTGGCCACAGTGGTCCACAGAGCATGCTCAGTTGTTGCATAGCCTCCAACTGACCTGTGTGTTTTTGTGTTTTAGCTTTTGGATTGGCCTATATTTAGACACAGTTTGGCATAGAAGATAAGACTCACAGAAGTGCAGTGATTTAAAAATGTCCACTGATTTGATGCTTAAAAGTATTTGATAAATATGTTAATAGTTTTTTTTTAAATTTCAGCTGGGAAAATAAACAGAGTGACAATATGCATTGATTGCTGTTGCTTATAAAGGTGTTCTGTAAATTGCAATTGCATTTCTGGGTATAATTTAGGTTTGATGATAAAGGCTCTGAGAATCTGGAAATATTTCCTGGGTTTGAACATTGTTGGCAACATTTGGGATAATGTAAGTACACAACTCAAAAAATATGTAACATAAGAATTACTTGTGGAATTCTCTATTTTTAGATAGTTGCTTTTCATCAACATATTGAAAAAAATCACTGTGTTAATTAGAATAAAAACTACAGTGGTATAAGGAAGGCCATTCATAGTGATAACAACAATAACAACAACAAACTTAATATAAAAGTCTGATTACATGAACACAACCAAATGATCCACGCTTCAGTTGTAATGAGGTGTCATGTCTTCGGTCTGTAATATAAAACAGACTTGTAATTGGGAACGCAGGAAATGATGTGACACAGAAAAATGGCCAAAGCCTCAAACTATTGACAGTTCTTTGTACGGAACCCCATTTGTTTTTGTTTACAGGCAGATAAGACGCAGACCAAATCAGATGTGCAATCTCTGTGCACTCTGGGAGTCCACTCACACCAGACAAACTGACTGTGTTGGAAATTAAAGCAGAACATTCTGACAAGGTTGACTTGGTACTTTTGTTTGCTTATTATAGGCGAGCCAAGATGATGTATGAGACTCATACTGTGCAGACAGGCAGCTACAAATTTGCTTGGCTAGTTGACTGGTGGGAGGTTCAGTAGTGAGTTGGGGGGGGTGAGTTGTCACATTAAAGCAACTCAGTGAAAGAAAGAGAAGCCTTTGTACTCATTTCGTCTTTTTTGAAGCTGTTGTTTGTCAAAAGAAAAAAAACATTCTTCCGGTCCGATAATTTACATCAGAGCAAGTGAACTCAAAATGAAAATTGTGCTTTGTGAAGCAGTAAAAAATATTTCTTTTTTTGACTAACTTCATAACTCAGTTCACCTTTTATACGTAAAATTTGATAATTGTAGATGAGATACTAAACATTCACAATGATCACAGCAGAGATTTAATTCTTCCGTTTATGTGATGCGCCACATAATCAAAAACTGTTCTGCTGCATTTGATCAGTCACATGGTAGACGTTTGATTAATGGAACTGATCTGACTTGGGAAAACAGGCCTCTCTGTGTTACCTCCCCCTTATTTCAACCTCCTCTCGCCTCCCTCCTCTCCTACACTGAGCCTTGTTTTCTGCCCTCCCTTATCCCATGCAAAATGAATGGCACAGATGTTGTTGGACAAGACAGTACCCCTTGGTCCCCTTCCCCTCACTATTCGCTCAGCATGAGGTCTGAAACTTGTTTTTTGATCATTGTTTCCCCCCTGCTTCTCCCTCCTTGGGGGAAAAAAAGGACCCAAAGAGGAGGGAGATGGGGAGACCAAGAGCTGCCAAATCAAAGAGGGAGGGAAGAGGAGCACACAGCCATGTTTAAGGAATATGAAGAAAACATACTGTTTAACTATTTCCAAATACCAAGGGGTGTGTAGGACAGGTCACATGTTGAATGTCAGCGGAGTGCCACACTAGAGAATTCAGAATTTGCTGAGAGTATGGATGGTACAGTGGAGCTGCAGTAGGGGTTTGAGTCTTGCATCCAGGAAGTGTTGACTGAAGATGCGGGTCAGTGCATGGCTTCTCTGGGTGTCCTGGTTCTACACCTGGGCCGAGTACTCGCAGAGGTGCAAGTGCCAAGACATCTGTCCCACAGAACCAGGACCGAACAAAGGATCAAAGAGCCGGGTCAAGGAACGAGTTCGTCACAGTGTTGGACACCAGCACACAGCACACAGGCCACACCGCAGAAAAGGTGAGCCCTCAACTCTCACAACTTTTAAGACTGGAGGCACGCAACACAGACATGCTGCAGCTTGCTCCACGTGAACTGATGCTTTATTATGCATGGTCCGTGCATTTAGTTCTAAGAGTAGCTAACAATGCAATAATATGTAATGCATCTCACATAGAATAATCAGCTGCTAAACTGACTAATCTGACCATGTTAGAAATTATTCTAAATTATAAATAATTCAGAATAAAATGACACAGGTCTTAATCCCTCTGTGTTGTTGACATTAACTTAACTTGGTGTCCAACAGACCCCACAGCCATATATGTAAAAGTAATAATAATTACTATTTAAATAAATTCATACTTACATATATAACATTGTTTCCCTTTAGAATATTCTGTATATTTTTTTCTCTTTGACTTTATTAAAACTAAAGGTGTAGAAGTGAGCATATTGTATTACACACACACAAAAAAACTATTTGTTTTGTGCATTATATGGACCATGCACGATCAAAATATATGTTCCTTTTGTTTATCAAAGTTAATTTTATATATATATATTTTCAGTAAATATGTCACTTGTTGTTGAATGTGTATGTGTCTCGTATCAGCAAAAGGGAAGTAAGAGAATACCTAAGATCCAGAATGCTCTAGCTTTAAATATCACAATGTGTAAAACACATATTTGGTGTCATCCTTACTTTTTAATTATTTCAATGAGTTTGAGTCAATACGACATAGAAGAAGAATATCTGCAATGTCTGACAGAATGCATTTTTTGTTTAATCTATCTTAAAGCGGTCATTCATGTTGACAGTGATTGTCGATTCCTTTACAAAACATTCTTGAATTACACTCAGAATTTACTCTGAAGTCACTTTTTATCACATTCCTCACTATAGCTGACACATTCTTTCTTTTTCTTATTCAATCCCGCCCTCTATGCCGGTTCTAATACTTCTCCTGACCTTTGGTCTACAGCCTGAATGAGGTTCCTTCCCTCGGCACATCTCAGCCCAGCACCATTCCCATGGGTTGTGTTTAGCTGGGACTCATCCTTCATCCTCTCTAAACCTTTTGTTGCAGACTGAAAGCTGGCCGATGCTGGGGCCATCAAGCCCAAGTTGTTGGATCAATATAAACATCCATCACTTAGCCCTGGGCCTTTCTGAGGCTCACAATGAACAGCTCACTAAACAATACTTTATTTATGTGAGCCATTGGAAGGAATGAACTAGTGCTACTTCACTCATTTCTGGGCCGCCCTTCCTTTGCAGTGATGGAACTTGGAAGTAACTCTGCATTGCATTACTTTTTATACTTTTTCCATTGCAGCATGCTAAATAGAGTGAATCTTATGACCTGTGTATGGTCTGGTATATTTTATAATTATGCAGTTAGTTTACAAGAAATCAACATACTTTTCCATTTTTTTAACAGAAGATTATACAGTGAACGCACTGCCAGACTTTGTGCTTATTTATGGTTTCCATCATTTTCCAAGAATTGCACCACCACAATCTGCAATCAATTTGAATTTCTTGCATCTTTAAGTAGCACCTCAAATTCCTTTGTGCATTGCATTTTGGGACAATGGCGTCCATCAGCAGCAGTATATTTTGGTCTGTCTACTGGCTTTTTTTTTTTTTTTTTTGAATATACACAGAAAATTCAGCAAGAACACGCCACATTCCTACTACCTGCTTTGAGTTAGTCTGTAGTGTGGAAATGGGACAAGAAACAGGTCAAATTTTTTATCTACAAAGTTAAAGGGAATTTCTTTCTAATTCAGTAAATTCAGATTTTTGATATAAGTAAAAAAAAAAAAAAGGCTTATCAACCCCCAATACAAACTGCTTACTTGAACTACTTCGTGTGCAGATACATAATTTCCTTCTATTGTTATTGAAACATGGGAGACGGAGCTTCCTGCCTTGCAGCAGTGTTGACAGAGCTGCTGCCACAAACTGTCAAAAATAAACAGTCCTCAGTTTTAGACAGCAAAAATTAATACATCACCAACAGCCATTTGTATTTTATTCTGTGGGAAACACAATAATTGGAGCTCTAACCAACCTGTCCTGTCAGGGTGGGATGTTCTCCTAATTCACTCAGCACAGTTTGATGGTGCATCTGCTATGGAAGCAGTGCAGTTTGGTAGATAGATACTGGTACGTTAAGCTAGAATAATGCCGGAAGCTGGAGGTACTATAAACAAATTAAAATCGGTGATGCAACGTGGCAAAGCACATCGTATACTATTCTAAACTCGAATGACTTCATTTATGTTATAGTTTATTATATATGGACTATGGGTAAAGTGCGTTACAATGGCATATACGATTGTTAACCTTTAATTTGAAAACCCAGCTGACAGGAAGCTTGACGTCAAAACGCTACCTTGACGTTTGTGTTTACAGCGATTGCGAAACCAAAGTTGGCGCTGATGCTCATGACCGGACGACAATTTTCCAAGTAAAGTTCGCACTTAAATAGTTAATTTTTTGTACTTTAAAAGAAAATAAATTAGAAATGACTTTTACATTCCGTTAAACGAGGCTTTAGTTAAAGGCATTTTTCCGCTGGTTGGGACTGTTGAGGTTCACTTCTCTGTTAAAGATGAGCAGCAGTGTTTTCATTAGCATCCTGTTGTCAGTATTTGGAGTCCACCTGTCAGGTAAGTTTCTGAATCATTCATGTCTTTACTAACACTGACACTTTTTCCAAAACCTGTGAATATTACAGATACAATCTTTCACTGCTTCTGCTGTGTTAGTGGTAGATCCCTGAATTAAAGACAGCAGATATTAAACATCACTTATTCAGCATACTTCAGTCAGGTGTGTCATATGTAATAATACAGTGACCCGTGACACATCTCTAATGCTGATGGTTCTTCTCCATATCATCTACACTGGTGTTAAGCCTGAGAGATCCTGATGGGTCTTTAATTCAAACCATCAGGGTGATAGTTCACCCACAGCACCAGCTCATCCTCTGTTTTCAATTCATTTGTAAAAAAAAAAAAAAAAAAAAAAAGAGAGAGAGAGAGAGAGATGTTGCAAATGAGACAAATTCATAAATCCAACATTAAATCCAGTGAATGAAGAGGAAGCAGTTGTTGTTGTTGTATGTTTGAACACAAAGGTTTGACACAGTATTTCCCCTGAAAGTCCTGCTAAAATAATGTGACACTTCATTAAGCCTCACATAACAAGGCCTGCGACTAACAATGTCTTTTATTATTGATCAAATATTCAAACTTCAGAAAGAGTAAAATTTCAGCATTCTGCTTAAATAAATGTTACCAGTGACTTTTCTGTTGTTCGTCTAATTGGTTAATGAACTAAACAACCAGTCGTTTTAGCTCTACCCACAAAAAGAGATCTTAAGACCTCAGTGCCAATTTGTGTGTGTGTGTG
>JBBMOC010000015.1:2718439-2795451 GCA_037975185.1 Centropyge bicolor | reverse complement strand
GTCTGATGGTGTGTTGTTTGGTTGGAGCCTGCCTTGCTTTCCCACACATGTTTGAATACTTTATACAATACTACTCTAAGACACACTGAAGCGTCCTCATTGCAACCTTCCTCCTGAGAAAACAGCTTTACAGAATGCACAGAGCCCTATGAATACGTTGACCAGGATGTACTCATGTTTTTAGGTGCATCCTCTTTCTACTCAGTGACAATGAGGTTACACAGGCTATTGTTGGCTGTAATGTGAAGGTATTTCCGGCTATAGTGAATGAATGAACAGCTCAAGAAGTACAACCCTTTTGATTGTCCCTGCACATATAAGGCAGCCAAAGATATAAAACCAGATTAGGATTATATTCACTTTAGGTGTGGAAAAAAATGCTGAATTTCTCACACGATTCTCAATGTTTGCAGGTTTGTTTTTTTCTTTTTCTCTAATTTTTGTCACCCTCTTTCATTTTATAAGCATTCAGTGGTGCCTGGTTCTGCATTATACAGACAGCATACAACATGTAGTTTTTATGAACATTTCTTTCCTCGTGTATGAGACAGGAAGCAGCATCTGTGACAGTTCCCCCAAACCCTTTTGAAGCCTAGTGGCCTTTTTGACACGAAGATGTTCATTTTTTTCTTTTTATTCGCGAAAAAAGACAATGGCAAAAAAATTTCACTTAGCGTCTTTGTTCTGTTGCGGATGTGCTGTTGATAGGGGAGTTCCAGGCTACTTTTGTCAGGGTCAACGTTCCAGAGACCCCCGAGCTTCCTCTCCTGTCAGGAAGCTGATCACAGTCTCCCTGTTTCCTTCAGTGTGGTCATCCAACTCCACGGGAAGTTCAAACAATGGCATTCCACCGCTGCTGGATGCAAATAGACATTGTTTGTTGGTTGCAAGGCTTAAATGTGTTTGTTGTGGGTGTTCTGTTGCCAGTTGAAGGAACTCAGAGGTGGTGATGCATAGTGTGAGGCACTGCCTTGGGTGTGGTTCTTCTAAGCAGAAAAAAATATATTTGGGTTCAACAGAAGAATTCAAATTTATACAGTATATGACCTAAACCACCTTATAGTATATTTGCTGAATTGGTAGCAGTTCTGATTCTGATGTTACTGCTGTAGTTCTTTGAAATAATAAATGGACAATAGTTTCAAATAATAAACATGATCGACATGATCTCATTGAGCGTATTGGGCTCATGTGATCAATCCACAATAAATACAGTTTCTTCATCATGGTCATCATAAAATTCTTATGTAAATTACAGTCATTCGGGACAGAATTGACCTAAAATCAGTATCAGGAGAGAAGTTGGATCTGTGCATCCCCACTAAACCTATGGGCTTAGTGCAGTCACAATATTTCTCTGATCATAAAATAATAATACAGCTTCACTCATTGAAATACTTTGAAATTCAAAAATTCAACCTTAGAGTGTTGTTGGAGGACATAAAACCTTTTTCTGTTGTAACATTTTTCAATATGTGAAGTGTGCAGAAATTACCAAAAATAGTCTCTTGCCCAATAAAGGGTTAATGTGATTAAACTGCAACATGCTGTGTCTCACTGCTCTGCTACTAAATATACACTTGGATGGTCTTTACATTTTGTACAAATCTCTGTATTCTCCTAAGGCTTCAGAGTTCGTGCAGAGGAGACGCCGCCTCGCATCATCCACCACCCCTCTGACGTGGTGGTGAAGGCTGGGAGTCCTGCCAGGCTTTCCTGCCGGGCGGATGGCAGTCCGAAGCTGAGCATCGAGTGGCTGCGAAATGGCCAGCCTCTGGAGATTGGGCCGTTGCAGCCCATAGTTTTGTCAGAGGGAAGCCTCTTCTTCCTGAGCGTAAATGGGGGCAAGCGAGGTCAGTCACACGAGGGGGTCTACACCTGTGTGGCCAGCAACAGTGCAGGCAAGGCCATCAGCCGTAATGCATCACTGTATATTGCAGGTAAGACTGGGGGATCCTGCTGGAGAGTGTTTTACAATACATACATGCCGCCAATATGAGAATCCAGTAATCTGTGATTTGTCTAATGTTAAAGGCTAATATTAGAAACAATAAAGTAATAATAACAAGGTGAACTATGTTTGATCTAGCTAGTTACCAAGTATTTTGTGTCGTGCACATAAAAGCCCATATGGACGTCTTTCACCACTGTAACAGTATTGCATTATATTGCAAACAAATTTGGCTCCTGCAACAAACTCTGCATATAAAATCTGACACAAAAAGGTTCTTGCACTAAACCAAAACCACAACGACTTCATGTGTAATCTCACCAAATCACACAAGCCTTTTCTTGAGAACATATTTGTTGACTTCACGTTAAATTATACTTCGTATAAGGCTCTATGCTGTAGCTCTGTTTCATGAGACCATCTCTCCTAAAACACAAGGAGCAACCAGCACTGGGTGTCATGAAGATTAGACAATAAAGTAGTTTTACTAATTACTATCGTTACTTTAATTTCCAGCCTAAAAGATTTCACTGTGAAAAGCGAAATCATTGACATTAATAGAAAACTGTCTGTAATGATGAAGTTTCTTCTTGCACACCAAATTAGAAACCATCATGTTCTAAATCATCAACAGTGGGTGCTCAATGAATAGATTTAATGGCAGTATAACATTTTGTGCTACTGTCTTATCTACAGGTGAAATTAATGATTTGTGTTCAAGTCTTTTTTTCTATAATTCTTGCTCTAATAACTGAAGTAAGTCAACAATTTCACTTTTACCAGTAAATGTGAGCAGGTAGACAAATATAATAAATAGATATAAACTGTGTTTTTTCATCCAACTGGTTCTTCCAAACCTTACAAACACTCACACACATGATAATTTAATCCCTGAATGCCTTTAGAGGTGAGGGATGAGGGGATAAAAGCGCAACCCCCGCACACACCCACATGTCGAGGGGCAGATGAAGCTGTCTGTGGTGACAGACACAGAAGGGGTACGGGGTCCAATGTCAATGTTTGCTGGACAGGAGGGGGTCAAACAGTGGTGTTAATTGACCTCCGACCCTCACCGTTTACTTATCTGGATCTCAGTGAGGCAGTCGACGTGCAGCAGCTGCTCGTCTTGGAGTCCTTACAGGCTTCTGACAGCTGCACTGGACAAAAAGGCGATGTAGGAAAGTTAAAATGAACTTTTGTTAAGAGACAGTAACAATGGAAAAAGAGTTTCTGTTGCTGAGCATAGATGTAAACATTTAACAACTTGACCAGACAGAGCAGCACAGGACAGCAGGCAGTTCTTAATCCAGGTTTTTGCAGGTGTCTGAACACTGACATGTCTCTTGTATTTCGCTGGTTTCACGTCCTCATTGGAAGTTCCACAAACGCCTGTGCCGGATGTGTGCAAATAATAATAGCTGCAAAATCAACCATAGTACATAAATATCATAAAGTATAGTTATTGCACTGAATAAGAAAATGTTTCATGTTTCTTATATTGTTGTTATATTATATCTGCTATGCATGAACAAATATATGAATTCCTTTTTTTATGTCAGAAATGTCAGTGACAAAGAATATGTTGTCCTACGTAGTTACTGATGTTTCTTATGTTTGGAGTGAGTTATGGGTTTCACTTCCTGTTGGATCTCTGATGAAAAAAACTGTTATAAAACTCCAATAAGAGAAATCCTAATAGGCAGAGCTGGGACTTGCGAGCGGTCGTGCTGCACAAAAAGTCCCGTCTCCATGACAACAGACGCAACCCATGCATGTTTCCCGCTTGTCTATGAAGGAAAGACAAAAGGGTGTCTGTAGCTGAATATGTGTTAATGTGACATTTTTATATATTCTGTTCATTACTTTTGTGCCCACCTGGGAGGCAGCCACCTAATTTGAGCAAATTTCTCCTGACAGTTTAGAGTACAGTATTCATGGCTGTTGATGGGAGAGGACTATCTAATTCATTTAACATTCAGTTCTCACATGTGAAGACTGTGTGGACTAATTGAATATAACCCTGACTCTGCTGTGGTAGTGCTGCAGGAAGAGTTCAGCGTGCAGCCCAGTGATGTGGAGGTGGCAGAGGGGGAAGTGGCTGTTTTAAATTGTGGCCCCCCAATGGGACACCCTGAACCGAATGTCGTCTGGAAGAGGAACGGCTTGCCCATCAACAGGACTGACCACCACTACACAGTAAGCCTCCTGCCTCATCATGACCTTGATAGCAGTTTGACCTGTTGAACTCACGTCTGAATAAGTGCCCAAGACGCTTTTTACTAAAATGACAAATCTTAATAACTCAGATCTAGTAACGTTAAAATGAACATTCTGTTTACATTGTTAAGAGTACTGCACTGCATTTAATTCTTAAATATCACCACTTATGGACTCAGGTGGACATAATTAGTTTAATAAGCCAGAAAACACTTTGAGTGAGCCACAGTAAAATTGTTGAAAATATTCCCCTCATGACATATCAGTACCTCACAGGATTTTTCTTTGTGACCCTCACTGTGTGGGGCAAAAGTGAGTAAAATAAACAACTTGACCACCACAATAATAAACAGAGCAGACATATACTGAGCAACACATTTCTTGATCCATCAGTAATGGAGATAGAACTGTGTGCACCAGGTGCCAAATATCACCCAAGTTCAGTGTCTCTTTTTTGTGAACGTCTTGTCATATCAGAATAAAGTCATAAATGAAAGCTAGATAAATTGGATTTTAGTGTCTGCATGTTACATTTGATATAGTTTTGAACTAGAAAGTGTACGTTTAGTGGCTTTTTGATCCAATAAAGACATACAAATTCAGCAGAAGAGCACAAGCATGTGGGATGACTAATATGACATCATCGAGATTCTTTAAAATCCACCACAGAGCTATTCAATATTTTAGGTGTCAGAAGAAAAACTTTTTATATATAAATGAGTTCATATTTAGCAGCAGAGGATATGTATGGGACCTACTCAGAAATCTCATCTCACACAGAGTGGTTAAAGACATACAGTACATACATCACTTTTGAAGTGTAGGTTTCTGATGTGCTCTTGTGTTTTCTCCCTCCTCTCTGCACTGTGCTCGTGCTGTAGGAGCTGAGCGGGAAGCTTATCATAGCTCCTGCAGAGAAGAAATACTCTGGAGTTTATGTGTGTGTGGCCAGCAACACTGTGGGAGTGAGAGAGAGCAGGGCAGCTCGGGTCTCTGTGCTGGGTGAGACGACATTCCCATAACTGCTTAGTACTGCTTTAGCAAGATCAGTTTTGAATTTAGCTCCATGTTCTGAATGCAACTTTAGACTTTTCTCTACCCCAACAAGAAGAGGATCCCCCTCTACAAACAATACAACACCCAAGAACCTCACAGTACAATACAGTTCTGAGTTCCTATTCTCTTCTGCTGCAGCCAAACCTGCATTGGTGCTGAAGCCAGAAAATGTGTCTGTGAGAGTGGGGGAGTCTGCCCAGTTCTACTGTCAAGCTAAAGGTGATCCCCCACCTGCTGTGGTCTGGAGCAGGGAGCAGGGGCCTCTGCCCAATGGCAGGTACTTTATTATGGCAAGACACAGAAATGCAGATGCATCAAATATATATTTGCATTTAGATTATTGTAATATTCAGAAAACAGCATATATTTGTTTCACAGTGTTGCTACCCAAGTAGTTTTCCTTTTCCTGTAAGAAGTTCAAATTAAAACTAAAGATTACCAATTCACCCGTAGCTGAAAGCTGTTTAACTAATTGTTCAAACATTAAGGTTAAACATATACTTCGAAGTGGCCCAGATAATCATCCCATTTCATATTGCTGTGCACACATTTACGTTTTTACTTTAGCTTGGTAGGTGCCAGTAAGTTTCATCAGGGCTTACTTCTTCTCTGACACTGGAAATGGAAATTTCTATCATTGTAAAAGAGATTTAAAGGCCAGTTAATGTGAACTAACTGCTGTATATGTATGTATAGGTATCTTGTAAACCCAGACCAGACTCTCCAGATCCATTATGTGACAGCCCAGGATGCTGGGAAGTACACCTGCACTGCTGTCAATGATGCTGGTGTGGTCAGTGCCAGTGCACAGCTACGAGTTGAAGGTTAGTTGGGATATATATATATCTATATATATATATATATGGCGTTTATATACCTTTCGAAAAAATAAGTCTTTTGTAAAATAAATTCAAAATATAAATAAATAAAACTCTTGTTTTCCCAGAGGCTGCCAGCACTAAACAGAAAGACCTCCACAAAGAGCTGTCAACACTGCGAGTTGCTTTGGAAAATGTTACTATCATGGCCCCTGGGTCTAACATATCCCAAGTACAATGGAAGGTATGAGGACCCTAATTCAGATGGTTTCAGAGAAAGCATACACATTTCTGGTGTACGATCCATGTTGTGTTTTCTCTCTTACCAGCTCCAGTCGTTTCCAGCTCAGCCGCATTACCTCGATGGCTTCGAGGTGCTGTATCGCTCTCTGCTGCCTGCCAGCTCCGACTGGGCAGCAAAGAATGTAACACTGCCCGGCTTTGAGACTAACGTGGGCCCCTTAAAAAGAGGCTACAAATATGAGTTCAAAGTGCGTCCCTACGGCAGCAACTTGTATGGGAGGGAGAGCAACACCCGGCACCTCAGAGTCCCTGAGACAGGTGAGACATGATTTCATGCAAGATTGTTTGTGACCTTTCTTTTGCTTTTTCATAATTACATATATTTTACTGAACTTGACTATAAATACAACCATGTTTAGAAGATAATTGAAAACTTGACCCTCTTCATATAGTGCCCAGTGCCTCTCCACGGACTGTGTCCATAGCAGTGAGCCATGAGCAGAATAACACCATCCATTTGAGCTGGGAGCCCCCTCCTCATGACACCCACAATGGTATCATACAGGGTTACCAGGTAATCACTGGAGGACACTTATGCTCCAATGTAGAATCTCCTCCTGTAGATACCTGTACTTTAGACCATGAATACAGAGAGCTGCAGTTCTTAAGCCTTTGGTAAAAGAAGCATCAATCATCCTAGAACTAATAACGATATTATGCTGTTTTTCCAGGTGTGGTGTGTGGAGACTGAGGAGCAGCTGTACCAAAACTGGACAGTGGATAGTGGCCAACACAACCTTGATATTTCTGCTCTCAAACCAGGGAAGCAATATTGGATCACTGTAGCAGCTGTCAACGGAGCTGGAGTAGGAATCCTGAGTGACCCTCATGGATTTGTCATCAGTGAGCAAAATTTCAGCTGTTTATTTCTGGGACAGTGCACAGATAAAATGCAGTCTGTCGTCAGTGTGTAATCTACTTGTATTAAAGATGAAAAGTTATCATGACTTAATATTTGATGTCATGTGTTTTCTGTCTGCTTTTCAGACCCACAGTTAGATCTAGTTGCCCCCCCTGAGTCAGACAGCAAAAGAGGGGATCTGTCTCAGCTCCTGGCCCTGCTTCAGGACCCGGTGTTGATCGGCAGCATTGGTGCCCTCCTGTGGTGTGGTTTGATGGTTGCAGCTGTCTGCATCTTCAGACGCCAAAGCAGGACAGGCCACCTGATACCAGGGCATAGCAGGGCTAAAGGTGTGTCTCCAGACAGGTTCATTGTTAACCATATTAAAAGGTTTTCAGCATCAAAAGGTTAAAAATGAATCTCAGTTACGCCTACAGGGCTTAAAGTCTGTGAATCTGTGGAAATTTTGTGTCATTTTGTTGATGTGTTTTTCTTAGGTTTGCATAGACTAGCCAGTGAAGATCTCATCATCAAACACAGGTAAAGTGGAGAGAATTGACAGATGTGAAATCTAATCTAATAAACCTAAGCTTATGATTTTCTATGTAAGTTTATGCAGCCTGATACATGATAAGATTCACTTAAATCAGTTTGATAAGTACAGCAGAAATAGTTATCTTTATAGTTTTAATTCACATTGAATGACTCTGCTCATAAGCATTTTCACTATAGACAATACTAAAGCATAATGAAAACTCCTCAAGTACTTTTCCTGTCCTACAGGATGGCAGCTCCAGACTCCCCGTGGATCTCTGGAGGCTGGAGACCTGCCTTCAACCAGAAGTATCAGGACTTATGGGCACAAGGTCAGAAGCATCCAGGGATCAGGAGCACCAGTGAGTACCGACTGCAAGTTGGCACCAGTGAAGCCTGTAAAAATGGCAGATGGTAGATAAATTGTGAAAAGCTTAACTACACATATTATTAAATCCATCTGCTGATTGACCTGCACTAGATTGTAAAAGACACTTTAGACTTGACTCCCTACCATATTTCAGCCTCTTATCTTTGACTTACTATGTATAGATAAGGACAGTAAATGTCTATTCATATTCAACTCTGTTTCATTAGGCCTCCCAGTCTCATCCAAGAAGGACCCCAACTGCCTGGATTCAGCTGTCCCCATTGTGACTGACAGCTGTGGCATCTATGGCACTTTTTACATGGACCTGATGGGCAATGGCCTAAAGACCTTCAACAGTCCTGGGCGATGCCCGAAAAGGCCTCATGATCTGCCCCATCAGCAAGGAGCTGAGACCATCCAGATATTCACTCAGCCTGTTGCAAAGACCTCAACCCTTGGTTATCAGGAGGCGCTACCATGGAAACAGGCCATACGCCCCCAGCCCAAGATGGGTGTGCTGAGGGAGTCCTGGGAAAAGAACCACAGCAAGCAGGGTGAATAGTGTTGGATAGTTGTTATGTTAATACCACTACTAGGGTTTTTTTCATTATTATTATTATTTTAACAGTCATCCATCTTCGTTTG
Source organism: Centropyge bicolor (assembly GCA_037975185.1). NCBI lineage: Eukaryota > Metazoa > Chordata > Actinopteri > Pomacanthidae > Centropyge > Centropyge bicolor. The sequence goes on along the minus strand of JBBMOC010000015.1, from coordinate 2,786,716 downwards.
TATCTGCACACCATATTAACTTCAGCTTAGTAACTTTATGTCAATACAGACAGTAATACAGGTTTGATTAGAATATTTTACAATTCATCAACATAGATTTTTGGGTAATGCATCCTAGGCTAACTCATTCATTTCCCCCCCAGAGTTGCATGCAGTGAACAGCGTCCCCATAGTGCCAACCAGGAACCAGGCTTGTCCATCCAGCATCTACAAACAGAGACTCAGTCACATTCCATCAGGCCGGCACAGTATGGCAAAATCTCTATATTGTCTTCATTGAGAGTGAAAAGCAAAGAAATACAGATATGTGACACTTGTAAACCTTGTAAATAGTAATTGGTTATTGGTAATTATTAAGTGTATATCATTTTTCTGCTTGTCCTGTCTTTTTGATCAGGCGGACACCCAGAGTGTAATAAAGTTACTGGCTGTCCTCGGCTGCTGCATTACTCTGCATCGTTACACCTAGTGGACATGCTGCCCCCCCCACCACCAATACCCATAGAGGACACCATGGACACACACAGCCTCACCTCGGATGAAGGGTAAGACACACCCACAGCTCAGACTGGGTGGCAAGGGCAGAAAAGAGGTATTATGAGCAGCCACATGTGCCGTCTTTCAGGTCCCATGAAGATCTAGTGTAATGGAAGAATACAAGCATCAGGGCAAATCAGATTTATCAGTGCTGAACTGATGATGTTTATGTTAAATACACCCACACCTATTCACTTCTGCCGAGCTGGCCAAGTTGAACTTTTAGGACCTCCAATATGCTTGCTAGTGTTACATGTCTTACAAGAATTCCATATGCTGTAGCAGACATGTCTATGCAATGTTTCAGTTATAACGAAGCTCTAGCATAACTTCAAGCTGGAAGGCAACAATTCTTTCTCAGTCACAGGCTATTTCTTATCCTTTCTCCTGCACATGCTCATGTACATTTTTCCTGCTGTCAGTGTGGGACTGTCATTGGACATCAGCTGTCTCATCAGCTGATCTCTTCCCTCCAATAGTGTGGTGTTCCACCCACATCGCTAGCCAATCGTCTTTCTGCTCCCCCTTTAAAATGCGATCTTTCTCTGCCTCTAACTCTTTCATGCCATTGATTTGCACCCCCCTCCACCTCCCCATCACCACCTCGCCTTCGCAGAATAATCAGTCACCCATCCGGTGTCTCAGTCTTCAGTCACCACCACCGGTGTCAGGACTCTGGGGGTTTATCCAGTGACAGCTCAGACAATAGCTCTTTTATTAATATGACTCCCCCCGGAGTCCAAAACGCCAAGAACTCTAAATTTTCTGTTTTCATTTACTTGTCTCTCTCGGTTGAACTGTCCTTATATCCATTTCAATACAGCTGAGTTTAGCTCTAATACATTATAGACCTGTTTACGGCCACCTGTTTCCTTTGAGGTGAAAAGAAATAGAACAAAAAAACCTGAACAGGAGCTCCATAGGGTTAGGTATGAAAAAAATCAAGCTGCAATGTTTTTAAAATGAGGCTTTCCCACAGTACATCCTCTCCTGTTGTCATCCTCTTAATGCTTGATTTGTCTGCAGTGACCTAAACTTCCTTCCTTTGAGCATGTTTCTGTCCTGTTGAAATGGCCACAAGGTAAAGATACATATCTGAGAGTAAAAAAAAACAGGATGCAAAGCTAATGTTTCCCAACACAGGAAAATGTAGAATTTCATAAGCAGACTGGAGATAGATGGCCTGAAAGCCTGTTGTTACTTAGTACCAACTGGGAAAACTGTTAAAGCCAGGAGTGTCAAGAACTCCAAGTAGACAAAGGCTGAAGAGCTTTTTGATTTGGAACAGGTTGAAATATTGCCATAATATTGTCAGCCATTATATTATTGCCATATTGTCCCTTTGTGTGCCTGAAGAATTGTAAAATGTAATCCATTCCAAGCAATAGATATTAACTCCAAGTTATTACTATTGACTGACTATTACTGACAGCTTCTCATAATTTAAGAGGAAGCTGGCCAAAAAAATAAAACATAAACAACAAGTCTTACATGTCTACGTCTTGTATTTCCCTCAGATCCAGTCGTTCCACAAAGCTAACAATGGACATGGGCTCTCTCCAGTCAGTGTGTGCTGCATCAGGCCACTGTGGGCAACCAGGGCCCACCAACAACAACAACAACAACAGCAGCCCCTCCTACAGCCACCTGTCTGCTACATCATATTATATGTCAATGGATGACGAGCAGGGTGGCACACTGACAGCAGAGGAAGCCACCCAGTATCTAGAGCTCAGTAATAAACCAGAGAGATGCAGGTAAAGACACAGAGGAGAGGTGTTCAATGCAACTTTTTTACTCACTTGCTACTATTTGTTTGGCTAAGATTCAATCACATTTCTGTAGAGATGATGTTTTATTTTAGAAAAAGTATCTGTAAATGTTATACAGCCATCTGCTGTTTCCCAGCTTAGTTTATGGCATCTGCAGTTCTCTGACCATGCCATCCCTCTCTGTCAGCAGTGTCCTGCCTGAGCAGCGTCCCTCCCTGCCCCACTCCTTCTCCCCCACCCTGGGGTACATCTGTGGGCCAGTCCGCTCCACTCAGCTTGAGGACGACCCTGCCACCGATGAGCCTGAGGCCCCGCCGATTGGCTTGCGACGCGCCCGCCTCCAGAGCACACCTTCCTCCTGCTACAGTGAATGGGACAGCTCACTGTGGAACACCTGGAGCTCAGTCATGGACGGCAACATGGGCAGCACGCGCACCAGCCTCATCAGCTCAGTGGACAGCTGCTACACTAACGACAGCACCAACTTTGCGCGCTTGCTGGCTGCAGCAGCGGAGAGCATGAGTGGAGCCTCCTTGTCAGGTAAGCAGAGGAGAAAACCTCTTTTGATCACTGACTGATGCTCCCTGAAGAAACACAACAGGTTCAGCTCAGTCTGGAAAAATAGAGTTATTAGATGAGACCACTTTCACCTGGGAGCTAAAACAACAAAAATGGAATAGCTACTAGTGGCTCGAGGATCCTGGCCTGTTGTGTTTATTGCATTCCTCCACTAGATGGAGCCCTCCCTCAATGAATTACCCTAACTGGTAACATTGAACCCTGTAGGCAGAGTAAAGACATACAGGAAATCTGTCAAACAGAATGAAACAAGCTAGTTTTTAGAGCTCTTATAATTTTGACATTTAAGATTCTAAATCACTGTAAAGAAGACAAATGCTTTTTGGAAGTTTGCATTCATCTCTAGAATGTTGTACTGAAGAGTGTGTGCGTATACGTGTCTGAGCAGGTTTAGCAGTGTACGTCGACGGTTGTGCGTGTGTCTGTTGGTACAAGAGACAAAGACATTAAGTACAATATCTAAGGTGCCACTAAGCAATTACTTAGGACCTTTCAGCAAAATGAACCTCCAGATGAGTCATCCGTCTCTCCTGAGTCATCTCATCAGTCACTCTGCTCTCCATCTGCAGGCACCGTTCAGCTTTATCCCATCTGCCAAACTCTCACTTTTGGCTGTTTTCTACCTTGACTATTTATCATACATACAGCAGTGAAATGAATAAAACTTTAAGTGTTTTCTCTGTAGTCGATAATGCAGTCTCACAAAGGCTGAGGTTAAAAGTTAAAATATATGTGTTCAAAGCCTCAGATCAGATGAAACTCCTCACCAGTAAGGAGAGCTGAGGTTGTTTTTCACTTTTTTACATATATGCTTCAAATCAGGACTCAACTCGGTCATTTGGTCACAAGACTCCATGTTAAATGGACATTGACTCAAATGGACCTGGAAGGCAAACATTTTCTCTGGAGGTGGACAAAATCTGCTCACTTAATATTCTCATTGAATGGAAGTTGGCTTGTCAGCGAGAGAACAGTTAAAAAAAAATTCAGCTTTACATTTGCCTACACAAAAGATCTGATTTACCTGTCTCTGAAGTATCCACAGCGAGGTGAAGTGGCTTTAAGGACAGTGTAGACTAATCATATGAAAACAATAGAGCAGCAGGAGCAGGCTTGTTTCAGATTGGGACACTGTGTAATATGCACTTTCACACTCTCACATTAATTGGCAGAGCCTCTATAGCTTGAACCCTACAGCTTAGAAGAAGCTATTATTATTCCTGGACTGCTACATTTTCTGAAGTCTTTGAAATGTACCAGTACCTTTAGAATCCAGAACACGGCTGATGTGAATTGCCAATGTTGGTTTTATTTTCGGTGACAGACAGCTGCTTCAAAGAAGCCTCTAAATTTGCCTTTCCCCAGAGAATCAGCGTGAAAGGTGCTCCTCAGAGCTCTTCAAATGTTTACTTATTCCGTTACCTCCTCCGAAGGCTGTTTTAATATAATCACACCGCTCGATATTGAAATGCATGTCAACATGTCGTCCTCTTCTGTGTTTAGACTTCTCTCCGCCAGCCTCCCCCCTCAGCGCCTTGTACCCGTCATTTCGCACAGAAGGCGACTCGTTCGGGGAGCTGGAGCATGTTCCTGCGTGGGACTGGAACATGGCCTGGGTGGAGGAAATGGAGGCTAAGTACAGAGCATGCTACCCTGGCAGAAGCAGCAGACCCTTTGACACTTAGGAGGCTCCGCCAGAAGAGTACAACACAAATGAATTTTGAGACACAGGAACACATTGTGGTGATGCCAGGACTGCAAGACAAGAAGAGGAGACAGACATGATACTGCAACATTATTGATTTACTGTTTTGAAAGACCGAGAAACATTTTTGAGATCTGAATAATTCAGGGTTTGATGCGTAGCTATTTCTCTGTTAACAATAGATAAACATCTGGATTTGAAATATAATTGGAACCAACTCCTTGATGTTTAGGACACCTCTTCTCGCAGATGCACGTCTGTTGTTCGTCTGTAATAGTTTTCCAAGTTTACCTCACAGCAGTCTAGCTACTGTCTCGCACCCTTCAAATGACTTCCACTGAGTTTCTAAAGTCTCTTTCCCTCTCCGTATCCGTTCCTCTCATTAAAGAAAAGAATAATGAGATACTTCCCTCAGGATGTTCTCATCCAGTCTGTTATGAAAAGGCCAGATAGACACAAAGACAGGATGCGAGACGGTGAGGAAGCAGTCATTACAGTAGGCAGAGGAAGTACAGTGCTGAAGTTTTCCTTGCACCACACGTTTGTTTCCTATTGTCATATGTTTGTCACAGGATTTTATTAGGGCTATCCTACCAAACAGAGCCCTGAAAAGTGATTTTGTACAAACCATTTTACTGCTCAAGTGTAAATATGCAGCATATTCAACAAACCTTATTTAAAGAATTTTCGACACATTCCAAATCAATTTCTGTCTTCACGTTTATTTTCGGGATTTCTTTGACATTCTGAGAAATATGTCTTATTTTTTCAATTTTGTCTTTATAAGCCCTTTTACCCGCATTACAAAACACCTTTGTTACACAAAGTTTGCCTTAGACAAAATATTCTGTAGTTCAGAATAGCAAAAGTAGAAAAAGTGTTTTTTTCATAAGTCATTTTGTTCACATTTAAATGAATTAACTTGAGATTTTACATTTAAATAACTTGAATTTTAGTAAGAAGGTATTGTAAAAGTGCTGTATGCATAGCTTAGTCTTTGCATGCTTGATGATTTTATATATATATATAAATCCACTAATGTTAGTAGACAAAGTTTTGCTTTTTTTTATAAGAACTTTTATTTTGTTCACATTATATGACAGATGTGTTTCATATTTTTGAATAAATCTTTGTATTGATTGAAATTATGTTTTTACATGTTGTTAGGAATTCACAACATGTTCTAGCTGGGCTGTGGAATAAAAAGCTCTTGCTACGTTTTGTATGCAACAATATTTGACTGAAACAGACATTATTTTCCCTTTTGACATTTATAGTGAAAAAAAAAACTCCCCACTTGCTGTCTTTGATGTTGTTGTTCCAAATTAAAAACAGCTTCATACGCAGTTCAAATGAGAGTGGGACTGCATTTTATTATGAAATATCCACCCTACAGGATGCATTTGCTGTTTCTGGTAGAAGGTTTTTCACTTTGAAATTAAAGTGCTTCACTGGTGCAGTTTGCCGTGGGGCTGTCTGTGGATGTGGGTGAAGTGAAGTTAAGGAGGTAAAGATCTTTGTATTGCACACTGTCTGTGTCTCTGTGGGCTGGATTTTAATTGACCGCTGCTGTTCTTTATGGCTATGTAGAGCAGGAAGGTGATGTTTAGAACTCATCTGTTTGGCATGATTAACCAAGGCAAACAATGCTGCTGTACCTGATAATGGCTTCTAATTACAAACCATTGGAGAGGATAATTAAACCTTAATCTATGCTTTTGTTTGTACAGAAACAGAAACAGGAAACTGGTGATTTTTAACTTTCCTCTCCAAAAGAAAACCTATTATTTCATGTTGTTTCTCCCTGTTTAAAGTTGATTATTTGCACACGCTTCTGACTTGATGTTTTCAGTCAAGCCGTGCCTGAGCTGTGTGAGTATGAAGCAGGAAAAAACTGTGAGGCCGAGCAAATATTCTTACAGTAAATCAAAAATGATTTCCTCAATGACTTTGTGTTCAGGATGAGTGTTTGTCATGCCGCTGCAAAGCACAACACGCTCTTTTTCAAAGTAATCCGTGACTTATATCTGGGCTGCTAAGGTCAAATGAGACTGGAAATGTTCAGCTAAGACGTGCTTTGCTGTCTGTTTCATTTATAAGCTGCACAGGAGCAGCTGTTTGTGCCAGCATCAGAATTTATGTGTGAAGCATTTGAAAACCAAAAGCAGTCCATAATTACCAGAGTTAGAAAAAAAAAAACACGAAGGGACGTGAGATACAGGGGTCATTTATTTTTTTCTTTTCAAAAGATGAGCAGGCTTTGTTTCTTGGCAAAAAATTTAAAGAATGAAATTGGAGGTTTTTGTCACGGCTTTTTTAAGTTTTGAAGATTAACCAGCCTGCCTGATAGACAGTTGTTTTGTACTCAGTTAAGTCAAGCAGACCTGCAATTAGTGAAGTCAGAGCATCATCAAACTTCAATAATTAAGTAAAAACAGGCTTTCTAGCACAAACATTCAGCTTTAAACTGTGTTAAACTATCGTGTCACATTTACAATCAATATGCAATGCAGCAAGTACTGGATTATTTGTCTGTGTGTGCGTGTGTGTTTGTGTGTGTGTGTGTGTGTGTGTACACTGGACTGCCAAAGGGATTATCCTTCATCTGTCTCCTTCACTAAAGGCCATATGTTTCTACAAGGAGCCTCCAGCTCTGCTAAGCAGCACACACACACTCCCTGATAGATGAGACCACACACACTATGAGGTTCACATAGTAATGAATCAAGCGCTACTGTATGTTTGCTTGTCTTATTAGTTCATATGCGCACACATGCACACACACACACACGGCCCCTGGGATTTGTGCATCACAGATTTTGGTCTACGCCAAAATACCAGCTTTACATAGCATGTCAAGCTAACCAATGACCCATATTAGACATGGCCTGAAACCATGCACATATTGCATACACACGCATGGACACGTTCACATGTGGATTTACTGCATGTCTTTACTGCAGTCTGTTATTTTACTCAATTGGATAATTACCACTCAAAGACCAGACACAAGACTATAGGCACTGGTGTGTGAATGAATCCAGTATCATGGTCATAAAACCAGACCTGCTTTATAATTATTATTACTTATTATCATTAATCTTTTTTTTCTCCACACGTATGTGCACTTTTACAGCAGTTTTACAGGATTGCATCCTCAGGTTGACATAATTCACTTTGATTCCATCACATTATCTGTACCACTATTCATACAATAGGATGGAACTTTATTGATCTGTGGTGAAATCAGGTTAGTTTTGCAGCCACAGAAATGATGTGATTCATCAGGGAATCAAAGCAAATAGAATATAACAAGAGGAGAAAATAGATACAGACACAATATTGTCAAAGCAGTTAGTCAAATATACTGAATTTTCAACACAAAAAGGTGTGCAAAGTACATTCACAGCATATTGATCAATTGTCTGAAATAGCACACACTACAGCAGCACCTAATTCAAGCAGCACCACTCCAGTTAGTGTGATTACAGGAGCTGGGCTGTGAGCAACGGAGTCTCTGTGGTTTTAAGAAATTCCTATTATCATGCAGCAGGCAGCAGCTCAGGTGGCGGTGACGTGCTCACATTGATTGACAGCAGCGGTTAACTGTGGTGTTGCATGCTAAAGCGGTAATCATTCAATTAACTGGAAATCAATGGCATGCATATGGGTGATCTGTTTCAATATTGCCCTGTCAGTCTTACAGGACCAGTGGACCACTTCGACACACACACACACACACACATGCACACTTACTAGCATAATGTTTATTTAACACCCACTGTCACTATGCTGTGAAAAGCATGCATCTCCAAAAAAAAAAAAAAAAAAAACTATAAAAATAAAATGGTAATGGTATAAATAAAATTCGTTTTGTTTTGTTTGTCTTTCTCTTTTTTCCTGAATCCTTAGAACCAAGAGAATGTTTTCATTCTATAAAGGATCATTTAATCCTTAACTGATGGTTGAATAATATTAATGTTGCCAAGTGTATCTCAAAGTGAGAAAGTGACCAGTTTGAATTTACTAAAACTTTATACAAAATACTATAAAACTAGATAGTTGTCAACTAGTTGGGACTACTTTTTCTGGAGATGGTGGCTAATTCATACACTTATCAAGATGTGTTTCGTGACTGTTCACCTGAAATGATTCCAAAAACAGACAGGGACATTAACTACAGTAAGAGATACTGATTGAATGATTATATGACAAAACGAAATACAATGAACATGCAAAATATTATTAAAAAGGTCTGTTAAGTCTGGAAAATGAACAATATTTAACTGTACCTGGTCTGTTTATCCAAAGGATATTCTTCTATCTGTTCATAGTGAATAAAGTGCATGTCAGTTTAACTTTGAGAAATCTCAAAGCTATTTGTTATTACAAAATAAGGGATACTTTTTATAACTTAAACGAGCCACTGAATCATTACCCATCCACATGCACTGACCCTTCTGCCTACATAATGGCTTCATTTCAGCTTTTCTATGTATGCATCACATCGGCCAAAAAGTCACAAACATCCATCTCCGCTGTCACAGGGCAAATTAACATGGAAATTGGTGTGTTGCATTTTGGAATGAGGGAAGAGGGCTTTAAATGACGCCGTCCCCTCCCTTTCATCCTTCCTTTTCTGTCTGTGTCTCTCTTCTCTCCTCTCAGGCTGTCGGCCCTCTTCCTTCAGACCCAGTGGGCGTTTCGGCCCTGACACCGGCCTAATGAATGAGCGAGATGATTTATAGCTGAGGCAGAGGGAAAAGAAGGGCGGGATGGAGGGATGGAGGGAAGTCGAGGGGAGCACGGAAAGGGTAAGGGGTGTTGGGTCACGCTGTAGAAGGTCAGTACCGTAAATCTTCTCATTGTCTTATTGGTTGTTCTTTGCTCTCGCTAACAACCTGCTAACATGATGTGCATTATAAGATCTGGGACATATAAGGACACGTAGCTTGTCAAGACAGCGACTACTCTGAGGGAGAAAAATTACAAACTTTAAGGGCCGTAGAGTAACAGAAATAAAACGAGAACATAAGGTTTGATTTCATGGAACATCTAATCCCCTGAAATCTTAAAGATGGCCTTCGCAAAATTTGTTTTTTTTCGCCTCTTAATGTTATTGCAGCAGTCGTCCCAAACAGCCCATTAACTGGGTTTCTGATAAGCCATTTCACTCCTATTAGAAAATAAATTGGTGCTTTTCAAAAAAAAAAAAAAAAAAAAACCCATCCGATTTCTGTCTTTTGACCTAAAATCAATTAAATGAAAAGATTAGTCATCCAAAAAGTAAGTGATCCGGTATGTGTAATACATTTGACAGAAATACAATGGTTGAAGAAATATTCTTTATCATATGTATATATATATATATTATTTACCTAAAAAGTACAGGCAGAATAATGTAAATATTGAATGAATAATGTAAAACAAAATACTCCCACACTATGTAAAAGTCCTGCTTTAAAAACTCTGTTAAAAGTAAAAGTGCATAAGTGTTTTCAGTAAATAAAAGTAGTTATTCTGTGGAAAAAGCATCTCCTATGAGTGATATAATATTCTATGCAGTATTATTAGTTTATTAATACAGATGCAGCCATGTGCAAGCAGTATTTTACAGTTGTAGCTGCTCAAGGTGGAGCAGGTTCTAACTACTTTATACCGTACGCAGTTATTCAAGTAGTCAGACTTCAGTAAATAATTTGATAGGAAAGAAAGAAAAAGATTTGCAACACAAACCTGTATTCATTCATTCATTCATTCATTCATTCATTCTTTGTCTGTTGTTAAATGTTAAAGTTTGGGAACCACTGTTTTAATCATTAACAATCCACTGAATTTAACAAGCTTATCATATGGTTTGATGTAAAATAATAGTAAGTTTAAAGTATAAAATAGCATGAAATGAGAAAACTAAGTACACGTCCATCTCAAGAACTGTGCTTAGGTACAGTGTCTAAATGCTGACATTGAGAAAATGTACTTACCTTGCTCAAGTGAAAGCAGCTTATGTGCTCCCGCTTCACTAAAACATCAGGTGACCCATTAGAAGTAACTGCCAAATTCTACCAACAAAGGTTAAAGGACCAAACCAACTACAATCACTGTAATTTGACTGGCAAAGATGCACTGAAATCACTGTCTGTGTCCAGTGGGCTATTGGTTTATGTTAAAGACACTAAAATTGTCACTATGCTGTTGTATTACATGATAAGTCTGGAAATATTCTATGTGGTTTTTATTGTCAACAAATTCCACAAAGACCAAAATCAACAAAAAGGTATATATTGCTTTTGTCATCCAGTTTACACACTACCTCATGGGAACAAATGTACCACCACCATCATCATCATCGTCATCATCATCGTCGTCATCATCATCATTGTCGTCATCGTCGTCATCATCATCGTCGTCATCTTCATCATCATCGTCGTCATCATCATCATAATCATCGTCGTCGTCATCATCATCATCGTCATCATCATGATCATCGTCGTCATCATTGTCGTCGTCGTCATCATCGCCGTCGTCATCATCATCATCGTCATCATCATCGTCATCGTCATCATCATCATCATCATCGTCGTCATCATCATCACCATCATTGCCGTCGTCATCATCATCATCGTCGCAAAACGGTACATTATTTTAAGTCTGAAATTGATATGGATTGATCAGAAGTTGCTAATCTACTGTATTCAAAGCCTATATACAGTATATCTCCATAATATTTATAATATTATTTTCATCAACTGCAGAGAGAAAGTGTCAGATACTGCATGCTGCCACATACAATAAAAATATTAATATAGGCTAATTTGTGTGTTCAGCTATATGTGTGTATGTGTATAAGTGGTCTGTAAGACTGTTTATTTCTTAATTATCTGTGCGAACTTCATGATTCATGCAAACATCCAGTAATAGCAAACAGGGAAATAATATGTCAGCCTTGTTCACTGTATTCTTCTCAAAAGCACCGCGTTAAGTACGAGCAAAGTTTTTCAACTGACTTCATATCACCAGCCAAACTAAGAGCAAGCAGACGGTAAGAAAAAAAAAAAAAAAAAAATCCGACCGGAGCGGAGGCACTGACCGACGCGACGCGAGTCGTTTTCAGCTCTGTCTTATTAAATGGACCACGTACCTTACGAGAGACGTGCAGAGACGTGTCTGTGTAGGGAGGGGCAGGCACTGTGTGTGACTGGCCAATCACAGAGCGCGAAGACAGTCAGTTACACAATGAGGATTTCCCTTCAGCACGAGCACGGATATTGACGGATTTTACTCGTATCATAATCGTATTCGTCAAATATGCTTTATCCGTAACGGATACTCATCTGAAACGAGTATCCGGCTCATCCCTATTAGTTTATTAATACAGATGCAGCCATGTGCAAGCAGCATTTCACAGCTGTAGCTGCTCAAGGTGGAGCAGGTTTGAACTACTTTGTACCGTACACAGTCATTCAAGTAGTCAGACTTCAGTAAATAATTTGATAGGAAAGAAAGAAAAAGATTTGCAACACAAACCTGTATTCATTCATTCATTCATTCTTTGTAGAAAATGTACCTTCCTTGCTCAAGTGAAAGCAGCTTATGTGCTCCCACTTCACTGAAACATCAGGTGACCCATCATCATCATCATCATTGTCGTCATTATCATCGTCGTCATCGTCAGTGTCATCATTATCGTCGTCATCATCATCGTCGTCATCGTCGTCATCATCATCGTCATCATCGTCGTCATTATCATTGTCGTCATTGTCATCATCATCGTCGTTGTTGTCGTCGTCATCATCGTCGTCATCATTGTCGTCGTCGTCATCATCGTCGTCATCATCATCGTCATCATCACCATCATTGCCGTCGTCATCATCACCATCGTCGTCATCGTCGTCGTCATCACCATCGTCGTCATCATCGTCGTCATCGCCGTCATCATCATCGTCATCGCTGTCATCATTGTCATCGGCATCATCGTCGTCGTCACCTTCATCGTCGCCATCATCATCGTCATCATTGCCGTCATCATCGTCGTCGGCATCATCGTTGTCGTCATCATCGTTGTCATCGTCGTCATCATCATCATCGTTGTTGTCATCGTCATCATCGTTGTCGTCGTTGTCATCATCGTCGTCACCGTCGTCATTGTCGTCGTCGTCGTCGTCGTCATCATCATCATCGTTATCATCATCATCATCATCAACATCATCAACACAAACATAACCTGAGGAATGATCACAGAGCACTGAAAAAGGAAACACACCCCAGGCTTTTCATTTACAGTATATGTGTAACTGAGCGTGTGACTTAGTGAGTTTGTGTATGCCACAACACGGCGGGCATCTGCAGAGCACTGGAGGGTAATGCATGCCTTGTCTCAGGTGGACAGCGGGAGGGAGTGTGTGTTGCACTCTCAGGGTAGTGAGCTCGCCAATTTCACGCTCCTCGGTGCGTACAGCGCTCACCCAGGTGCAATGCACTGTGAAGCTGGGGGAAGAATGGGGAATTAGGAGATTAAGAAGCAAACAGAACCTCAGCAGTAAGACTGGGTTGTTTTTTTATTTAGGTCTGACTGGAAAGTGATGTCAGGGAGTTGGTGAGGTTTGAAGAAGTTTAGATGCCCAGAGTACTAGATTTTGTTTGGCATTTTTAGAAGTTTGAACAAACACACAAATGGACATTTTTCAGCCTTCATTTTATATATATACCATTGTGTATGTCAAGAAGAATCTCAGACCTGAAGCCTAAAGATGTTTGTAAATGCCCTGACAATGGTGGGGGGATATGAGAGGATGGATTGAAAAATAAAACTGTTTTCAGTGCGGTGTGTGCGTGTATGTCTTCACACTTTAATTCATGTGACTGATGACTCTCATGTGACTGCCATATGACCTTTATGACTCCGGAGACCTCACTGACTTTCATGTGACATCAAGGTGTGAAAGACCTTTAACAGTTGTGATGAAAGCTTAAAATGCCTGTGTCCACCAGCCAACCAGTGGAACCTATGAAACCTCTTGCAAGAACGGAAATGCGTTGTCAAGCACAAATTATGCTTTTATTCACTTCATAAGAAAAAAACATGCTTTTTTATTAATTTGTCACAATTTGTATTAGATATGACAAATTGAAGTTTTTTCCTTTTACTTAAAAGATATTTTCACAAGTTTGTCATAAAACAGAACTCACATGCCCCAAAGTGCAATAAAATGGTTCTGGTTGCTTGTTTGTCCTGTCTAAACTGACCGTGATTATTTTTCCACTCATTTGCAGAATTTTTATCATTAGATTTTGCATTACTTTCCCACCATGACAGCTCATCAAGAACACAGTTCCCAGGGAGACAAAAAGTTGGAACTTCATCATAACAAGACTTGAACTATGGAAGATACCCTCCTGATTGTTTCTGCCTCAGACTGCTGCCCCTCATATTAGCTTCAGCTGAACTTTAGTATGCAATTTAGCACAGAATGGGGACACTGTTTTTTTGAATAACAGAATAGAAAACAGCATAACAGCAACCACAAACTGTTGCAATGTATGTACATGTGGACATGATAGTGCTGGTTTAACATCCAGTAAAAAAAAAAAAAGTAATATTACTATTGTTTAAACGTCTGGATGTTTTATGACTCATATTTTTGAATTCATTTCTCTCCTGTTCATTTTCTTTCTTTTTTTTTTTTTTTAACATTAGCATGTCAATGTAGTCCAAATGATCAGTTCGGTATGTCGTCCATTATTAAATGCTAAATCACTCACTGTGACTCCTGTATTGCCCATGAAGTAATGTTGGACTCTGCCAGATAATGGAGGGTAACAACACTTGGACACAACAGACATGAACCTGAAAATACAGACTGGCGCTACACATTCTGAAAGCTGCTGCAAAGAAATGAGTAAAGGCTTGGATCAGCAAATGTATTTTATTGTACATTTACAAAACAACAAGAGTACAAAAAGTCAGCCCACAGACATTTTTTTTGTTTGTTTTGGAAGGGTATATGCAAATTTTATCTCACAACTGCAGCAAACAGTCCCTCAGACGAACAAGGAGAAGGAAGGAGAGAGGAGCGGGAGGGGGTTACAATCAAACTTTTATAAAGCCTGTCTGTCTGCTGGCACACCGGAACATTGTACTGCAGAGAAACCAAATGAAACATAGAAAAGTATGACATTCTTAGCGGACTACATGGGTGCAGGGATCCCCAAGGACAAGTGTCCTTTTCGGGAGCGAGAACCCGCTCGTTTTGGCTTTTCTGACCGCCCCCCCCCTCAACCAGCAAACACACTTTGTGCTTCATATTTTCTGTTGTTTTGCCATCACAACAAGAGAGTGCAACAGTAGTTAATGCTTTTCCGAAAAGTATACATTTTGACAAAAAGGTTGGCACATTCAAGAAGACATGAGCGTTTGTTTTTTTAATAACAACAGACTTTTTTTCCATTGTTTTTTTTTTTTTAATCCTCATAAATACAATATACGTCTTTTTCCCTGTATCCAGAGCCCACAAAAGAACAGTACAGACACAGGTATTTACAAATCAAGGGAGGAGGAGTGAACTTGATAGCTCATAAATAATCATAGTAATACCAAAAAACATGATGTAAAGTCCATTGTTCTTTCTTTCACAGCAATGACACATAGTCCGTTGTTCTGAAACCCAAAACGTTTCCTCCTGTCCAGCTCGTTGTGTCCACGGTGGAAAGATGTTGGGTGATGGAGGCATCAAAGGTACACTGACAGAGTCACTGGTGTCCTTATCTCATTTCCTGGGGGGTGGAGAAAAACATTTTAACATTAGTAAAAACTCAAACTATTGACTTAACTGCTGCCACACAATTTGCTACAGCACATATTGAACCTAAAATCATGCAGTGATTGTCACGAATATGCATATCACCCCTCCATTAGAGTCCTTACAGTATGTAAGTATGTGTTAAACAACATACACACCATAAATAAAAAGCCAGCTGTGAATTTCCCCACTGTGGGAAGAATAAAGGTTTATCTCTTATCTTAAGACAAAGAGTCTCATCTTTCCAGCAGAAGAAAAAAATAAGTTTAATAAAAACAGGCAAAAAGAGTGTGTGGAAGATGACAATGACAGAAATATGCAGATCTATTGTGAATTTATGTTCTTTATGGTCTCTCCTGATGTAAAAAAAAAAAAAAAAAAAAAAAAAAGATAGTGTGTTTTCTTAAGTCTAAATTGATTTTCATGACTGTTCTTTTTTCACCCAGTTCTAATTGGTCACAAAGAATATGTTGCTCAGATTAAAAACATCAGTTTTGCATGAGCAGTGTTTAGTAAAGTGATGTTGTCTTCTTGTGTGTTACCCAGAATCTAACTTGCAGTCAAGTGTGTTTCTTTTCATTCATGCATATCAAATGCCAGTAGTTTCACATTTGATATCATTTTCACGTACAGATGTATATTGTATATATTGTATGTATATTGTATTGTATATTGTGTCCCCAGAATCAGAGCTGATATAACCGACCTGAGGACAGCAACACCATCCCCCCTCCCCCTCCCTTCCCAGACTGACCGCCTGGTTCAAAGGGCAAAGATAGCAGTCAGCACCACCACAGGAAGAAGGGGTAACCTAACCCAGGCTTCCTGTGGAAACACCTCAAACTTTACTGCAGATTAAGGAGGTCGCGCTTTCATGTCCCCGACAAGGCGTGAAAAGGCTGGTTTGGGTCAGTTAGGGTCGGTCGGGGGGGTGAGGTGTTCCATACTGCTCCACAGGGGGGTGACCTGGGAGGCACGAGATACAAGGGGGCTCTGTGTGTGTATGTGTTGTCAGCAAGTGAAAAGAGCAATTGTGCGTGTGTGTTTCACTTTTACAAGTTGCTTTGGTACATTCCCATGTCAGATGTGTGTTGAGGTCAGAATGGAGTGACCTGTGATGGGGCCATCCTTTCTCTTTCTCCGTACACAGGCAGCTTTATTGTGATGCCTCAGGTTACAGCATTAAACTTAACAGCTACGACGTTAAAAGAAAGCATCAAAGCTGCTACACTGTCCAGTTCTCATAAATCCATGCCCATGTTGGTCAACTCAGTTCAGGGTTTTTTTCCAAGGGCTTTCTTTTTTTGGTATTTACCATTTTGATTGTCGCTACACAGAGAATTTAAGTCTGAAACTTTGGAGGATAATTTTGCTTTAAAAAAAGGTAAAGTAAGCAGTGACGGCAAGTAACTAAGTACATTCACTCAAGTATTGTACTTAAGCACCGTTTTTTAAGCGTTTTACTTTTACTCTACTTTTTCAGAGAGAAACACTGTAGATTTTACTCTATAACATTTAATTAGTAGCTCAAGTTACTGGCAGCTAAACAAATTCAGATTCTATAAACAAAACACAATGAAAGTGATACGGTGATGCAAAGTGGTACAAGATGCATTTCTCTAGATTAAACAAACCAACACTATCTACTTAGAGCCTAATTTTTTTGTTTATTAATATTTTACCTTTAACACTTCAAGTACATTATTCTAATTATGTCTATGCACATTTACTTATCAAGCATTTTCAATGGAAGACTTTAACTATTAATGGAGTATATATTTTAGTGTGATACAGCTACTTTTGCCAAAGTAAAAGATTTGTAAAAATAATGATAAATAAATACATAAAAATAAAAGATCATAAATCACTATTTTGTTGTAAAACTGTGGACAGTCAACATATAGTAAATACAAAATATTGGGAATGGAAAGAAAACATGGAAAAGGCTGTGTAGAGTGTAAAGTGTAAATTTAGTTTTTTGTCATTTCAATATCCAATTTCCCCCTTTTTTATGAACATGGACAAGTAGAGTAAAATAATGAGAGACAAACCTATGCAGCAAATTCTTGTTGTTCCTAGCAGTGAGACTTTTTCTTTCTTCTCTACTATTTTTTCTCTGTACTTAGCCAGTACAGAATGCTGCTGGCAGATGAGCTACATTCATGGAGCACTTTTCTGACAAAGCTGTAAAGAGCTTTGTCTTGCCTCTCATTCACCCAGTCACAGTTCACACATAGTGGCAGAGCTGCCAAGGTGCTTGCCTGCTTATCAGGGTTTAGTGTCTTGCTTAAGGTTATTTAAGGACAGACGTAGCCAGGGACCCACTACCTTATGATTAGTGGACAACACGCTCTACCTCCCGAGCCCAGTTGTGTAAAGTCATCTTGACATTACACAGCTTTCTATTCTTCCTATCAGCTACCACACCTCTGCCTACCTACGGTAACGCCGAGGGACAAGTCAAACACTGTAAGTGTTGCCTCACTCCCACGAAATCCCTGCAGAGCTTCCCATTCGTCTGGCACAGCTTGTTCTGCCATAAAAGACATCAGCTCGTCACGAGGGAGCCTGCAGGGGGTGCATTTAAAGGAGTGCACCCACAGTGAAGTGTGGCCTCAGAAGTGCACTCCAGAGAGAGCAGTGGGCGTGCACGAGGAACATTGTTTCTTACTGCAAAGCCTATCCTGAGTAGCCAGTAATGGTAGATCTGTATGAGCCTGAGAGCATGTTGGTGTATGTGTAAGTAAGAAAAGAATTACATATATAGTACCTTTTTACGGCGGCTACAAAGTGCTTTACATTTACATCAGTAAAAAAAAAAAAAAACTCACACTAGAGCACACAAGAGAAAAACACAACATACATACAAACACAGAAAACAGACAGCAACCAGTCGGTACCAGAGCTGAAATTACAGAGAACTCAAAGAATTTTAAATGTTGTTTGGAACAGTCAACAGACAACCAGTCTTGTTTTAGTTCATTCATTTATTAAAAACATTAACTGCTTTATTTAAGTTTTGTTTTTTTTTTTTTTTTTTTTTTTTACCTTTTATTGCCATTTTTATCATCATTTCTTGGTGTCTAGGATCTTTCGTCTATTTTTTTTTTTTTTTTTTACTATTTTGTAAATTAGGCCTCTAACTCAATGTATTTTCAAGTTAAAACAAGGCTAATGAAGATGACTTATTATTTTGACACATCGTACAGCAAACAGGTTGTAGTTGGACGACCAAAGTGAACGCTAGGGGCTTAGTAGCTTGGAAATGTATGCAGGAGTGAAGTGCTGTAGGAATTTAAAAAATCGATACTGAATTTCACTGGCAGCCAATGCAGCTAGGCTAAAAGTGATATGAGATCTATGGCCAGTCCAAATTAGGAACCTTCAGAACAAATGGAACAAGGCCTGGTGTTTTTCAAAGGGGCTGAATTCAATTGGGCTTAAATGATCCGGGATATAACTGGAGGTTAGGAACAGGTTTATAATAGTAGGTGTAGCAGGGCCAATGATGGTATAGGTCAGAAGAGGAGAATGGAGACACAATGTTGGATCTCATACTGTTGATCTTGTTGACAAAAAAATGATAAATACAATTCACAATCTTTATTTGGGGTGACAGAGATAGCAGCAGGAGCAGCTTGTATGAGCTGATTGATTGTGCTAAACAGAGCTCGGGGATGGTGTTTATTTGAGGTAATTAATTCTGAGAAGTAAGCTGTTCTTGCATCCTTGATTTTCTGACTGAAGTCAAAGCTCCTTCATGTGTAGAAAATAAACTTCAGTTTTGTCTTTGCAATCTGGACTCAGCTCCCCTGACGTTATGCTTACAGCCATGGAAAGCATCACTTATCCACAGGTATGATTTGGTGGCTACTACTGAAGGTTGGAGAGACAGATTACACAGACTACTTACAATTGTAGGTAATGTGGATGAAGTTACTACTGTTAGCTGTAGTTGTGTAAACAGGGATGCGTTTTTATGTTCTAAAGTTTGTGATGACAGGAATCAGTGATATATACAGTAGCCTTTCAGCCAGAAGAGAAGAATGAGCATGAAGCTGAACTTGAGTCACATTGAGCCTTTGAAGCCAGGAGAGTGCTGATGAGGCTTATAAAGTCCACTTTCAGTTTTTTTTGACTGCTGCTTTTGTGCGCCTGCACTCATACAATTATGTGTGTTTTATGGAGCACGAGTAATGTTATGTATTAGATAAAACTAAACCACACGAACCTCTCAACGGCAGTAATAGTCTTTGTACCCATGCTCATAAATATCTAAAAGCATCAATTATTAAAACCATTTGAGGTGAAAGATTTTTTTCTTGCATAAAACCGCACTGAAATTATAGAATCATTAGCGTCGCTGTATCCTACCTCGTTGTGTTTTCTGGCCGAGTTGAGCCCTCGGGAGCTAGTGGAGCCTCTGGATGAGGAGCTTCCTGTGGTTGAGCAGTTACTGGACATCTGACTCCTGGAAAGGTAACCAGCCTTACTGCTGTACGCCATCATCTCCTCATCTGAGGAGGCAAGGATAAGGCAATGAAGGTTACTTTAGACAGTGATATATCTGCTGGTCAAATGACAGTTTACAGCTGATCCATATTGAATTCAGCTGTTGGGTATGGTTATCAGCTGTAATTGTTCTCTACGTTTTTTAAAAATTTGGTTTAGGATTTCTGTTTTTTCTAGACCACACTTTGCATTTTCAAGTCAAGGCCATCAACATGTGACATGTGTTTTCCATGCTACAGTTGTTCTAGCTAGAATCATTTAGTGTGCAACATGGGGTTGAAAATACTCCAGTGCAGTAGTGATAAATGTGAAAAATGCTATATCTGAGCGAGGTCATGAGAGCACAAATTTCACTATATTTCAGTGAAATATGAAAGTGTTGAATTATCATCTCATTTTTGAAAGGAGTGAAATATTTCAGGAGGAATACACACTCTATGTTCTAAATTTGACCTTATTACCTATATTTATATAGTTACCTATATTATGACTAATTTACTACATACTGCAGAATGTTGTCTTACTGTCCGTGTGTCTTTGTCCCGAGCCTTTCCGTTGATGACTGCTGCTGCTGTATTCACTCCTCTCCAGGGAGGACAGAGCACCGTTCATCACATTGCTGGCCTCTGTGCACCCCTGGGGACCTTGCAACCTGTTTTCCTCTGGGGGTGGCTCCGGAGGTGGGGGCAGGTCTGAACAGAAAAAAGTGGAGGGAAAAGCATACATCCAGACTGTCTGAGTTCAGAATATAAGGAAGCGAATGTCTGTTGCCTTTTTCAGTCAATGCATTTAAGTTAATTTTAGAGTCAGGTTTCTGTTACATAAAAGCTTTATACTGCTTTAATGAAAAGAACATTTTACTTTTTTTAAATTGAGATGCTATTTCAGTGTTGTTTTATTTAGGAAAAAGGGGTAAATTTAAATATACACAAACTTCCTGCTAGTTAAAATGAGGGTTCTGATTGTGTGATTCATGGTCAGCCATGTGCTGTTTAACTGTTTTTAAGTGGTTGGAGATGGTTATCTGGTAAACATATGGTATGTGCAGGAAAAAAAACTGTGAGCTCTGATTCCAAGTCAAATCCATGTATAAAATCAGGAAGACTAGCCTCACATCTTGCCTTTGTACCCAAGCTGCAGATATTCAATCACAGATGGTGCTGCAGAATATCTGTCTGTACGTGCTGGATTATTATGGGGTGTATTTATTCACTTGCTGACAAAAAGCACTGAATAGTAACAGAAAATAACTGTGGACATTATTTTCTCTTTTGCAGTAGCTGAATATTCAGCTACTGAGAATATTTGATGTCCTATGACAGTGTCATTGTCACGTTGACACAAAACGCCTTCATTTCTAATAGTTAACTGTTCCCTGTATGTTCAATAACACTTCTTGAATTTGAGAAAATGTCAATGATGAAAAAGAGATGGAGACATTATTGTTCCCCTATCCCTGAAACGAACATAGTTGAATCCATGCAGAATTCCACTCACCTCCTTGCATGTCTCTTCTGTATGCTGAACTCTTCGACACCTTTTTTTTCACTCGTGATTTTTGGTTGGGAGGAGTGCATGCATCTGCTGGGGATGAGCGACTGTGCACTGTTTGAGGGAAGGGAAAAGCACTAAAATCAGAGAGTGTTTTTTCTCCATACTGAACATATGTGGAGCATTTAATTTATGCATGCATATTGATTATTTAAATAACAAACAGTGGGTCAACACAGTTCTAAGGTGAATGCATACGTGATTGTTCAGCTTTCATGATCTTGTTTGTTTGCTTGCTGTGCATTTGTGCGTGTGTGTTACATGCAGGCTTGTATGCATGAGCACATGGCACTGCCGGCCGCTTTACCGGGTGTAGTCGCGCTGACGTTGTCTTCATTGAGAGCTGGCCCCTGGCTGTGGAGGCAGCGATGGGCAGGACTTTGGCACTGCTGCGTGCCAACCTCTGATGAGCCGTGATGCTGTTGGCCAGAGAGGTTGGGGTTGGAATGGGTGAGCGGCGGGCTCGGCGCCTGGGGAACTGGCACTGGACCGCAGGGTAACCTTCTGCTATGGGAAGTAAGGGCAACATGTTACTGGAGAGAACAAATCAGTGGAATAGGAAACTACATTTCTGGTTCAGAGTGAGGTTTATAATAGAAGTATAAATTCTGTCTATGTTTTTTATTCTTGATTTAGTTGCTTGGCTTTGCCTTGTGAATTTCACTTTGCATTGATAGCAAGAAGATTTCCTAACTTTGGCTTTCACAAGTCACATAGTCATGCTACATAGACATAGTAAATGGTAAAGCCTTACAATTAAATATAAACTTTTATTAGATAATGCTAAAAAAGAACATGGGGAGCTGTAAACTGTTCAGACTCAATTAGTACTGTTATGGAATTTGTCGATTGACAGATTGGTGTGAAATAAATAACAGTAACTTCATTTTCTCAGTGCATCACATTGACCATTGCACTGTGGCATTAACAAAAAACGTCCTTGTGTTGTGTAACTAAGCAGCGGAGATTGGAAAGGACAGAAAAACATGCTGTTAAAATGACAATTCCTTTCACAAAACAGAGTGGAGGTTTGCTTTCCAATATGATCACCACCATTAGCTACCATTCAATGCTGAGCCCGTTCACATACCGTGACAGCTGCTGGCTGTCCAGCTGGTTGAGACGGGGGAGGTCATGGGGGGCTCGCGTCTCCTCGTGAGGCGATGGGGTGAGTGTGGCAGTCGACTGGTGGCTGTAGGAGGTGGCTGGAGAGGAAGCATTATGCCTCTGTGGGGGAGATGGCCCATCCTCGCAACCTTCCATTAGATAGGTCCTCTCTGGGAGGGGGGGACACCACTCCTCATCCGAGCTACAATGACAAAGAAGAGTGTTACAGCTGGATGATACAGTGGAAGAGACTTCAACGATATTGTTCAGGGGCAGCATGTTGTCCCCCTGGTGCCTTCAAATCCAGCCAGCTATGAGGCTATTTAAAGATTAATGCTGTTCTTTCAGCCTCGACTTAAGTAAGAAGGCCTTGCCGTCGGCTACACTGCAGGAGGCTAAGCTTCCACTTGGGTGGGACTGCTGCTACAAGCGTGATGCTGAACGATAGTTTGCTGTGAGGTTGCAGAGAGCGACTGGTAAGGAGGAAGAGCTAATTGTGTTTTAAGGGTGGGGAAAACAGCTAAATCACTAAAGCAATTGACCACAGCCGAGGTAATTGAGTTGTTAAAGCCAGAGGCATAAGAGTCACATTGGGTTCGATACTTAATGTGCCTGTTAGAGGTGACAGTAAGTCTAAATGATGATGTAGCAGTGTAATAGTAATTAATAGAGATGTGAGTGTGAGAAAGAGAGGGAGTGGAAGTCTGACTCACCCTAAGTCCATGTCCTCGTGCTCAGGGGGCTGGTCGTCCTGCTCACACTGTTCCAGCTCTCCAACTGGGGGAGGTGGCGGCAAAGCCTCCATCCAGGTCAGAGATGGGGTCTTGACAGCCTTCCCCATCGCCTTCTGCTTGGGCTTACCTACAAAACAGACAGAGAGCCGATAACAATGATTCACTTGGAGAGGATATTCTGTCACATCGAGCTCATTCATCATGAGCGTGATTTGACACATATCCCAGCAGGCCTGTGGCTGTCAGATATGAATATGGGTATGAGAGTAGGGCACAATGGGGCAGGAAAATGTCATTTTTGAAATAACTATTTTCACTTTAACCCTTCAAGAAAATTCACCATTTGCTAAAGCCCAAAGAGACATCTTCAAATTGCTTATTTATACAAGTAATCCAAAACCTAAAATATTCAATATAATATCCCACACAATAAAGGAAAGCAGGGAGTCATCACAACTGAGAAGATGGCATTAGACAATTAATGGTATTTTTGCTTGAAAAATGATCAAATGACTGATAAAAATAGTTGCCAATGTTTTGTCACTCGACCAGGCAAATAATTGACTCATCATTTCAGGTCTGAAGAAAATAAATAATTATAGATAAATGTGAAAATACTGTAGAAAGCCACTGAATAATAAAAGCAAAATAGGAGAAATCTTGTTCTCATAATAAAATTTGAAAACAGATTTCTGGTATTGTTTTCATAGCCTGGAGGCAAAGCTAGAAAACATTCAATTCCCCTGGTTTTAAGTAGGATCAGGAGCAGTGACCGGTCAGTTGATGCAAACTGGTGCAAGACGATGCACTGCTTTTGAAAAACAAGCACAAAGATATGCTGAGAACTACACAGTGTGTGCTGAGTCCTCACCACTGCAGCGGTCTGGCTGGGCGTACTGAGCTCCAGAGGGCCCCGGCTGGGTGATCCAGTGTCCATCATCCTGCGGCTCGCCACTGTGGGCAGGTGCCTGCGTCTGGTTGGTGAAAGGCATGATGGACGTGGAAGCATAGGGAGTGGTGGAGGTGTGCTGGGCGTAGCTGAAACTGTGCAGGTCCTCGCTGGTGGCGTCGATGGTGCTGTAGATGGGACCTTCAGTGGAGCCACCCATGCTGTACTTCTCTGTCTGGTTCAGGTAGTTGGAGATGCCAGCGTCTACACAGAGGGATGGGATGGAGGTAACATTTAGTCTATTAGCTTGGCTTTGTCATATTCAATGCCTCCACTCATTTACGCTACAACTTAATAATGTAGTCAGTGTAAGCAACGTCCTACCATTGTAGTATCTCTCTGCTGTGTCGTGATTGGTGGTGCAGCAGCTGACAGCCTCTTTACTGCTGTGGACTAGGTTGGTGGTGGGCCAAGAGTCTGCCAGCCATGGGTAGTTGCCCATGTTGCCTCCCAGCACACCGGGCCTACAGAGACATTCTGGCATTAATTGAAGACACGGTGGGACACAGTACAATAGCAACGACTGTCCAGATGGATATACAAAGAGCAGCAAGAAGAAGCTGCATGAATAAACAGTTAGAAACATTTACACTCAGTCACTCCAGTCTTTAGATGACTGTTAGTTCAGATAAAATACAGATACATAGCAGAGTATATATGTAGGATAATTTAATTACCGTCCATTGAGTCCTGATCCCTCCCCATGAGGGAAACCAACTGCAGAAGACAGCGAGAAAGAGAGAGTGATGAGGAGAGGTTAACTGACTCTAATTTCATGCTAAATCAGCTGTTTTCATTTCCATTGAAATTCTTTCAATTCCACAAATACTGTATGTCAGTAGAGAAAACACAACTAAACCATGTGTCTAAGTTTTTCTTATCTTATAACAGATCTCTGAAAGCAATGTTGCAGTAAATAGACTACTAAAAAGTACAATAACTATAATAGGATATTATACAGTATGTAGTCACAAAAAGAAATATAAAGGTTGTAAAACAGGTACTCAAGGCCAAATTTAACCTTAAATGTGAGGATTAAATTGTGGCTATTTTCTCTTGATTTATTGAATAAATCATACTGGCTCCCTCATGTATTAAAATATGAAAAGCTTTGAGCTATAATCTGAATGCCACTTTAAATTATCTCCACCACTTCTGCCATATGTGCAGGTATCATATCATATCAGACAGCATACAGAGAGAGCCTCAGGCCATTAACAAACTACCATTTCACATCTTATTCATTCTTCCTGACCTGCCGGTGTGTAGGCGAAGGAGGCAGTGTAGTGGCTCAGCTCCTTCCTCTTTTTGCGGCGGCAGTAGATCCAGACGCTGAAGCCCATGAGGATGACCCAGCAGGCTCCGCCGATACCTGCAATGAACGCCGGCTGCTTGACCACATCGGTGATCTGCTCAGCCAGACTCACGCTGCTCTCCTCGCCACTGTCGCTGGTGCCACCGCTGGCTCCGCCGCCTGGCGTGGAGGGCTGTTCAGCTGGCAGCTCTGGGGAAGGAAAATGGGAGGTAGGAGGGCAAAATGAGATGACAAGGAAGAACTGAGGGGCAACTACAGATCATTTTATCACTTTCTTTGTTGACCTGTTGTTTTATCCATCCAGTGTAATTCATATTGTGTAACTTATGCTTGTGTTTTTAAAGTCAAACAGAACAATCAATAAAGGCCTCATCATGTATATAGAGTAACTTTTATTATGCGTGGATGAGCCTAAAGCAGGTGAGAAATGATAGAGATAGGGGTATGCCACCATGCAAGTTTAGCAGGTATAATATTTACCTCATCCACTGATGTAGGTTAGTGTGTTAGCATGCTAATATTTGCTAATTGGTACAGACAAAGTACAGCTAAGGCTGAAGGAAATGCTATCAGTTTTGCAGGTATTTGGTCATAAAGCAAAATATTTGGCAAAGTGAAATTTTGAACTGATGATGGGGCTAGATAAAAAGTTAAATGATCAGGATTAAATCAGAATCAGAATCCATACACTGAGCACCAGAAATCTTTTTTAAAAATTTCATGGCAATCCATCTGATAGTTGTCGAGATATTTCAGTCTGTACCAAAGTGACAGACCACCACACAGACAGACAGTCAATGCTATCCACGGGGCAATGCTGCTAGCATGGCTAAAAATATACAAATAAACATTCTCCTATTAGGGTCAGGGTTATGGTTGTTTGTCTCTGCTACATCTACACAACACTGTTTTCAACACTGCAAACTCACTGATGAGGACAGACGCCGGCTGACTGCGAGTGCCGATGCCGGCGCTGGTCACTGCTGCCACCTCCACTTGGTAGAGCACGCCAGGTATCAGGCCTTTCAACACTGTGGACAACACGTTTCCATCCACCGTCTTGTTGATGTAGTAGCGCGTCTGGTTGTCGCCGCCGCTGCCCACACACCAAACCTTGTTGGGATACACAGAGTTGGCATTAAACTTGTTATGCAGATCATTTCATTCTAGATACTTACTGGTCTATATCATTCGGCTGAGAGCGTATTTGCATTTTTATTCACTGATGAAATAGTTAACCATAGGCTGGAATACATTAGATGTGTTCAAAACAACATCAAAGCACAGTTGGATATTCCCTGTGTTAAATGTACAGTAGTCATTGAACTTGACCACCAACCTGTGTGCTGTACTCTGTGTTTGAAGTCTTAAAAACACAGCCATTTTCTTCTCCTTTGACAAGGAATTATCTCTGCATGTACACTGAGTGAACAAAATATTAGGGTCATCTTCCTTAGATTAAACCGCAGCCTCTTTGACAGCTGTCCACAATCCTCTAATAACAACAAGCTTTCTTTCATCAATCTACCCCTTTTTTGTGACTAGTATACATTTTTTAAGGAGATCTCACTCGTCTTAACATTTAGTAAATTGACTGCTAATTTTGTCTAAAAGGAAGCTGTTAAAAAAATATAGGAGTATGTGCTAAATAGAGTGTGACTTGTTTGAGGTGTGTTTACCCTGTACTCTTGGATGATGCCGTTCTGCATCCGGCTGGGCGGAGGCTCCCACGAGACGCTGATGCTGGAGTTGTTGCTTAGCTTCATTGTCGCCACTGTAACAGCTCTGGGTGGGGCACTGGGGACTGTGGGAGGTGAGGGACAGCATGCATGTCATTTCATCAACATATAAAACACAAGTGAAGAAACATGAAAGTGAGCTGTAACAGAAGGGGAAATTAAGTTTTAAGAAGTTAATGATGTTTTTTTCCCAGACTAAGCTACTCAAGAAGCTCGATATAAAGTCTATAAGCACTGGTTGCAAGAAAAATTCTGCTCCCTTGTTTTCAATCCAGAGTTTACATCAGTCTATATAAAGCTGCTGTGAACCTCAGGCTGCAAAAAATTGCAGTGTGCGGAGGCTGAATTTAATGAAAATCCAGATCAATATAAATCAACCCAAATTGCAGAGGATATAAAATTAACCCCAAAATGAGATAACATTACTGAGATTCATGTGGTGTCAGGCAGGCTAATGAACAGCCATTTTAAAGTCGCCCCAATGTCAAAGAAAGAAGTTTATTAAAGGAGGTTTTCTTTGAATCTCTTTATGGTGCGGACGTGTCACCAGGTTTATTACCTTCTTCTGGGGTTCGAACCAGTAATGTTCGGCTGTCCTTGCCCTGGAATTCATCGAAATAGGGGCGGATCTTTATCTCATACTCAGTTCCTTTGAGAAGGCTGGTGAGGACGGTGCTGCGCTCAGAGGGGGAGTGGATGTCCTGGAGGAGCCAGGTTCCCCCGCTGGGTCGGTAGAAGAGACGGTAACCCTGGACGAACTGAGACTGACGGTCAACCTTGATGAATTGAGGGCGACACACAGGGATATTAGATAAAGATGAGAGAGAAAAGACATGGAGATAAAGTAAAAGAATATATTTCTCCATTCACTACCCCTGACACAATTAAAACAAAGAGCCACTCACAGTCCAGGACACTCGCATGGAAGCTGTTGTTAGTGTGACAGGATCTTGCAGCTGGACAGCCACCTCTCCCAGCTCCCTTTGCACCTGCCTGTGGTCCACTCCCTGACCTGTAGGACTCACATCTGAAGGCAACACACATATTCACTACT
This sequence comes from Centropyge bicolor, assembly GCA_037975185.1. Lineage (NCBI taxonomy): Eukaryota > Metazoa > Chordata > Actinopteri > Pomacanthidae > Centropyge > Centropyge bicolor. The sequence continues at coordinate 2,758,363 of JBBMOC010000015.1, read as the reverse complement.
TGTTAGAGTACTGCTGCCAATGTATTAGCATATTCATTATGCATTTGGTGGGAAATAAGTGGAGACTGACCTTGTGTTCTGACAGGCTCAGAGATGGGGCTCGGGTCACTCAGGCCATAGGCGTTGACAGCTCGGACAATGAATAGGTAGATGGTGTTGGGGAGGAGGCCGGTGATTGTGTGCGTTTCCATCTTGACCATGTCGGCTACAGTCTGCCAGGTGCTGCCTGCTGATTGGCTGTGAAAAGATAGAAGAACCAGTCATGATATGATATTTACCAACCAAATCTGATAGACAAGACAATACAGGGACTTGTGTCATATAAAGTTTGATTCTGCTTTACATGGGTTTACACTCACAGCTGGTGCTTGCTGTTCCACTGAAACCTTCTGCACATCAAAATATTTCCTGGGACAGACATTGCACACATGACATGTATTGTACGTCACGTAAGCAGCAGCTCACTGGTATGAGGAGGAGCTCTTATTTTTAAATTACCTTATGCCATCACACTGTCACAATGACAACAACCAATTCATTCATATATTTTGCTTTAAATGTTTTTACAGCAAGTAAGGCACAAGTACCTCAAATGCATACAGCACTTGGGTAAATGTACAGTCCTCCACTTAAAGGCTATATACAAAAAGATGTGTGTCTGCATGCACTTCACACACATTCGGAATGCTTTGCAATGCTGATGTGATGTGCAGCTACACAATTAAACAATGCATGAGAAGATCTCCAGGCAATAGCTGAATCTATTTTTGGCTTCCTCTAATATTTCTTATCTGGTAAACAATAGCAGATGTGAGCAAAGTCACTCGGTACAGAGAAGTTTGTGCTCCCTCAGAAGATCTCCTCCAAGTGATACAATTTGCTGTCCTGATGAATAATGTAATGAGGCTTGTAAGAAGTCACAGCTGCCAACAGGAAATGAGGGCATGTTCCTAGCCTTGTGGCACTCCCCCAGATGCATTATCCCGCCACCCCTCACCCTGTTCCCTCTTCTCGTCTCTCCCTCTTTGTCTGTGAATTTACTGTCACCTTGGCGGAGTTGCAGTCACAAAGGCCTCCTCAACCATTTGTCTGACACTTTTAGATTTTCCCCAAGGGTACTGTGGGGGTTTGTGGTGAACTAGCTGTACAATTATACCAAAGACGACTCATGAATACTCATCTCTTGTGTGTGACTGTAGGCCGCCCTGTGACAGTGCTAGATTCAAGGTAACTTTGTGCAGGATATGCTCAGAGGGAGTTCACACACTCATATACAAGGCTGTGGCCCCAAAAAACAGAAAATGAATGCAGAGTCATCAGGAGAATGAAAAATCTGCCTTTGTAGATTAAATAGACAATATTGCATATGTACACACACACTGACACACACAGACAAAAGCCCCAACTCTGACTCTTCCCCGTGCTCCTAGAAACAAACCTTAGCACCTCAGGCAAGGAAATGTTATTGCAAACATCCCACTGCTCCCCTCCAGCTGCTTTATAAAGAATTAGTTTGCGTTATTCGGAAACGCTCTGCTTCCATTGGCCGCGGTGGACATCTGGATGTGATTAAGCTCTGCCGGTGTACCCCTTTATCGAATTGGAAGGACACATTTCCCCCATAACGCTGCCTATCTTCATCTGGAGGCCTCCTTCCATCCATCGAGCCACCCATCCTGCTCAGCTAAATCTGCTTTGCCCCTAATTAATCCAAGGTGGACTTTAGTACCTGAAGGTTTCTGCTGAGGTACGTTCAGGTTCATATCTGAATTAACCTGAATGCACCTCATGACAGGTCATGACAAAGAAGAAAGATCTTTCACATGTTTGCTTGTCAAAGTTTTTTGACATGTTTTATATCATCCACTCACAAGTTCTTAACTGTCTGAACTGGTCTGTAAAACCCGAAAGGAAATGTTACATTCCTTGTACATGTACTGTGTGTGTTTTTTGTGAACAGAGTCTTCTTTTCAAGGTCTAATGTGGTAGCTCGACTCACTTAAAAGAGCAACAAACCATGAAAGAATTTCATTAGTGTGCGCTTCAGAGAAGTTGTTTTACTGTCTCAAAATGAAAAGGTTTTCTGTTCTGGTGAGACTAATACTTAAAATTAAAATTGTTACATTTTAAGATATTCAGTACAAGAATATCAGCCTTGACTGCTAAATAAAGAAGTGGAACAATTTGAGACAAAATTAATTTCTGAAAAAGCAGACAGAGCTGCGACAGGTCGCTGACTAATACATTTGTCCTCGACAGCTGTGAAGATGTCATTAAGAGCAAGGGAAAGTGTGTACCCATTTGTGTTTTTGTACCTGCCTTTGAAGTAGCTTAGGTTTTGAAAAACTCACCTGAAGGCCTCGATGATGTAGGAGGTGACGGCGGCTCCTCCCTCGTGGGCATTGGGTTGCCAGGTCAAAGAGACGCTGTTCTTGGAGACATCTGTGACTATGGGTTTGTGCGGTGGGCCTGGCAACTGGAAGGGCTCTGTGGTCTGAGCTACAGATGCATCTGTACTCTCTGGATGGCGAGCGGAAGAGGAAACAAAGATGGAGGCGGGAGGGAGGAGAGAGGTAGAAGAGGAAAAAAAACAGAGAGAAGAAGAGGGTGCACATTTGATTAAACTGCAGCATCCGCCCGTGGCATTACCGTTTCATAATGTCCTCTGTGTAATCCCGCTAATGTTGACTGAACATTTGCATCACCGTCGCTACAGGCTGACTTCCNGCGTGTGTCTGCACATGCGACTGCTGGTTATTAAATTTTTGGGGAGGCAAGCCAAAAGCTAGACGGGCTGTGAAATTGCTTACAACAGAGGGAGATGTTGGGGGTCTCTACACTGGGGAATCTCTCAATGTGACACTGAGGTAGTAACAACTCGCCTCTGAACATGTTTCTGCTGCTTTAGCTTCATTGCTCCAGGTCATTGTTTTTGTCTTTCTTTGATTCTTTATTCTGTAGTTTTTCTTTGTTTCATTTTCAAGGGGCATTCAGAAAGACAACAGCACTGTGTGAAAAAACACAGGCCCTCATTGATTTGAAAACTCAACAAACTTGAATGTATAAGGTAGTGCATATCTTTGTAAACCTCCCCGTTGTGGGACTAATATAGAAATATCTTACCTTATATCAACTACTGGTTACCTTAATGCAACATAAAGGATAGCAATGTACCAGTAAAACAGGCAGTGAAGAAAAAAAAAGTCAGATAGAGATGTGAATCATGTAGGTTTTGAAAGCTCTGCAAATGTTTTATGAGGTATGAAATGCATTCAATTAGCAAGTGGCTGACAGGCTGAATTTGTTGTGATGAAATATTAGTCTAAAAAAAACATGTTGGTTTACAATACAAACTCTGTACAACAGTGAGAGTCACAGATCTTGGCTCATTTACACTACACAGCGATGGCAAAGGGACTGTTTGCGTGTTATTGTGAGTTTCTATTGGCTCTCGAAATAGTTGTCCTGTTGTACTTTGTAGGTGTGTGTGTGTGTGTTTATATATGGTTGTACAGATGTGTAGGAGTGTTTTGTGGAATTTCAATTAGTATTTCGTCTGCTTTGCTACAAGATGTTTCAGTCTTCAGTCGCTGATCACTTTACATGCAGACCCAATCCAGCACAAAAACACAATCAGCCTTACTTTATTCACTTGTTCAGCGAACACAGCCCACATTATTTCCCTTGAAAACCTTATACATTATGCAGAGGATGTACGAGGCCGAGCCTATCGTGACTAATGCCTTGCTGAGTGGCGTGCACGTACTTGGCCATTCTCTTCCCCCGCATCTGGGCCGTCTCATCAGTAACACTGACAGAGGAATTACTCAAGCCTAAGTGGCTTGTCAGAGCCTCCTGCAGGACACGGGACAGGTGACTCTCCAACCTATACAACAACCCTCGCTGCTCCGCCTCTCTTTCTGTGGTGCCTGACCTTGAGGTGACCTGGGGGGCGGCTGATGGCGTGTCTGTCTGAGGGGGTAAAACGCAGGTCCCCAGATGGTGGCGTTTGATCGGTGGATGGGGAATCAGCACGGAGGGCGGGTGGGGTAAACAGCCAAGACACCTGACTATTAATCAAGGCCGGCAGCTCTGGGCGCTGCGCAAAACAGATTGCTTAAAAATGGATGAGGCGAGAGGAAAAGAGGAGAACGGGAGAGAGGGAGATAGGAGAGAGAAGCTCCAAACTTAGAAGGAATCTAAGAATATTTATGTATTCATAACAGTGTGATTACGTCTTTGACATTTGGGATACTTCTGCACCACACTTCCCAGAAATCATCTGCCAGTCAAACAGAGTGACGTGAACTTTGGTGTCTTTTTCTTTGTCCACCACCTGCTACGTTCCCAGTTAGCATGGGTATCAGCCATCTGCACAACAGCACACAGAAGGCTGATGATGATGATGTCAGATCCTTTTTTGGGAGAGTGCAGACGTGAAATCTGATTACCAGCTATGACACGTGTACATTGGGATTTAACGTCAACACATGAACTCGATTTCCTGCTTTAACCTGATTACTCGCAGTAATCTGTTTTCTTTTGTCCATGCAGTCCTGCTCACACTCCTCAGGCTTTGTTTGGGTTCCTCTGTTTCCAAACTCTCTTCCTTTATTTTTACCTTGCCATACCCACACACACACACCCTACCCCATAGCCACATCAACAGCAGCACAAACCTCTCTTTAACTCCCCCTTCAGCACCACGCACACACTTCCTGTCTGTCCAGGATGTCTTGGCACCAGTGTGGGACAGCAATAGTGTGTGTGTGTGTGTCTGGCAGAGATCCCAGAGTAATGGCATCTCCTCATTGCCAGGGTACGAGGAACAAACAGACCATCTGTCCCCCTCCAGGGGCCCAGATGAAATCGACTTATTTATACTGATTATTTCGGGGTTAAATGTGCTTCATGACTGCTGATTTCTTTTTCTTTTTTTTTACTATCATGCAAAAGGAAGATTGTGCTCAGTGTTTTGTTTAATGCGTTTCCCACTCTCTTTTGAAGTGAATTCACAGCAGAGCTCACATAAATGTAATGGGTTTTAAATCTAACATCTTAGGTAGAGACTTTTACTTATGAGAATTTGGGGAAATTGTTTGGACTTATTTCATAAATAGCCAGACTGACATTATAAGATAATCATATCAATATCCGAGAAATGAGGGTCTATAATATACCCACATTATCAAGTATACCCAATTTACTTGCTAATGAGAGTGATATTACAGTTTTCCAAGATTATTACCATTAGCATCTTTAAACTGAAGTCTGCCAGTTTGAAGGATTTTTTCCATTTTATCACGACTCAATTCATATTTTCTTAGGTTTGGCACCAGTTGTAATCACTGAGCCTGGTGACACTACTAAAAATAAGTCTAAAAGGGCAACTTTTTGAAACAGGATACAAGTCTGTCAACTGTGATGGATAGTGACAACAGGCTATGTATCTTTAACAGTTCACTTTGTTCTTCTCTTCCACAAAGTTTGGCTAACTTAGAGGGTATGTTCAAAATCTACCTAATGTCTACTCCTGTTTTTTTTTTTATTATTTAATAAAAAAAACAAAGTTATTTCTGGTCTCCTCTTTGAAATCCAAAGCCATAAATTCCATCTGTTGTTATGTTTGCTGTAAAACAACAAAATCAAATACACCAGCATCACTAAGGGCATGTCTGCTCACTGTGTAGACTCTGATCAAATGGAACCAATGTCTATAGAGAACTTCAACATGGTGTTTGACAGCTTAAAATGGGATCCAAAACATAAGCACTTCCACGTTGGTGCTCTCAGCTGTCAAGTCACTCCCTTTTATTCCCACATGAAATCAGTGCAGCATAGGCTTCTGACTCCCAACTATTTCTCCTTCCATCCTCTTCTCTCACTCAGCCTCCTCAGTCTCTATCTCTCTCATTCATCCAGTCCTCACTTGCAGTGATGTATCGAGGATTTAATTACAAGTCTCAGCGATCGTTAATCATTGAGAACCCACAATCAATTAATGTGCGAGCCTCCTCGAGTCTCGCAGAGGCTTCGGTGACCTCAGGTGCTGCTTCATACCCAGGAGGGAATTCTGGGCAGAAAAGATTTCATTAGCATGGAGTAAGATGGTGCTAACGACTACTAATGGCCTCGCATGCTCATTATCATGGTGATCACGCCTCACGGATGCGGTTTTGCTACATTCCCCACCTCTCCTCCTCTCATAAAAGCTTGTCATTTGAGTCAACCATAAAAACGTCCTCTGTTTAAGTGCTTCATACTTTCCCTGTAATTAAAATTGGTGTTTCATCATGTGGAATATGTTTATCTTGCGTGAAACGCATCGTGTTTGATGTGCAAATAGTGATACATGTAGATGGTGAATACATTTTAATGAGTTCACCGGAAGGTGTGCTGCAATGGAATGAGAACTAGTTATAAATATACAATGAATTAAACTAAGCTGAAGGTCATCACAGAAAAGCTGTGTATTTAAGGGGCAAAACGAAACAGATGTAAGATAAAAATTTTCATTTCGTGTTTCATAACTCATAATAAACTAATTAAAGTGTCTTCAGTTTATTTTGTTTAGGTCTTTCATTCAAATACCTGGAGGTTGGTGATTTGGAAGGTGCCGTTTTCCATTAAGCTGATTCGACCATCGTTTCCCAGAATCCTCTGGCCGTCTTTTTCCCACTGGATGCTGGGGGTGGGGTTGCCCATGATGTGACAGTGCAACTGAGTGGTGGAACCAGGAGCTGAAGTGTGATTGGCTGGTCCCTGGCGGATGATGGGTGGGACACGGTCCGAAGGTGCTATAGGAACAGAGAACGAATTCAGATTACTTTTTGAACTTCAACCTTATGATCCTTGTGTTGTGAAAAAAAATCCACAGTGATCAAATTCTAATTGACTGTCGAGCTACAGTATGCCGAGTATCATCCTGTCCAATATTTTCACTCTGAGTAATCATTGTAACAACAAAAAACATTCCACTCAGCTGTTCAAACAAAAAAAAAAAAATCACATTTTATCCAATAATCTCAGGCAAAACAGCAATATTATATTTTACTTTCTGTTTCAAATCAATACAAATTTTATATTTTTTATATAATGTAATTGTTCAGTTTGCTATCATTGTCCTGAAAGCCATATTTACAGAGAAAGACACAACTAAAAGTCACTGTTTGCTCTTTGGGCTGTCCTGCCATGTGAAAGGTAAAATGTCACTATAAGAGAATATTCACTCTCAGAGGCTCTCACCTCTCTGTGGTCCTGTCCCAGTTCAACATGCAAATCAATGACATAGATTTTTCTCAGGCAGGAATATGTTGATACAGTTGCCTGCTGTCAGAATTATGGACAACTTGCTAGCATATTGAGTTATACCTCAATGGACACAATATCTAATATTTCTTACACTTGAAAGTGTCTTTTTAACAAAGACTATATCTCTGAGCAAGCACAGATTGAGCAATTTAGCAATTTAGCAGATTAGCAATATAATCTGAGCAGATAGTTGAGAGACAATGGACACATAATTCCTATTTACTACATGCATGTGTTAATATGGCATGAAACCCCACAGTTTTATACAGTCATGAGCAGAAACTAAATTCTGTAGTCCGTTCACTTGTAGTCAATAAGCTATTACACACATTTTGGTACGAGGCAGATCCAAAATACTGAGGGTCAATTTGCACTAGACCTTACTGAACAGTTTGTGAAAGACAACTTCACAATTTCATGACATCTTTTATTAGCTTGAGGAAATGTATAAATAAGTGAATAGCGGTTGTAGGCTTTGTTTACATCAGCTGCCCTGCTGGGCTTCACAAAGCCAGAGGAAAACTTTCCACACACATACATATGAATATCCTTATTTGCTGTGCAGCTACAGCTACTGCTTTTAACCCACAGGCATATTTCACTAAATAAATGTCTCAAAAGAATAAGCATGTTTTCGCTTGACCCTCACATGCCCACAGCCTTCCTGACAGCTTCACCAAGAAACTCATGGACATATATGGCTGCACTCTAAGTCTGTAAGTTCAATCCTAAATGTAAACACTATGGTATGAGTGTTGCCAGCTAGAAGAGTTACGCTTAGTTTAGGCAAGTCAAAAATTCCTGCACATTCATAAAGGGTTGTGGAAAGTAGCTGAGGACTAAAAGTCCCTGGATTTATCTCTCTTTTCTTCCCTGCAATGGCAACTGTTTCTCACAAAGCCCTCACCCTGCAATGACTGAGCGAAGAAAGAACATTTCGCTCACTGTGCCATTTGACATTTGCCTACAGTCGTGGAGCATGCCCTCATTAGTATTCTGTGCTGTAGAAAGCTCTGATAGCATCAGCTAACTGAAGCTAACTGAAAATGTGAAAAGTCAACACAAGAGTTAGTGCGGTTAGAGCTGAACAAAATCTTTGTTTACTCCCTGAATGGGAGGGATGCAGGTAGGGAAGCATATGTTGCAGCAGAGTTATTTACGTAGAACTATCACCGGTTGTCCTTTTGATTACATCAGATAGGGACTCCTGCTGTTTGCTCATTTGGCGGAAGAGTATTTTAATTTGAGACAGATCTGAAAGTTTTTTTTTTGATTGATAAAGGTGCACATGTGGGTGGAGGGATGGGGGGTTAAAGCAACAGATTGTGAGACAAGCTTAATCAAATATGAAGCTGAAAATGTTAAGATTAAAGATCAGTTGTTTAAATTAGGAATCTTTTTTATATAAACACATGCATAGTATTTTTCATTGAGTTAATTACTTTTTGTGTCTTTGATATTTTTCAATTGATTAAAGTTTTAATGGAGATTTTTCTGTCACACAAATGCCAAAAATGTCCGTATCAATATGTCATTTTGTTCAGTACTGAAAACCAATAAAAATGACCTCTATACGTCAATGCAGTTTAAAGACGAAATTTTTCAAGCGTCTTATGACAGAATCTGTAAATAAACTATTTTTCTGGGAGAGTAATTTTGGCAGAGCACTTCATCAAGAGAAAGGTAAAGGAAGATTCAGGGTGTCAAGATGTCATTGCTGCCTTGGAGCTTCCTAATCTAAGGGAGGCAATGCTGGCTGAATAAAACTGTATTTGAACCAAACTATCAATTCAGAAAAAGCAAATACACAACAAATGTCAGAATTTTAAGAGTGGAAGCCAAAAGCCACGTAATGACATTGGGCATGAGCCACAAGCAGAGAGAACATATCAAACCAGTCAGGTAGATTTTTACTCTGAATAAATATCAAAGCTAACAATCACTGCATCTTAAGTTTGAACGCTGTTTGTTACTCTTTCAGTTACAGGTTACTGTACACCCACACTTACCACTTTCCACCTCTAACAGGGCTTTAGTCAGGATGCTGCCGGCCACACTGATGGCCTGGCAGATGTAGTAGCCAGAGTCTTCGACTTGGACGTCGGTGATGGTCAGCTCACCACTCAGCGACACAGAGAAACGACCAGATTGTGATGGCTCCTGGATGGGAAACAGCAAGATCTGAAGAAGAAAAACACAACAGAGATCAGTCTTTTTATTTAATGTCTCCATAATCATTCTATATCTGAACATACATTACCTAATCAATTTTGTAATTGATATCAATTTGAGGTAGAGCCAAAGATTCATTATTCATATATGTGCTTTTACTCTGACTGATACTGAATGAACATGTCTTGAAATCCTCAAGCTACAGCACAAATGAAATGATGTCAATGCCAGACAGGAGTTGTTCTGCTTTGCTCTTTATTAACAATTAGAATTTCTCAGCCATACACAATATGAATTAATAACTGAACTTAAATGTTCTTAGGATAAGGTTTGTGTTGACATGTTCATCATGACAAAATAGTTACTTTGGGTCCCTTGAAAATAAAGACATGGAGGACATTTGTTGGATAAACTAAGGTTTGTAATTCAAATGACAGACCTTAGTTAAACTTGGCACTTTGTAAAAGAACGTTAACTCTTTGTGCATATGCATACCCTTAAACTTACAACAAAAGAAACATGAAACAGACAAACAGAAAAAAGACATAAAGCTGAGGGATGGATGGAGGAAGAGCAGCAGGGAGACTGAACAGATGCTAACAGTGGTTTCCCATTTAAAGACAAGGGCTGGCTTGCTGCAAAACGACACTGCAAAATTACTGTAGTTAAAAACTAATTTTCATTATTGGTTCTCAGTGTACATTAAAAAAAATCAAGAAAATAAATGGCGCCTGTGACATTCTCTCTCATTACATCTACATGATGCAGACCCTCTGTTCTTTTATCAGGGGATGGGGTTGCTTAAAACCCCAAACCTTCGCCAACCACACAGCTGAATAGCTGAAACAAACCTGTTGGATGCCATTGCTCATGGGAGCTTCAGCAGCGTGAGTACCAGTGAAATATATTTCTTTTTACATATCTTTTACACATGTAAACTTTCGTCTGTAGCCTGAAAGGATTTCACACTCACCCTTGTACAAACATTCCAGTGGCTTCCACTTTCTAATGTAATACAACACCAAAAGTCTTTTTTCCACATCTTTTATTCCTAATCTTCTCTTCTTTCCTTTTTCATTTGTCAGTATAAAAAAAAACTGTATATTTCCTGGGTATTTCACTGATAAGCACACATTATTCACAACATGCTACCCACATACATCCTGTCCGCCTCCCCCTCCACCATGCTTTCTCCTCTTTATCTCTCTCCTCCGCTCTTGTTCACCCTCTGCCACACGCATTCTCTAGGCCTCCTCCAATCTCACTCTTCCCTCTCTAATCTGTACCTGGGAGCCATGCTAGAGGCACCCACGCACTCCCATCAGGCCTCTCAGTGAATTCCGAGCGGCTGCATTGCTTATCATACGCTCGCCTTTCTCACACACATGCTTATGCGCGCACAAACCCACATGCACAGGAACTTTTGAAGACACGGTGCAGACTCATGCTTTGGTGAATAATACCCTGTTTGGATGATGGGAAAATGAGGTGTGTGTGAATACGTGGTTGTGTGTGTGATTCAGCCTGGCACGACTCTACAGCAGATAGTGGTAAAAATAAAGGATGATAGTTAAGAGCATGACAGTAAGATGAGATGTAGGCTCTCTTGAAGGACAATAACAGGGTGGCATGTAAAGACACTAACTCAAATTATTATAATAATATTACAAGAAGTTACCCATAGGGCTCTTTTTTGACTTTGATATATATGGAAAAATGTCGGTGTTCATTCCAACTTTTAAAATGGGTGAAACCAGCTGATATCTTACAAAAAAAGCAAAAAATGTAGTTTAACCACATCCAGTAATTATTTTGGATTTAATTTAAGTTGCATTACATCGTAGCAAAGGTTGAGCTAGGTTTACAATTTATGCTGGACAACTCTGAAAACAACCTTTTACTAGAGCGCTCTTGTCTTCTTCCATGCTGTGCTGCTGCTGCTGATGTTGACCTGAATGCAGCAGATCTGAGATGCGCTTGTTTACTTCAAACCGTAGCGAACAGAAAACACAACACCCTGTGGATCGATCATTTTAAACTTTCAAAATGGGCCTGAACTTGCTCTGAACTGCAATTTTGTACAATGCACCCTGGGCTTAGAATAATTTCCAAGACAAACTTCATTTGGTTTTTTCACAGCAGGCATCGACACCCCACATTCAAAACATGTTTCATGAATGATGCAAATGCTTTACATCGTAAAGTTTGCTCCTTTATGACTCTTATTATGTTCTCTGCTATATGTTGATGTTTAAAAAATGTGACTGTTAACTCTGTGCTACCATTTTTGTCAGGTCATTTGTCAGAGATAATGTATCTGAAGAGACTTACTGGATTAATAAAATAAAATAAAAAATCGGATAATCTTTAAAAACAGATGAATCTTTATTACTTTAAAGAGCAGCATTTCTCAACACTGAAAATGAACATAGTTGCAAGGAAACTTCAGGGTTAACTCCCTACTTCAGTCACCATGTTGGTAGGTGACGAGGCCAGAACCCCTATATTACCTTAACTACACTGTGGAACAACACAACAATATATCTATATATACAGATATATACATATACAGAAATATACAGTACATACTTGTGATGTGACCCTTTTGTAAAATTACCTTATTTGCCATGGCCTTACTATTCTAACATCTATTATTGTGATAGTACAGAAACGTCTATCACTACTGGGTGCCCTGTTAACCACTAGCTCTCCCTGTCACTCACACACCATTTTCCAATGCACCTACTGTCAGACACAAATTGACTGTGAAACCCTGATGGATGCCTCAGAGGGCAGAGTTTCACAGCTGACTTTAATACATGTTAAAGGACATTTCTCACCTGGCTGCCTTCTTTTTGCCAAAAGACTGCTGGTGGGGGGTTTCCTTTGGTTCCACAGAGGAAGGTTACGGTGCGACCTGGAGCTGTGATCTGGTCCCGCGGCCGAACCACGATCTGAGGGGGCACTGCAAAACAGAGAGGAAAGGAGAAATGGATATCAGAGCCCAATAGAAGTGCAGTTTCTTGTGTGTGCGTGTGTGTGTGTGCACTGAGTGGGCTAATACAGTGAGAATGTGTCAGCACTGGCATTGAGTGCATTAAGCCGTGACAGGCCACCAGTGATGACAGCGAGTCATAACTGACAAGTCTCTCACTCTGGCTCTCTCTGTCTCTTTATCTCTCTCTCACACACACACACACATACCACACACACACACATAGAGCCAAAGGCACACAATCACATGCAGATACACCTATTGACTATAAGCATAAAATAGAACAAGGCAAATCTCTGCTGCCACCTACAAACATTTATCTACATTTATCTCTATGTCTATTTTGGTCAGCTACTTATTCTCACCTGCCTCAACATTGAATACACTTTCACTAAAGGCCAAACAGGGAAACACTGGGGGAAAGTAAGGAGTAAGTAAGAGACAACAAAGTGAAGAGGACTTTCTCCACTGCTGCTACTTGTTGTGAGCCCACAGTAAACTATGTTCAAATACCCATCACCTCCAAATACTCCACCAACATTACTAACATATTGGCATATTTAAAGAATTTCCCAGTTTGGGACAAATAAAGTGCATCTATCTATATCAGTCGTCATTAAACATTTTCAACCTAAGAGATGTTTTGTCTCAAAAAAGCAAGAAAGCCCCAAAACAGACAATGACATTAATTATATTTGATACTTATCACGAGGCCAATTTTTCTGAGTTCATATACAAAAAGATTTTAATTGACTGACACTTTGAGTCAACTCAGAGAAAAAAAACAATCCCTTAAGTAACACACACTCAGAAGTTACCACACTGTTCAAACACAAACCCAGCAGCTGCTTCAACTTGAGTACAGCTTCATTCACAAGGCAGGGAAGTACTGGGTGCAACTAACATCACCATTAGAGTGAGAAGTACACAGTTCTTGTAATGTTTATTTAAGTGGAAAACAATGTTGTTGGCTTCCCGACTAGTTTGAAAAAGGGGTGAGACAGGAAGAGAGAGAGGGTGTGAAAATCTGCATTTCAATCACCTCAGTTTTTTTGGGCCATTATCATATTAATGTCACTAATTTTCACAGGTCTTAAGACGCAAACAGAAATATGAAATGGGGACTTTTAGTTCTTGGCCACAAATGTCTTTACTAAGAAGGGGATACAATATAGATCATTTTTGACCTTGATTTGGCTTTGAGTGATCAAGGCTGCTATAGATGATTATTGGTGAAGCTATAGGTCATGATGATCAATCTCCTATGTAAGGATGTAGAGCCTATTAAAAAGGCCAACCCAGAACCCACAGGGGCCTAAATCCAGGTTTGTGGGTCACCTTTCTGATCCCAGGCACCAGGCTAATCAGATGTCTTTGAACATATGCGAAGGGAAGGAGGAGAAGTCTGTGTTTGTGTCTTCACACACACACACACACACACACACACACACCTCTTTGATTTCTATTGATTCTGTAGCAAGTGACAGGCCTTCCTGCACAGAGAGGGGTGTGAATGCATAATGATGCCCTCCACCAGTCCTAATTGATTTCTCATCTTCCCACCTGATCTCCTGCCTCTCTTTCATTCTCTGTCTCAATTAGCATTGAGAGGAACTGAGAGAAAGAGAAAGACAGGGAGGTGGAGAACCTTGCCAAAGAATAAAAGAGACAAACACTAAACAGGCACAGTGAAAGTGAAAGAATAAACAGGCAACTTTCCTCACACACTTCCTTTTGTGAAAATCAAATTGAGGCTCCAGGGGCTTCTTCTTCATACAGTATGCCATAGCTTCCCAAACTTTTTTCTGCAGGGGCCCCCTTTGGATGATAAAAATATTTTTCCCCCCTATCTATGTGCACCCACATAAACACACTCTGAGACACATCCTATGCTTGCAAACTCCTATTTATTTATTTATTTTTAAACTGTTGTAATTTATAAAAAAAAATTGCTACTTGAGTTTCTGACATCTCACTGAAAAATAAGAAAAGGAACACATCACTTTTATGAATGGAAGCATTAAAAGTGACTGTAGCATACATCTTCTAATTTCGTATCTAACGGTATTCATTGCTTTCAAGGCTTTCTCAAAACTGCCTCTCTGCACAGAAATGGCAAGTTACCACTCTATATGCCTCCTCATATTGTCCTTTCTTTGTTTTGCTACTTGTGAAGTTTGGTTAGATTCATATTCTTCATAGTTTACCTGGCAGCCCTTCACAAACTTCTCCATGCTTTGACGGCATGCATCATTTGTTTACATCTAGCCTTGCCCAGCAGGGTTGCCAGGTCTGCGTTTTTTTCCGCAGAATTGGGCTACTTTTTAAGTGTTGCTGTGGGATGATTTATTTTGTCTGCTGGTTGGCTAAACCTATTTTGCATGCAAATTACATTAATAACATCTATAAATGCACATCCAGAATTGATGACCTAATTAGCCCATATGTACACACACATGCAGACCCTGTCGCCCAAACGTTTGCTGACATTAGTTACCTCAGAGAATATCAATTTGTCTTTAATTTTGCTGAGAGGGTCAGAGTTCGATTGAGTGCTTATATAAAGAGAAAATAGCTTAGAAACCAAGACAAACAGAGACAAGTTTAAGGGTCAAGTCAAAAAAACAGGCAGCACTTAAAGAAGATGAGTGTCAAGAACAGGAATCTTCTCTGACATGAAATCCACTGACTGCCTAATTTCCAGCCTCCCTCTTTGTGACTTGCCTGCTCCCTGTATTTCCTCACCTCAGATGAATGTGCAACCTTAACTTCCTGCCCTACAAACACATTTTATTTTCTACCTTGACAATTACTCTGCTCTTTCCTATCCTAAAGGCTGCTTCCACCATGGGCCCTTAACGCAGCATGAGAGGATCCATGTGTCAGCTCTGGATAAATCACAGCTAAGGGGACTTTGGCCAAGATGGGCGGACTCATATCCCGGGATCAATCATACAGCCTACACTAACACCAACGCCCAAACATGCTCCCAGTGTTTTGGATGTGAACACACAGTGGTACATGGGCCAGTGGCACTGAGCCCCTGCTTTCACTTTGCAGCTACCTCAAGGACAGACTTCCTGTCAAGACTAATGCAAGGCTTGAAATATTAAACAAGTGCAATGTAATATCTGTTTCTTATGTAATGCAACTCCGGGTTTACACACAAACAGATGTGATGAACACTCAAGAGAAAAGGCACTGTATCAGAACACCGTGCTAAGCAGGCCATTTGACAAAAACTTGTCAACACCTGAACATTTTCCCCTTTGTGCCTGACACAACGCCATAACTTTGACCCAAATACAGTGACAGCTAGGAATATTCAGGCTATTAAAATGCCGTTTTTGGTGCGCTACATAGCCCTGTCTGGAGAATAACAATGTTTGATTTGAGGAGGCAAGCCGGCACATTGCCTGAGGCTGTAATAAATAATTAGCAATAATGGGTGCACTCGGCGCGACACTGAGCCTTAGATTTAGGGCAGGCAGAAACATTAGCGTCCTCACATGGGATGGAAAGGGGTAGATGGATTGTAACGGAACTAAGTGAGTAACTGAAATATACATGACAAAAATCAGCAAACAATGTCTACATGTCAAGGAAGCTGTTTGGTCAGAACGGTGCTTGTATGGCAATTCAGTATTCTGGGATGCTGGCTTTTAGGTATGACAGTTTTTCTTGTTTGAAGTAGCCTTTGAAAAGACAGAAACTGCTGATCAAACTGGTCTCTTTTGTCTTGTGATGAGGACCAAATGTTGTCTTTGCCAGTTCTTACTTTTTAAATTGGCCATTTAAAGTCAAGTTTTTAAGGGAAAGGGCAGAGTAGGTGGTGAGGGTTAAGGTTACTTTTATGTCGGGATCAGATGACACAAAGAGAATATCTCCCCAGAGGGTTCCTTGACAGGTTAGATGAGATGATTGTGGTGCTGCCATGACTTGGGAGAAAGCCATGTCAGACTTCACATCCAAAGATGATCAGACAGGAGCAGCCACAAAGACACAGAGAAGTACATCAATATCTATGGTGCAGGTTGTATACATTATCAAGTTAGACAAGAGAACGTAGAAAAAAATCATGTTAACTTTGAGACATCAAAGACCGAAAAATGGTCTTCCATTAAGAGACCACTGAAAAACTCATTTTCAGTTGGGACCCTCGATGTCAGTTGCATCTAGCCATTTTAGTGACAATACCATGTAGTGTAATCCTAGGCCAGTATGTGGTGGATAGTGAAACAGGAAGTAAGGGTGTGGAGGTCCAGGTGGTGGTTGGGTTTTCAGCAAGTTTGACTTTCATGCAGGAGATGAATGATGGGAGACAGTGAGATGATGGGAATGTTTTAGTTGCCTAGCCTTAACCATAACTTACTGCCATAGACATGAACTTCCCTGACTTAAACCATGCCATAGTTGCCAAAAACACTAGCAGTGAATGCAATCCATGGTTGGAGTCATCCAATATTGACATTCTTGTCTTGTGCCTGGGTTGCTGATCCCAGCTTAAGTTGGGTTTCGGAAGAAACATCATCAATGGAAGATCCTCATAAACAAAATAAGCAGACAAATGTTGCGACCGGCTCAGCTGCTCACCACATACTGTGCTCCCACTAAGACGGATCAGAGCGTGTGATTTGTTCCACTGCTGTTGTATGAAGACACAGTGTGTTGCTCAATCACACAGCAAAGGCAGACAAAATGCTTACAACCAAAGCATCTTACCTCCTCCGCTCCCCCATCCTCACACTTGACATGCGATTTGCACCAACATACTGAAGCTATCACACACGGGGGAACACAAATACACACGCACACTCCCAGCAGGAGTTCCTCACAGGCCTCGATGTGACAGGCAGCTGTCACAGTCCCACGCTGATGCAGACAGTGTGGTTCACACAAGTACGCTTGAGTAAACATACTCTCACGCTGCTGCTGCTGCTCTTGCTGCAGGAGTCTCATATAACAACCTCAGACACATACACACAGTTTTTTTCTGACATTGTTTCCATTCTGATAAAAAGGAGGAGGTGGTTATTTCCTGGGCAGAACTTATCATAGCTGGACCGTAACTCATTTATGCTTTTATTGAGTTTGGAGTTGGACTGAAGTCAACCACTTCCATAGGGTAATAACATAAGCACATATTTGTATAAAATTCAAAAGGGTCCATTCTACCTCTTGTCTGTACATGTGATATGTAAAGCAACCTAATGTTTGTGGTACAACTTGCAATTGTTTTCCTTCTCTGGACCATTTTTTTTTCCCGTCCCCTGCTTCTTCATTCCCCTAGGCTGGCCACATATTTACAGACAGGACTAACTCAGCCTTGAGACAGATTCAAGGTGTGAGAAAAGACATCAAGTCCCCTTCGCTTGATTTTTGCCATGCTGGTACTTAGAAGACTTAGTAGACTTAGACTTAGTAGACTCCAGGAAGCAACTAGGGTTAACTTGCAAATGGGCAGCAAGATCACTTTGGAGCATCGTGCCTCCTCCTGCTGAGAGAGGATTGGCGTTCCTGATTGTCACCAAGAATGCTGATATTTTAGTCTGACATCTTGTAGTGGGAGCAATCAAACAAGCCAATCTGTTGTTCTGACCAACATCAAGATGGAAAGCAGATCTAGGAAATGGGAGATGTTACTAAACATCATCTAACATGCATCCACCCCAATGAATTGAAAACAAAGGTCAGATAAAAGGAAATTGATCATTTTTTTTGTCATTTCCGTGATGTTGAAAGAAAAATTCTCAACCCAAACCAACTCAATGTCAGTGATTGGGCACTCCACAAATATCTATTCCGTTTATTAGCAAAATAAAAAATGTATACAGCTTAAGAATGCTCATTTCACAGTGGAAAACTATTTTGTTTAGCGCAGTCTTAAAATGGCATTTCTTTGATACCAACAGAGGACTACAAGATCTAAGACTCTGAGAGAAGTTGATTTCAAGTAGAATGTACCAATGTGGGATCGGTCTCTTCAAACCTTATGCTCATATTTGCCCAAACATTGCTACAGAGAACTGTTTTTCTAATGGACATAAATCTGAAGTCCTCTGCAAATGTGGCTCATAGTAGCTTAAAAGGGTCACTTCATCCCTCTGCATTGCCCCTGCCTACACATATGTGAAGTAACTAAGAGGTGAAAAAGATGAAATTGTACAATGATGTCAACCTTTAAAGCATCAAGCCCCTTTCAGGAATAGAAATGTACAGTGAAGAGTCCAAACAGACACACACAGACAGCACTTCCAAGCACACTCCCAAATTAAAGCTTCTCTTTGTTGCATTATCTAAGCTGTTCCTGAAACCCATCATTTACACTTCCTACTACTTATTACAAATTTGTTGTTATGACATCGGGGGAAAAAAAGCTGCAGATTCCTCAGACACCTGTGAAAAATTGCAGCTTCCTCAATTACATGTTTGTCTTCCAGGAATGCCAATGAAAAGCTCAATCCAATACAATATATAGTAGTTAAGAAAAAAACAGTGTCACTTCTTTGGTAATGGTCTGACATTTTCCTATTTCTTGACAGACAGAAGAAGCATCCTGTGCTGCCTTTTCATTTACATACACATTCACTGTTTGGAGCTTAGAGCAAGACGATGAGTTTGTGAGCTTACAAACTGTACTTCTCTGTTTGCTAACGGGGTCTTTGCTGAAAACAAAACACAGTAAAATTTAAAGTAAGGATGCATGGACTAATCCTCATATTACTGCAGCAGTATTAAACTCTTATGATTTGTTTTGTAGTGTGTGGGACATTTAGGTTTCATCCACTGTTGTTCCCTTTCACTGTAGACTTTATGTGCTCAAGAGTGTTTGTGTACCAAATCAAAAATCCCTGGTATTAATGGAGCTGTTCCTTTGTAGTAATGGAGGTTCGGCCAGATGAGCTAAATCATGAGTAATAAGCAGCTGTAGAATACCAAAAGCCTCTCCCAACACCTCCAGAGGTACTTAAATACTCATGGACTATCTTCCATTCCTGAACAGCAAAAAGCGCCAGTGGTGTGGGGGTTATGCATCCAACATGGCAACCTTACAGTGTGTGTTTTTATTACTCTGTCTCTAATGTCTGTTAAGTCCTCAGACACACACATACACATACATGAAAAGATGGCATGAAATGGAATACTTACTGGATGGGCCGACTGTGATGGATTGATGCAGAAAGGGGTGGAAAAGAAAAGAGAAAAAGAACGATGAATGAGAATTAGATGATGAGATGAGATAATACTGGATGAAATGTTTGCACAAAAACAGAGTGAAACTCAAACAGAGCACCACTGCCACTCAGGTCTATTCAAAATTAACAATCACACAAGTTAACTGAATATAAATGGACTGAAGTGAAATTGGCTGCTATTGAAATGAAGTGGGGGTTAATGCTGCAGCTGCATGCACCAACCCACAATCAATCTCAATTTGCCGAACATCTGCCTCTGGGAATGACTTCTTCATCCTGCACCAAAGTTCCATTGGTAAAATGTGTTCATGCATGTGCCAGAGTGTGTATACACGTGTCTTCCCTCGCAACAACACATACCCTCTGTCTGTTTGTCACTGCATGCATGTGGGTATAGTATGTGAGCATACGTATGTTGACAGATGTCAGAAATGTCGGTACAGACTGGAGGGCCCTCTCACAGAATCAACTGTTACAGAGTAAAAGTCTAAATATTCTCTTTTATCATCACAAATGACAGATTTCTCATCCGAGTGCCTCTCTTCAAGGGACTGACTTTATTCTAATGCAATTTCAATGCTTTTTGATCTCTCTCTCCAGAGGAATGACGAGCCGAGGCTTGAAAGGAACATAAAATCCATTTTTCACTTTTCTCTCTTATAGTTTCAGTTAACAGCATGTTACCAGTGGCAGAGCATTATATATCATTACAATTAATTAATTTAATTTTATATTTATTATTAAACAGTCACAGTGTCTGTCAGGCTCTCTTTTGCAAGTTTTTCTGGCTTCTTAAGGGCAATACGTCCTTGTATAAACATTTTGGAAATTGATGATAACATTCATCATGTTTTAAAAGAGAAAACTGACTTGACGGGAAATATTCCACGAAAGCTACCAAACTTAATTCATCAAAAGACAGACAATTAATTGAGGGCATGCTGGTAGGTGAGATGTTTTGTAATGCATAATGGAAAAACTGGCCATCTGTGCAAATAATTTACTCATGTATTCAGTGTTAAAATCCAATTTTCTGCTAGTGCAGAATTGCCTCCACTGAAGTTTAACTCATTGAACTACATTTAAAGCAATAAAGCTCGATAAGACTTTTTAGTTGGTGGTAGATTTCTATTTTTCTATTATTGAGAAAACGACACGAGATGTCTTCAAATCTACATATACAAACATACATACTACACAACATATCAGACCAACATATCATCACTAAGGCACTTTTAGGTATGATTCACGTTTAATATTAAATGGAACAATTTGCAAAGAGAAATAGTTGATTTACACATTTTGCAAATCAAAATTCACTTCAGTTTCTGACAGCCAGTTGGTACTGTCAATAAACGTAGCAGGAATCTCAGTTGCTTGAACAGCAAATTGAATTCAAGCTGCAAATTTCAGGTTTAAAAGTTTACTAAAATATTTCTGATGCACACGTCTGTCACTTGTGTGTGTGTGTGTGTGCGGCCATGTGTATGTAGCAAGTAAGGAATGGTCTTCCATGTCTTACCATGAACTTGCAGAGTCCCCGATGCTTCGGCCTTGCCCACGCTGTTCTCTGACACGCAGGTGTAAGAGCCTTCGTCCTCAGCTCGCACCTGGGTCAGACGCAGGCTGTTGTCACTGCGGATCTCAAATCTGGAAACACAACATCACACAAGATTGTTGATAATACAAAATTCAAAGTTATCTGGTCCATGAAACCTTTGAAAAATTCAACTGACTAACAGGAAATATAGAGCTATCAGACTAAGAACAAGGCTGTTTGTCTTATTATCTGAAAAGTTGAAGTAGTGCAAGCTGTTGTTATTGGTGAAATGAGAACAGCACCAGCATGTAGCCTTGGTTTGATGATACCAGGATGCTGCTGATGCATTGTGCGGTTATAACAGAGTGTAAATGAGTGCCGTTTCCTACCTGCCCCGGGGCAGCTCTCCCTCCTCTCTCCGCCAGCGGACAGTCGGAGTTGGGTCTCCGTGCACCTCACAGAAGAAGTCCACCGTATCGTCTGCCAACACCACCTGGTTCACCGGCTGTTTGGTGAACACTGGCCTCTCTGAAATTAGACAGTGACAGAGAATGGAGAGAGGATTAAAAATGCTTGTGCTGCTACTTCGTAATTGCAGATTCTCATTTGTCAGAAGCGTGGACTGCTTCAGGGTGGCAGTCCCACACAGATACAATTTTCATATAAAATCTTGTCATTAGTATTTTGCATGCATCTTGCATATATCTTAAAAGGTAAAGAACTGTAAAGAAATGTAATGTAGAAATGTAAAGAAAACCAGAGAGAGATGCAAGAGTAATCCAACAGAGGCTGTGAAAAGAAAAAAAGAAAGGAGTAGCAGAGTAGAAGAGGAGCAGGAGGTGAAGGGTTGGGAGGGTTAAGCATGGTGGTGAAAACTGTGTAGGAAAGCTGATGGCCACTGCATTGCACCAGAGCTGACTTCGAGTCTGAATACTTGAACTGAGCCTCAGAGATTTCTTACCAGACATTTACCAACACAAAAAAGGTCCAGGATGAACACCCAAACATATGAATAAACTAATCTTTATGAACCCATTATTCCTACAAGTAGGAACAGAAAGAAATTACAAATTAGATGAAACCTCTCCAGGGTGATCAGATTGTTGCAGCAGCAGAGACTGTGATATGGATGAGAATAAAAGAAACAGTGATCACAGAGGAAATAAATTGTAAAATGAAAACCAAATTGCTACAACTACACCTTAACATTACCATATAATAAAAAAGATTTTACATTATCAATGACAGAGTTACAGCTCTGATGGAGGTGAATAACAACATTGAGCAACATACATGGTGCATTCAAAAACAATAGAGACAAATGTCCTGGGAGACAATGACTGCATACATTGTCAGCTCTTATCTTGATCACTGAGAAATTAGTGCACATGTGTAATAATTATTATCTTGCATATTTAGCAGATGCCAATAATATTACACATAAAGGAAAGTGACAGGCCTGGCATGCATTTTCAGGAGCCACAAACTGATAAATTAGGTGTTAAACACTTGGTTTGGGTTTACTGTTTTACCACAGTTTACAGAAGGAGCAGCATGGTAGTGAGGAGGAGGGGGTTTAGTTGGACTAAAAAGAAAATAATCTTATGTTTCCTGGGATCAAGCCACACTTTGAGAATGCTTTTGCTGTTGCTCTGCTGAGAGCAAAGCAGAGAATCTGAGAGAAGGACAGAAGCAGAAAGGCCAAGAGAGCAAAGCAAAGGGCTGCAGGAAGGGAAACATTCATCTTCTGCAGCATAAGAGAAAATGAATCAAAGCTTACTATATAACCTGAACCATTATAATTTGAAGATAAAGATGTATCCACATGAAACTTGGCATCTTAAATAAGCTCTTGCACAACTCAAAAAAATTTGATTTGTAATGTGATAACAAATCAGATTGCTATAATTCCCATATGTTTCATTTCCCATAAGGTATTTGCAAGGTGACTGTAATTCAAAGAGCTGTAGTAAAAACGACTCACCAAACACCACCAGTTCAGCAGGATCACTGTCCTTCTCTCCCACCATGTTGGTTCCAACACAAACATACATGCCAGCATCACTTTTCCTGGTGTTGGAAATCATCAGCTTGCCTCCTCGGATCTGAACAATGGACAAAGGGAGTAGCAGCAGCAGGTTTACATGCCTGATTTCATTGTATTCTGAAGTTTCTGTGGCCAAGTTAATTCTAGGATTAAATTATCAACATAATATATGGTTTAATACAATGTTGCCTTTCAATTATCAACAATGATGGAAGTGGACTGACTCTTAATCAGGGGCTTCTCATCAATATTGAAACTACAAATTATCGATTGGTCAGTGTATGACTAAAAAAGAAAATTGGAAGATCACTTGAAAAATGAATCAAATTTGAGATTGTGACCCAAATACCACGATGCAAAAACGTAATAGGTTGCAAAAAATTGAATAATCAAAAAAGGAGGACAAACAAAAAGAATAAATTAAAATAAGGGGCAAAGGAAATCAGTAGTTCACTTCAAATCACTTTTGTTTAATTTCATGCAAGTTTCACCTAATTGAAAACAAAAGTATAGAAAAGACAGCCCACTTACAGTGATCCTCTCATCTCTGTCATTGACCTTGATGTTGTTCCTCTTCCAAGAGATGGTAGGCTCAGGATGGCCTCTGGGGGGGATACACTCCATGACAGCCGGCTCACCTGCTGCCACCACCACATCACTGGGCGTTTGACGGAAGTCATCTCTCAGAACTGGGAAGAAGAAGGAAGATGCACAGGCATAATTAAACTATGTGTAAATTTTTGTAGATGATACTGCCTTTTATCTGTCTTTGTATACTTTCTGCTAACTTTGTGCTCGACATTTATCTCACTGATGACATTTTCCTTTATCTGATTTGGCATACATGGAGCCCTGTAGACTTTGTAGACATTTGGCATTCCAAAAGAAACAACATGAATCATCACTCACAGGGCTGAGTAACACAAAGCATGATGGGACGTTTTTACTGGTACTGTAAAACTGAATTTAACATGGTGTGCAGAATGTCCCTTAAGCAATCACTGACTCATTGACTCATGTGCAGCATCACAGCACATCAATAATGAAGACTCTTGTAGTGCAGCGGGTACACACACAGTAAGTGAGTTATTCAATCTGACCCTCACAAACAAACACACACACACACACTCCAACTCCATTTCCAAAAATGTTGGAACACTGCATAAAACATAAATAAAAACATAATTCAATTATTTACAAACAAACTATTTTACACAACAATTGTACAATGTCTGTCTAAGCCATACAATCATGTGTTTGACCTGACTGACTCTTTCCAGGAACCTTTTATACCCAATCATGATACTATCACCTGTTACTAATGAACCTGTTTACCTGTGGATTGATCCAAACAGGTGTTTTTGGATCAGTTCACAACTTTCACAGTCTTTTGTTGCTCCTCTCCCGACTTGTTTGAAACATATCGCTGCCATCAAATTCAGACTAAGCATATGTTTCTAAAAATAATTGAAGCTGAACATTAAATGTCCTGTCTTTGTACTGTTTGTAAAAAGTATATCTGAAATCTATATGTGAGAAAAGGATTAGCAAATTATCACTTTCTGTTTTATTTTTATTTCACACAGTGTCCTAACTTCTTTGGACTTCTTTGTACAAGAGATAAATCAACAATGTCAAACTGCAGGAAGAGACTTTGAATGCCAGATCCAGAAAATAGCTCCCTCTCTTTTTGCTTTCCTGGATTCGAATCATAAAACATTACTTTGACTCAGCTTGCCTCCTTCACTTCCAACTTCATCCCCCTTTAGTCAGCCTGTTACCTGAAGGTACTAAGCTTTATCTTTCTCATTTCATTCTCCAGAGCACTGTGACCTCTCAAATTACAGGTGTGAAGGATGGTTTCCTTGTCTAGGATGATGTACTGACAACAATAGTTGACCAGGAAGAGGCTACAGTTATTCAGGCCTGCAGGCTAGCAGCCAAAGGAGATACAAAGGTGATAAACCAATGAGGTGATTACTATGGTGTTCCTGACTTTTCCCCCAAAAAGCCACCATAACTGATCTGAAAAGCAGATTCTTCCAAAATTCCTTTTCACATCACAGTCTCTCCTCTGCATTCATTAAGAAACTTCCAAGTCGAGCAGGAACTCATTCAAAACAGCACTTGGGGGGTACCAAATTTCTGCCCTCAAATATTCCACAAAGTTATCTTTGAAGCTATGGGTAGATGTAAGATTTGGACATCAAGGAGTTGGGGGATGATTAATTGATGTGAGAGTAGCATGGCTGATTTGCATACATTATGACAATCGCATTGATGATCTCAATAAGTTATATCAATATAATGACATTCCATCTGCAGGGCTGTTGAGAGTGTCATTAAGATGAACACAGAGAAATCAGTTACTTCACCTTAAAAAGAGCAGGTCATGCCATGTTCTAATTTACATCCTTCACAAACTTTTGAACATGACCACTAAAAAAGCTTTAAAGTACATCACGTCTGTGTCAAAGAACAAGCTTCTTTTTTAAAAAAAAAAAAAAAAAAAAAGAAGGCCTAAATGTAAAACTAACAGACATGTTTGTTGTGTTTGGGGAAAAAGTCAAGTTGTGGGGTAAAATAGTAACGTTAAGCTATTACATAACCTGTAAGTCTAACAGAATACTTTATTCACAATTCTTCAATAATTACTCATCATTCAAGACCAGCTCTGAAACTACTTAATTATGTAAGCACATTTTTTTAGTATGATCAAGCAATTTTTCCAAGCACTTATATTTTTCGAGTCACATTCCACCTTGTTTTATACAGTCTATGATTCCACCAGGCACATTTAACATTACATCTCACCTTTCAGGCTGAATTGAAAGTGGCAACATTTATGCATTCAAGGCCAGGGACTTTTACTACTGAACCACTGACATAGAAGAGGAAGTACAAGTACTAAGAAGTACAAATAAACACAAAATACAGCTTACATTTTAAGGTTATGGCCCAGTCATGATCCATTAACATTTCATTTGCAATCTGGTCCTCGTTGGGGAATTTTGAAAAAAGCTTTGATGGAAGGGATGCACTCATATTGACTTGGTTATCACAGGAATGGCATTTTTTTTTAAAAAATCTTTCTAACTCCATTCAATTCTGAAGATAAAAATATCCTTGTAACTCCCTGTAAAACCTGATTCATGTGTCTGTGATGTATGTGTATGTATTTGATGCAAAGTGTTGTCATTTTGAATGTGTCTTCAGTGGCATTGACATTTCAAAATGACAACCATAAACAAATATTTACCTCTGCCCATGCATATGATTTTATGTTCATGTAAAGCAGCATCTTGCATATGGTATTTTTTTGTCAGTAAATGTCTCCTGGTATTTTATCCACAGACTCCATCAATACTGATAGATCCTGGATTGTGCAGATTACATGTGTGCTTA
The DNA here is from genome assembly GCA_037975185.1 of Centropyge bicolor. NCBI lineage: Eukaryota > Metazoa > Chordata > Actinopteri > Pomacanthidae > Centropyge > Centropyge bicolor. Next base: position 2,731,697 of record JBBMOC010000015.1, on the reverse strand, counting down.
TTTTGTGTAAATTTTATGTATGCATACAACTGTCTTTATACATGGGTAGGTATGCATAATGTGTGTCCACATCAGCATCAATGTCGCTGTAATATCACAGGCCAGCAGGGGAGGGTCACTGCCTCATCTGATTAATGACACAAATCCCCTAATGACAGCACCACAGGACAACAAAGCCCCAGGACATTACCATTATCACCACCAACCATATATCTAAGTGTCCATCCATCCATCCACATGAACTCACTTACTCTGAGACTGCTAACATTTCCTTATCTGAAATACCTTGGTTTGTGTGGAAAATGCATTGTATCTCAATGTCACACTGTACGCCGTGAAGGCTCATTTCTTTTGCTGTCAAGATAGCGTGGCGTCCTCTTTGAATGAGGGTGAGCATGGGTGTGTACGTGAGGAGATAAATCAGCCTGTTTTGTTTTTAATCAAGGTCATGAGAGACAGGCACATCAGTGTTTAAGGAGAAAGGAGGATATTTTTCATTTCCTCATTAGCTATCAGAGCCTGCGCTTGCCTTTACCCTGATAAAACACAGGTCTCCACGATTCATTGCAGGCTCCTCAACCACTATGTTGCTGTGTTTTTTATCTGTGTCTCTTAGAGGGATCAAATTGCCACTTATGGCTTTAGTCAGACCCATATCCCGATGGCCAATTACTCAGCAACAGAGCATTTGGGGCACTCCAAATCCCATTGGCCGCTCCAATCCTGGGATGATATGCCAAACCACACCCCTGACCTTATCTGTACCTGCTACCGACATTTCTCCCAATCACTATTCACAGCAGATTACAAAACCATGACTAAATTGTTCAGGAACCTGTCCCATCACGTAAACTGCGGGGGGAAATAAGACAGTTCGCTGCACCCAAGGTCTGAATTACCATGCCGCGGGGTTAAAGGACTGCCGCAATGACCTGTCACACACCATTTTGAGATCATGGCTCCAGGGGCCCCTGGTCTTTGCCATTCTGCTTTCCGTACTCTACAGATTTAAGCAGAAAGAGGGTGTCTAGAAGTTTATTAGACACTGGCAATTACCCATGAGGCCCTTTGGGGCCCATATTAAGTGGGTGCACTTTGACCCTTTCTTTAAACCCCTTCAACAAAGCCAGAGTAATCCCCAGCACTGGGACTGAGTGGTGTGCTTTAATCAGAGCACAGACACACAGTAACACACACAGGGTAAGAGATAAGGACCACAAGTGCATATATTTGAAATATAGATGTCTGATTGGAATGAAAAAGCCTGTAAACTGGCAATGTGGTATAAATGTCACCCACTTTGACACTACTAGAGAATGCATTAATAATAATAATAGTAATAATAATAATTACAAGAAGAAGAAGAAAGATGTATTTGTATAGCATCGTTCATACAAGAAATGCAGCTCAATATGCTTTACAACAAAGACATTAAATACACCATGCTTCACATAAAAAAACAAACAATGAACACACAGCAGGGACAGAAAATGAATGGAAAGGAAAGTTAGATGGAAAATAAAAGCCTCTTGACAAGACTAGTAAAATTAAGACAAAAATAAAGATAAAAACAGAACACGGAGAAAAAACATCTCAGAAGACGCCTGTTTGGTGAGATGTATTTATCATATTCGAGACAAGACTTGAAATACTGTTGATCACCCACTTAAAAACAGGTACAGGGTCGATACATGAGGTGGATGAGTTACATTTAATGGCAGCCTTGTAAAGTTCAGTTAATGTAATACATGTTTTAAAAAAAAAAGTTTTTTTTAGTCATCTGTGTTTATATCAGCAGCTATGCTGGCTCTAATTAAAGTTATTTTGCTGCGGAAGAACATTACAATAGATATGACAATACGTGCCATAACACACTACAGATTTGCCTACGAGTGGAGATTTTGTTAGATAATTTCTATTGGGGTATCTATGTCTTTCAAAGCTCCTGTTGTATTAGACCGTTTTGGCAATGTTGTGCCAATATGGGATTTACAGGATTTTTTATTCAAATTAATGAAGTTGCTTGATCTGTCAAGTATTTAATTTATTGAGTTTGCAAAAAAAAGATCCCAGAGCACATACAGAATGATAATACAACATTAAGTTAGATATATCATGAGAGATCTCTTAGGCTTTAATTTCACTGTCTGTGCCAGATTGCTGTCACTCCGTATCTTCACACAATGACAAACACATTAGACAAACACAAATGACATCCATCTGCACGTAGCATTTATCAGCCTCCAATGTACACTGATGGATGTGGGAACTGCAAATTACACTGAATCATTCCGAAAATTAAAAACTGCCAGAAAAGCTTGTCTATTCTGTGCCCAACAAAGTGTGTTATTGTATGAAAGTAATATTTATCTGTGACTGCTAGACTTCTGCAATTTACCACATGTGCAAAGTATCAGGACCCTGCTGTATATCAGAGCATCATTGGGCCTTAAATTGGACATTAAAAAACACCTTTGGGGCGAGCTCAGGCTCACTTTTAATTAAATGGCTTTATCGCTGTCATTAATGTTTCAAGGACTGCATGTGTGTGACAGCACCCCCTCAAGAATAAATATTCAGATGGCAGAGAGAGGATGACGAATAGTCCCTTGGCTGGCAGAGCACAGAGAGGGATGGTGGTTGGGGAATCAAGAAAAGCATCCTCAGGTTCAAGCTCTGTAGTGGGGCACTGAGCTGGTCATCCATCCAGCTTACACTTTGTCCCGACATGAAGCAATCTGCTGTGGTGTAAACATACACAAAAGCGTTGCTGATGTTTTCGCCCTTTTGCCCAAGTACATACATCATTCTTATCTCTTATATCTTATTCTCCTTTATCAAGCCTGATTAGACGCACACATTACCATCCTCTCTGTTCTCTCTTTAGGTGTTCCCCAAGGCAATATCTGCCGAGGCCCTTGGGCCCAACAGGGGCCCCTGTCAGAAGTCATCGTCCATCAGCAACTCTCATTATCCAGAGTGGACCCCTCCGATCCCTATCAGCCATTACACCATGATAAAACGGCCCGTACAGGATATTGGTGTGTGTGTTTGTTTTCAGTGGCAATGGGAGGGGTTGGAGCGGATGGTGAGGGGTCTCACAGTTGGAGACAGATGTCCGTGCTGCTTCTAAGCACCCGCCACCTCCCCACCCCACCTAATACAAACACAGACACTTGCGCAGATGCACTGCACGGCAGCTGCAGCAGCACATACAGCAAAACACTGTCTGCATCTAATATGACCAGCTCAGGTCAATATACAGGTTTACTAGTGATTGTAAGTCCAATGTGGTGTACCAACACATGCACACACACACACACGCTGTCAAAAAGCCTGTACCCATTCTGTATCAACATTTTCTGACAGCTGACCTGAAATGTCCCCCCCCAAAAAACGGCTTAGAGTAATTCCATTTTTCTCATGTTGCTGTTATTTGGCTCTTTGGCCTGAAAGTATTTTATTGCCTTGAGAAAATGACACAACATGGTTTAGTTCTCTGGAAATGCTTACAAGGCCAACAGCAAAATTGAGCCAGTACTAAAGCTAAATGAATGGGATCACAGCAACAGGGCATTTCAATTACTACTTCCATGGGTCACCTTCTTGGCCCAGACATTACTGCCTGCCCTACACTTCAAGCGTACAATCGCACACAACTTGTTAATCAATGTCCAATGCATTTTCCCCCTCAAATTTACTTCCTCCATTTTCTTTTGTCCTTTAGCGTGTTGGCTGACGTAGCCACCGTCACTGCTGCTTAGTCTCGTCAGCTGTGTCCATTTAACAGCCAGCATTTAGCAACAGCTGCGACCCCACCCACCCAGTCCCCACCACCCTCACCCAGAGTCCTCCTATCCATGCTGCCACCAAACCTGGGCTAATGGTTGAAAAACAGCTGGTCCCACAAGCCAAGATGACAAAAAGCATGAAAAATTATTTCCATGGATAGCTGTAAAACATTACACCCTACAAGTTGAGGTTTAGAAACATTTCAGAAAATCTTCCTTCTTTGTGTGATTAGCAAGGAGATCAGGCGTTAAAATGAATCCAAACAATCAAAGTTTGATAGAGCACTAGAGTGTTTGTCAAATTGATTCTGAGCAGAAGTTGACAGAAAATCTCTGCAGTACAAATTGCGTGAAAGTCTTGGCATTTTTCATCACAATCCTCAGGAAAACCAATTATTTGCCACTGGGCTCAGATAACACTGAAATTAAATCCACAAGTCACTATGATGCATTACAGAAACATCAGGAAAAAAGGCCTGTTATTCATACAGATAAACCTCTTCTTACAATGTGATCACCAGGCAAAGCCAAGAAAACTACATTTCATTCATTTTATCCCATGATGCTGTTTATGGTGCTTAAATAATTGGTCAAATGTGAGACATACATGTACAATGCATGTAAATTATTGTGCAAAATTGAAATAAGTGATAAAATATGAGAAACAAATACCCCCCACACATCACTACCCCCCACCCCCTATTCTGCTGAGAAACAAAAAGATGAGGTTATCTGTCAAGGTGCAACGTTTCACGGCTTTTTAAGTGCTGATAAATGCTCACGTCTTTGCCCCACCACAGTGTCTTGTCACACCCAGACGTGCTGGAAGGGGGTGGGGTATAAGTGGATGAGAAGCAGACGGGGGGTGTGTGTCTAATATTTGGCAGCAGTGCAGTCTGCAGCCAATATGACTGTGGGCCCCACATGCAGCAGTGAGACAGCACAGGAGGCACTCATTATGCGCCACACAGAGCCTAAAGGGGTGCTCAAGGGGAGGGGTTTTTCTCTGTGTGCATGTGTGTTTACATGTGCATTTGAGTGTGTTACACTGAAGCACATGGCCCATAACATGCTGAACAGCAGCGATGAGGGTGATCAGGTCAACTTGTGGGCACCCTGTTAGCACAGAGCTGATATCATGTGACACCAATATTACATGTTTAAGCTGCTCCATGCTTTACATGGCAGTGCATGTGACACAGTGCATGTGGTTAGAAATATGTTAAGTTCTACAAAAATTACTAGGAGCCACGATGTCTCATTAGCTTGTGCACTGATGTATAGTATATTATACAAACACAGATTCCACTGTGCTGCCTCCAACCAGGATGAGGAAACTAATACTGATTGATAAAGATGAGATTTTTGTTCTTGGTGGGCGATGTCAACAACTGGACATTTTAATGCAAAACTGAAGTGTTGCAGTTATCAGCCATGCAGTGCCCATGTGGAATGTGAGATTGAATGAAATGATTTATTAATATTTAAGTTTCCTGCACTAGCTCCACAAAGGTTTCAATGCGTCATCACTATGCTGTCGGCTACACTGTAGCTGATGTTCTCAAAAATGTATGCTACAACACGTATGACTATACAACATGGTGACTGCAGGAACTGTGATTGGGCTTAAGCTGCTTGTGTTTTGTTTGAGTGCTCGATGCCAGTGGAGACTGTTGAGAGTGAAAAACACGTCAAAGCATGCTGAAAAAACGCTGCGTCATCTTCAACAGTCATCTCCACTGCAAACCTTCTGTTCACCAAGGTGAACATGATGATTTATTAAGAAAACCACCCATTGCTTGTATCACAAAGTGAATGACACAATGTTAAGATACGATAAGATAAGCCTTTATTCGTCCCACAGTGGGGAAATTCACAAAACACTATCGCCCGAACAGGGACTTGAACCCTGGACCCTCAGATTAAAAGTCTGATGCTCTACCGACTGAGCTATCCGGGCTCTACTGAGCTATCCGGGCTCTAATAAAGTTACTATGGGGGATATAAAGTAAACTATAACAAGGCATGACCAAGTAAGAAACATCCACTTAGTTTTGCAGGAAAGTCTTCAATGTGTGAAACCCAACACTGAACTATAAATCAAAGCCTATATCACAGATATCCAGGGCGGGGCTCTCGTTATGTCCTTGCTTCAAGCATAAATCCAGCTTCCTAGTAATCCACCACATTACTGCCTGAATGGTGGGCACTAGACATATATCATGCCCTGGAGAACCTCCTAATAAAACTGGAATACATATGGATACTGGAACCAAGATTTTCTCAGAATGAAAATGTTTTATTACTTTTGCTTTCCAAAAAAATGAGGGAAAGAAAAATTGCAGTCAACATTTCTTACTTTCTCCTTTATACACCATCACTCATTCAATTAAGTAATGAAAGGACGTTCATCTGATTCATCCAGGTAGTTCCGCCAAGAGAAAGATAAAGTAAAAGATAGTTAAAGATGAATTATTAATGGCACCCTTGAAATGATTAATGATCAATGAGGAATACATGGCTTTTCAAGCAATGAGCCTCACACTGTACTTTGTGAATACGTGTGTGTCTAGAGAGCTATTAAAGGCCTTGGCCAGCCTTCCATCTCTCCTACTGGATCTTCACCCCTCTCCCTTCATTTCCCCATCACACATGCACACACACATACATCTGTGCACAGACTCAAACAGAGCAGAACAAGCCTGAGGCATGCCAGGCCTATTTGATTGAAATAGCCATATTTCAAGTCAAGAGGGGGGTTGTATTAAATACTACTTGGCAGGCAAAGTCTTCTCACATTGGAGCCCCCTACCTGTTTCAAACCCATTCCCTAACCCTCTATAGAAAACATCCCAAGTTTGTGCACAGCCTTGGATAAAGCCAGTCTACTGTAAACCCAAACATGTGTGTACAGTCACATACACACTAATTCTTACACAGACAAACTTATCCTCATTGGCGTGTAAATCCTTCCAATCTCCTGGCATGTGAGTGTTCACCTATGTGTGGCTCAGCAGCAGGTTCCCATCCCAATTCCGAGCTAGTGCCGCTGCTCCGGCTGTGCTCACCCACCCTGCAACCTTGAGGTTAATCCACCGCAAACCTCCCCTGACATGCCATGTTGGCCCTGTGTGTGTGTGTGTCCATGTGTTTTTCTGCCAATTTTTTCATGTATGTGTTTCATCTCTGCTCTCCTGATGGGATACACACAGTTCCCTCGACCCCTGACAACTTGCAGACCAAACTCAGCAGAGTATGGACTCAGTAAATCTCGGGAAATTAAAGTAGCATTGCAGTTCCCCAGCTCTTGGAGTTTCTTTCAAGAAAGTTAAAGTATTGAATAAGTCAGACTGGTGGTAAGAGAGACATCCTTTGAGGCAGAGAACCCAGGTTAGTGCCACAAACATTCACCCTGCTGGTGTATCCTTCTATAATTCTGCAGTTTCATTTAGCAGATGCAATGAAATTAAGAAGCCATTAGTGGCAACTTTGGGGTTCAGTATCTTGCCCAAGAACAGGGACCAGGGATCAAATCATCAACCTTGAACAGTCGCTCTACCTCCTGAGCTACAGCCGCCCCTTTTGGCAAGACAATGATTTGTTTCCTTCTTCAGGGTGCTATGGTGTAGCTGACCCTGATGTCTGACCTCATGCGCTGAGAAGAAAGAAAAAACTATTTCCTGAAGTGGATCAATAATATCACATCATCAAAAGCTGTGTTTAAGATTTATATTTCTCCTTTTCTTTAGTCTCTTACTGGGAACTGATGACAAACAGTGAAGACTCATTACCTCTGTGGAGGAAAGATATGTTGGCTGGAGTACAGTCAAGGTGAATGGTTGTTCCCTGTTCAGTTTATGTCAAATCCATCAACTTAATGAAGCTGGATATTCTTTGGCCCTTTTTTTTTGCAAGTGGAGGATTTCAGTGCACAAATGTATGGAAAAAAATATTTTGGATCAATATCATAAATTCTGTGATGCAAATGTTATGAACCTGCCTCACATGTGTTTTTTCTGCAAATGAAAGTGGCATATATCCTTTAGGGAACATACAGAGATACATGCCAAAGCCCTACACTTTGTTAAAAAAGCAAATATGTGCCTCTCTCATGGACACTATGATGTAAATGACAGAAACATAGAAATACTGCATCACTTAAAATTAAACCCAGCTTTTCATGAAATATTCAAAATGACAATACTTAATTCAGCTTGAGTGCCCCCCCCCCCCCCCTTATAAAGCTAAATAAATTATCAGGTGAAGCTGTTCACATGTGGTTGACATGCTTGCTAAAACAGCTTCTGTCCTTGTGACAAAGAAAGATCTTTCAGCAAAAACACAGACGTTTTGTGCGGGATTTTAAAGGTGCATTTTTTGCTTTAGCTGGAAATGCACCATGCCTTTAGAAACTGAGGAAAAGAGGAGATGAAACAGCATTTTGATGGGAGTTGTTTGGCAAAAACAAGGCAACGGAGAGAATCAGAGAAAAGATTCTGGACTGCATAAAATGAAGGGGGCAGAAAGGACGAGGGGGGTTTGCAAACATGCACATACATACACACACTTAGTCTGATTATAATTCAAACAATATGTCCATCAATATGATATGTGATATGGAATATGAGATGTGGAGGGTGGCATCTGTGCATTTGCAAGTGTGTGTGTGTTGCACCATAAAAGGAAAGGAAAGAATAGAACCTCCCCTCCCAGAGAACATACATGGAGAAGACAGACAAATATGGCTGCTGTGAAGGGTTAAACAAGGAGAAGTAATGCAGAAGTAATGTATGCATGGCATTACTAAGGAGAGCAGAAAAAACAATGACAAAACCCCTTCCCCGTCCACTCTCCACCAATAACACCCACCCTGGGACCCCAAGGGCCCCCCACAACAATACCATTACAGAGGTGGTCAGGCTCCTGTGTGTGGTCAGCTAATAAAGTAATTGTCTGGCCCTGAAAGAGGATTACTTTAATCTAGTAATGGCCGACGTGCAGCCTATAGCAGTGGGGTAAGAGGGTCACTGAGAATTGCTGAGAAGCCCATTGTAAAGCAACTGAAGCATCCCCCCTCCACCCCAGCGCCCCTCAATCTGCCTGCCCCGACCTGCCCTCAGCTGACCTTCCAGCCCAATCAAGGCTACTGTAGTTCACCCATCTGGAAAACCAGAAACACTCTTTAACTCGACCTCAAGGGGAACAGGGTGGACAGAGGCACCTACAGACAATGGGTACCCCCGCCCAACACACACACACACTTACACACAACCTATCAATTATTGACCACCACAGTGGGATGGTGGCAATGCGCACCTTCAACAATGCCACTCCAACAATACAGCAATTCAAGTGAAATGTTAACACGGTGATTTAGACCATGTTCAGGACCACTATAGTACTACGTCATAAAGCACAGCCTCCTCATTCAATTCCATGAGACCAATGCATGGACAAAAAATAAAATAAAATAAATCATAGACTAAAAAGGTTTTGTAATTCAATGCAAAAATCAAGTTATCAAATATTTTGTAACAATATACTTCGCAATATTTGAGACGTAGAAGAAAGTTTGCTAAACATTTTTAGAATTTTGATGCAGTATTTTGGCATCTGTTAAGCCTTTGTATTCATGGATGTAGCACTCACACTGGACTTTAACCATCTCACCTGTACCTGTAGTAGCACATCCACTCCAATACAGTAACTCAGTGCTATTATTGGTCTGAATGCTTGCTTATTGTGGGGTTGCAAATTATGATGTTGAATTTGCAGCTAGCGCTCATAAAAGCTTGTTCTGCCATTGGTAGAAAAACATGTTTTCTGCAAGATGGATGGCTATCTCTGTGTTAAATACACAGAAGGAGAACCTTGAGAGTTGCTTGTCTATGTCGAGGAAGTCTGTGAGCAGTTCTCTTTGCTGTCTCACCATCTTGTAAGTCCTGACAATTCATTCAGCAGTGTATCTTGCACACACACAAACACACAGTCCTGTCACTTTCTGCATGAGTGTGGTTTCATTGTTAGGTCGCTGACTCTGAGACTGTCCACTTTCTCTGTCGGTGCCTGAGAGGTGAAGAAGGTGACTCGTCTCTCTGACATCAGCGTCTTCCTGTTGGAGGCGAGGCAGTCTGCCAGACGACCCCTCCTGTCAGCTGTCCCCGACTGCTAACACAACTTAGGGCGGATGACCAACTGATGCCACAGGTCTTCCTGTCAAACATACGTGAATGTGCTGGGATAGCTGGAGCAGATGGTCAGGTCTTGTATCCTGCGTCGAGCTCAGCACACTTTTTACCCCGTTCGTGTGCCATGCCTGTTCATACCCATGTACTGAAAAAGGAGGAGGCGGTGGCAGTTATGGTGCGACTGGGGGGAGGGAAGAGCAACAGTTCCAATTTTCCACCCTGTCAACAAACTCCAAAAACAGATGGATCTTGGAGCAGAAATCCATTTAGCTCCACTTGAATGACTTAAGCCCCCCTTCGCTGACCTTTTCTAACTCCGAGGTGGGAGCACGTCTTAAGGAGAAATGAATCTTGTACAAATACACACGAGTAGAAATCAATAAGCATTTTCCACAGCTGTTCACCCTCCTATTTACCATTTTCAGACAGGTCAAATATACCTAAATCTCCCTGAAATTCCTTTTATAGCACAAAGAGCTTACGGCCAATATAGCAGCTTGTATTTTGGCCATACTAAACACTCAAAGGTGAATGCTACTCTCGAGAGAAAAGTTCCAAAGGGTAATTTCAATTGAGAGGCTGCCTTTAAAACAGCCCCTATACTGTTAACAGTCAGAGAATTGGAAAGACCAATGTGGCTGACATTAGAGATCAAGTAATCTCTACAGTCAAACCAACAAGCCCCTACTTTACAGTATGTGCAGAAGGGGAAGCATGTCAGTTATCATATTGCTAATTCAACAATTACTACCAAGGAATTTGGAAAACACTGATAATTTCTGCTACTAAAATGTAAACTTTTTACCACATGCTTAGAAGTTGCAGCATTAAAGTTGAAAATAATGCTTTAAACATCTCGCTAGAAACCACATCCTTCATCAAATTAAATCATACAACTATGACTTAGCTTTAGGGCAGCCACAAATCAAGACGACACCAGTGACAAGATCCATTTACAGGATCCAGTTGTCCTGCGAGCAGAAAGGAATTGCCAAATAACCAGAATGAGTTTTTGCCTTAGAGTGGCTCAGGCTAGAATAAATTGTCCAATAATTAAAATGAGCTGGCGAAAACGTAGAATTAGTTATACAACAATTAGACCGAGTTTCCAACCAGTTGGAACTCCAATTACCAGAATAAGTTGGCACACAAAAATTACACTGGACTGTCCAGCAACTAAATGAAGTTGGCTAGTTAAAACTATTAGATGTCAATTTACCGCAGTCAAATGTCCTGCAGCTAATGTACACTGAGCTGTGCTTTGAACAGGATGAGGTCATAAACAACCACAATCTGCTGTTCAATAAACAAAATTATTTTCCCGATAACTCTACTGATTGGTGCAATAAGCACAATGTGCTGTCTAAATACCATAACAAGTTCCGTGAAGATCATTTGGATTCTGAGAAGGCTCCATTTGGTGGTTTAACATTCACTCGTACACTGATTTTCCTGCTTAGTAACAAGACTGGTAACCAGATGCTTCTCCCTCTGTTCTTTAATGTCCTCCCTTTTTATCTGCTCTGTAAGGATGTGCTGATTGCGTTCGATTGATTTGTTTCAACCGTGTATTGATTGTGTTGGCCTCTCATTCTCACTCTGTCATTAAGGACTCCTGAAACTCCCCAGATGTATCCTGCTTCATGTGTTATTTGTGATGAATTGATGGATTTGTTTTGAGCTATTCCCTCTGCAAGTTTGTACTCCTCATGCCCAACTATCACTCAGTGACTGTTTTTAATCACAATGTCTCCTCATGACTCCTATGGGCACATTCAGACCAGCATTAGCAGTACAGTAAAAAACATGGGCTCCTTATCACTTTCAATGAGGTTGCTGCATTGGAGCAGCAGAAGAGATGCTACAGAGGACTGTGGCTCAAAAAGGCATAGCAGTCTGGGAAACGGTTTATCCTTGATCAGCTTTTGCCCTTTAAGAGCATAAACTGCTGTGCAGTGTCTTTGTGTCTGAGAAGGCTTCCCATTAGAAACCTGGTTCAAATTTGTATCTCTTAAGCTCCACACAGAAGCAACAAACCCACACCAAAAAGCCCCTTGTGTAATTTTGCCAGAGGGCTATTGTTAGCCTCAATGAGCCAAAACAGGGGGGTCATTTGCATCAGACAACAACTAATGATTTTTTCTCTTTTGACCGAAAATCAAAAACAAAATCTACTTATTTGCAACAATGTTAAATGCTAAATTACAATAAGTTGGGGGACTGTTGCATTTGAAATTCATGTTGCACTCCTTCACTATTAATTCTAAGGGGAAGCACCTGAAAATTTGTTCAATCCGAGAATATAAACTTCTGCTACAAAAATGGCTTTAGAGTTTATAAGACTTTATTTATGCTAAGCAATAGACTATACATTAGGTCATTACATCTGTGTCAGTTCCATTTACTGTGCAGTATTTTTCACTGTGCAATATTTAATTTCAGTCAATTTTAATGTGCAATATTTTATTTATATCATACTGATAGAACATCGTGCCATCGGGGCAATTTTGGGGTTCATTATCTTGCCCAAAGACTCTTTTGCACATAGACTGCGAGGGCCCGGGATCGAAACCGCTCTACCTCCTGAGCTACAGCCGCCGCCCCAAACACTTTATTTCAAGAGTGTCTATTATTGTATGTGATACTTTCCATGTGTACACCCCCTGTACATACATACTTGTATGGGTGTATGAAGAAAAATACCTAATGAACATCAGGGACAGTCATTTAGCACAGAGGGACTTAGTGTGTCTGGCAGAACAGCGCCTGTGATCAGCAGCTCAGAGAGATAATGGGGCATGATTGGACACAACGGCTAAAGCAAGGGGCCTTTATTGTTCTCCACAGCCCCTGTGGCCCCTGTGCTACACTGTCATTAGGGGGGTGGGGTGGGGTGGGGTGGGGGTTAAAGCGCTTCCTCACACCACCTGTTGTCAACGCCTCTCCCCTCCGAATCACCCCCACCCCAACCCTCATCCTTCTGCTTTTGTCCCACTGACCCTTTATGACACACAGAAACGTGCACACACACACACACACACACACGCTTGTCACTGGCTGCACTCGCCTTTACTATGGTCTAATTAATTCATTGCTATCCTCTGGAGGAGGGTTTGGCTGGTGGGTTTGGCTCAATGACCGGCAGACGGCTGGATCATACGAGGGGTTAAGCCAGATCGAGGCCCATGGCCTCACTCTGGCCATCTGATCCCCCTCTTTTAAGACCAGAATGGCCACTGGCTCTGTCCTCCACATGGCTGGGACCTGCAATCCCATTAG